>CM024242.1:93431065-93491209 GCA_013421045.1 Propylea japonica
ATTGCTAAATAATATTCATGGAAATATTTGGTTAGTTAGAAAAAATCGATTAATACGAAAGATTAATAATTGAACAAATATGCATGTTATAGTAGAACATAAAGCTCATTCTTCAACTTGTGCATCCAGAAACTCACCACTTCTCTACTTTTTTTTGAATTTGAACTAGTGAAAAAATATCAAAGCCTTCGGCACTAGTATTATAAATAGATTATAATAATAATTTATCACGATATTATCTGCGCGAATGAATCTGGAAAGTTTTGTATGAAAAAATTTATAAAATTAGGTATCTACCTTTAATCCAGTCGAATTGTGCTTTTAGCAGGAAAGTTTGGGGTAGTTTTGATTTCTAATTTTTTTATGTTTTTTGGGTGCTGAATCCGAATTTGAGGTTTTGCTAACAAAAATTCGAGACGGAACATAGAAAAAAATACACAAAAAGAATAAAAATCTCATTCTTGGTCAGTTTTTTGCATATTATTCGGAAACTATCAACTTTTCTTGAAAAACCTTTCCATACGAAATGAAAATACATAAAATTTCCTACAAATTGTACTACCACAGGTTGTTCTGCGAAAACCCGTTTTGACTCAAATAATAGTTGAAATGAAAATGAGGTATTTCTATGACTCAATAAATGAAAAAATTTAATTTTATGGTTCTGATGATGCGATCCTCTTGAAATTTTGCACGAACATTCAGTATATCAGTCTCAATTCACAAAATAAATTTCGCTCGAATCAGATATTCTGTTATGGAAATATAAAAATTCTTCTTTTCAACATTCCAATTGAATTTTCTATGGTTCTGTTCACACTATGGTCACACAATTTTGCATAAGGCTTATTATGAGCACCTTGCATTTGGCCGCAACATTTCATTTCGATCGGTTTCGTTTTCTCTGAGATATTGAGGAACAAAAATTTTGAATGGGCATGTTTTATGAACAAAATATGGCCATTCAAAATGTTTGTTTCTCAATATCTCAGACAAAATAAAACCCATTGAAATGAAATGTTGCGGCCTAATGCAAGGTGCTCATAATAAGCCTTATGCAAAATTGTGTGACCATAGTGTGAACAGAACCATAGAAAATTCAATTGGAATATTGAAAAGAAGAATTTCATATTTCCATAACAAGACATCCGATTCGAGTGAAATATTTTTTATGAATCGGAACTGATATACTGAATGTTCGTGCAAAATTTCAAAAGGATCGCATCATCGGAACCATAGAAATTTTTTTTCATTTATTGAGTCATAGAAAATACCTCATTTAAAACTATAATTTGAGCCAGAACGGTTCATCGCAGGAAAAACTTTAATAGTGCAATTTGTTTGAAATTTTATGTACTTTCATTTTGTATAGGAAGGTCTTTCACGAAAAGTTGATAGTTTCCGAGTTATAAGCAGAAAACTGCCAAAGAATGAGATTTTTCTCTTTTTTTATTTTTTTCAATGTTCCCTCACGAAATTTTGTTAGCAAACCTCAGATTCGGATTCAGCACCCAAAAAACATAAAAAATCGAAAAAATCAAAACTACCCCAAAACTTTCCTGCTAGGGGTTCTTTTGAGCACAAATTGACTGGACTACTTCTTCCAGGAAGAACTGGTTCCAAAAGTATGGTTATCCATTGGAATCCTACGAACTAACCACCGAAGATGGTTATATATTGACTATACATCGAATAAGGCATGGAAAAATGGTCAAGTTACAAATTCTAAACCAATCCTAATGATGCACGGTCTATTTGGTCAATGTGAGAACTACATAGTTAATGGAATGAATAATGGTAGCCTAGCTTATCTGTTTGCTGACAATGGTTATGATGTTTGGTTGGGAAATTCCAGAGGAACACTTCACGGAAGGAAACATAAGGACCTGTATCCTGATAATATAGAATTCTGGAATTTCAGGTGAAAATAACCATATACACTCTGCTGTCATTGACACATTATTTTACCTCTTTGACACTCAATAAATTAATCTCTCCATAATTTACAGTTATTTCCAGGTCCCTTCAATAACACTCGAAAATTGGAAACACATGAAGTGTTCTGACCCCCTAGATAATTTGAAGTTGTAGCTGTGGCATCTTGGTCAAAAACACTCTTTAGTTTGAAGTCAAATCTCCCAAACGAATAATTTTAAGTCCCCACCCTTCTGTGGTCCGTTTCATCTTACACCGACGTAATTGAGTTTGAGCAGACTTCCTTGAAATTGCAGTGAACTGGAATCGGTTTTCGAATTTTCGGATTAAAAATGAGTGAAGGAAAAAAAATCAATTCAATCCATGAGAAAAGACGCGAGAATCGAAGCGGTGGAAAATGGAACAAAGATGTTGCGAAACAGTTCGATATTTTACCATCTACATTGTCCATCCATGATTTAGAGAATAAGAAACGAAAACTCGAAGTGCCTCCAGTATAGAAAGAAAAAGTCTTCGTCAAGCTGAATTTCCTCGCATGGAGGAGTCCTTACTTCAGTGGATTCGGCAGTGTAGAGGAAACATGTTCCCATTGGCGGTTTCATTTTGAGCGAAAGACTTGGCTTTTTCCTTCAAAATGAAACCGCCAAGTCTTTCGCTCAAGCTCTCGGAATTGAAGAATTTTCAGTGAGGGCTGCTGTCAGGGCAGAAACAAAAGATAATTTCTTCTCAGCTCTCAACATTATAGAAAACACCCTTGAAAATGCTAGAAGGAAGTCACTAACTCAAATGAAAGTTACGGACTATTTTTCGAAATGAAATACTCATAAAGATACACATACAGATCATGTATGTAGAATATAATACATATCCAATATTATCAGTATGTACTTCTAATCCAACTCTTCTTTATTTGAATTTCATCCTTACTCCCTCTTATTTATTTGAACTTTTTTTTATTTAGAATTCTCGGTAATTTGAACTTTTCGTTGGTCCTTTGAGTTTCAAATTATCTAGAATCGACTGTGGTTCTCTTTCGTCATGTGGAGGTTAAGAAATGAGAGCAAAATGTATCAGCATTTTGAAATTCTTGAGCTAGATAGGTACTAGAAAGAGCGGCAGTCGACCAAGGCGTTTTACTGACGCCGATGACCATTCCAAAGTTCGAGGCTTGTTCTTCGTTCATAATATTTAATATATTTAATGATATGGAGAAATGCGAAATATAAATATACCAATGATGGAGTTAATCATTGGATGGTTGTTAAGTTATTTATTCTTTCATAATGAGATAAACTACACGAAAACTTGTATGACTAATATTTCGACAAACACAATTTAATATATCTTTTAAATTTATAAAGATGGTTTTAATATAAAATGAGGAAACAGCTCGAATGTGGATTAAAGGTATGCAGAATAAGAATCGTAGAAGTTTTTATCCAAATCTGATGACTTTGACAGCAGCTATCATATATCAATTGAAATATAATCTGGAAGGATTCTGCTTTTCTATAAAACTTTAAAGGTTTTCACTCCCAGTCTCTGAAACAGAAATAATTACAAAAAACAATTCGGCTATTTATTATATTATGGGACAAAAGCTTATGGTGGGGTCACCCTTTTTCAAAACCTTTCAACGTATCACGATATCTGCTTTTCACTCCCAGTCTCTGAAACAGAAATAATTAAAAAATCTTAATTAAGATGAAGTGCTCTTGCGAAAATCTTTGCACTTATTTGTCATCAGCAAACTGTTTTTGAAAAAATTGTTTCCTAAGAGTAAAACTAAAAAAAGAAATAAATGAAAAGAATCATGTAACGTTTCGGTGAAGATTTTACAAGTTTGTCTGAAGAAGGTGTCTGATATAGACACCAAAACGTTACATTATCCTTTTCATTTTTTTTTTTTTAGTTTTACTGTGAGGCAACCATTTTTTTCAAACCAATTTGTTCCTGACAAATAAGTGCGAAGATTTTCGCAAGAGAACTTCATCTTAATTAAGATTTTTTAATTATTTCTTTTTCAGAAACTGGGAGTGAAAACCTATAAAGTATTTTGGAAAAGCAGATATCGTGAAACGTTGAAAGGTTATAAAAAGGGTGTCACCACCACCTTTTGTCCCATAATATAGTAAATAGCAGAATTCGCATGCCAAAGTTCACTGATGTTTGTAGGGACACACATGATACTGTATACTGGATGTTTCGAGTGTCCTTACCCCGAGAGAGGGTGCGCTATGACCTTAAATATTTGTATGGAAAAGGTTGATTTGAAATGGGAGTATCTGAGGGTCTTTTCATGCAGTGTATCAACATATGGTTTCAACGAGATGCTGCCCTTGTCACACCACACAGGAAACAATTAACCTACCACGAGATACGTCTCTGGACTATTTCGACTCTTATTAATGCGTACTCTTCGTATAAATTACATAAGAGCACTGCTCGTAGCTAATACTCACATAAGATGATATTCGAAACGTTTAATCATCATTGTATTTCAATTCTGATGCTTGTGATTAAATAGACATATGTATTCTTTTATTTCTTTTTAGACAACACAATTGAAATTATGGTAATTTTCAGCTGGCATGAAATAGGAATGCACGATTACCTGCAATGATCGATTTTATTCTGACTGAAACTAAAAAGAAGAAATTACATTACATTGGACACTCCCAGGTGGAACAGCTTTTTACATAATGACCTCAATGAAGCCTGAGTACCAGGCTAAACTAGGCCTAGCCTCACTTCTAGGACCAGCAGGTTTCATGAAACATTTCAGAAGCCCGCTTGTTTGGCCTTTCGTATTGATAGAGAAAGAATTAACGGTAATTATTATCTTATTTTCAAAATATTTAAGAAAAATTGTTTAGGATATTTGGAAATGAAAAATGGGCAACATTATACCTACTCGCTTTAAAATGATGACTGCTTTATTACTTATCTACAATAAATAATTCTGCGCAACAAATTAAATAGCATTCAAAATTTAATTCTGAAGAAGTAATGATGAAAATAGAATATATATATTTTCGGTTTAAAACGTTCTTCGACGTTGTCCGATATCTAGACGCCATTGTCTTCGGTCTTCCCACTGTCCTTCGCGTAAGCTCCTGGCACTCATTGCTTTCTGTATTCCTTGGTTCCATGAAATTTTAGGTCTTCCTCTCTTCCGTTTGTGATGTGGAAACCAATTCATTGCCTGCTTCGGTAGTCTGTGATCCAGCATACGCTGCACATGGCCATACCAAGAAAGCTGCCTCTGTTCTACCTCCTTAATGACCGTGTCTGTTTGGTTCATAATCCGTCTTATCTTTCATTTCTCACTCTGTCCAAACGGGATATTCTTGCAGATCGTCTCAAGGCGTCCATCTCTGTAGCCTCCAGCATTCTTTTGTTTCTCTCCGTCATTCTCCATGTTTCGCAACCATATAGTAAGCTACTCTTAATTATCGCATTGTAGATGTTGAGTTTTCTGCGTCTTGTTATCTGCGTACTCCACAGTATTCCATTCAGGCATCCTATTGTTCTTCTTGCCTGTATATTCCTGTCCCTTATTTCCCGCTCATCCGTTCCGGTGTTATCGAATGTTACTCCCAAATACTTGTAGTTCTCACAGGCTTCTATAATCTCAGATTCACTAAGTTGGAGGTTTTGGTTCTGACAGCCGATGCTCAGGTACTTAGTTTTCTGTATGTTTATTGTTAATCCCCATTCTTCATAAGTTTCTTTAAGTTTGCGAGTCATGTATTCCAGGTCTTCTCGGTCTCCAGCTATAACTGCTTGATCGTCTGCAAATTGTAAACTATATATGGTGGTGTGTTCTAACGGTATTCCCATGGCTGAGCATTTCCTCTTCCATTTCTTGAGTGCTTCTTTGATATATATTTTGAACAGGGTCGGAGAAACGCAACAGCCTTGTCGAAGGCCTTTAGTAACATGAAAGGAGATGATAATCTATTGTTCGTTTTGATTCTCGAGACAGAGTTTGCATATATAGATTCCTCACGGCTGTTATCAAAGTTTGGTTAATATTAGAGTGTTGTAGTATTTCCCAAAGTAAAGATGTTGGTATATTATCATATGCTTTTGTGAGGTCAATGAACAATATGTGTGTTTCTAGGTTCACTGCAGATCTCTTTTCTATAATTTGTTTTATGGTGAACACATTATCCGTACATGATCTTCCACTTCGAAATCCGCTTTGTTCCTCCTCCTCCCCGTATTCTGACTCAATCAGATCTCTGAGTATCCTTCCGTACAGTCTACTCATTGTACTGGTCACCGAAATACCCCTGTAATTACCACAGTCGTTTTTATTTCCCTTCTTATATATAGATGAAACATATGCAGTCTTCCACTCTTCGGGAACCTCCTCACCATTCAGATAGCTATTGAACAGTCGTGTTAGTACTTTTACACATTTATCAGTCGAAGCCTTCAATAATTCTCCATATACTCCTTCTGGTCCGCAGGATTTTCCATTTTTGAGCTTCTTTATTGCCTGCCAGACAGTACTCTCATTTATCTCCACTCTCTCACCCTGAATTTCGAAGGGCATATTGTTCTCAATATACAGGGGTCTGTTTTCTTGTAGAAGATTCTGGTAGTGTTGTTTCCATTTCGCTTGTGTTATGTTTTGTAATGGTACGTTTTCAGATAATGGGTTTCGAACTTTTTTGATGAATTTCCAGGCTTCCGTGCATTTACGACCTCCTATATAGGTTTCTATTTCTTGGCACTTCTTGTCCCACATTTCGTTTTTGAGTTGGTTGGTTTTTTGGCGAGTTTTCCGTTTGATGCTGTTATATGATTCTCTGTCATCTAGGTTACGTGTGCTAAGCCACTTTTGGTATGCTTGTCTTTTCTGATCTACCAGATGCTCTATTTCTTCCGTCCACCACAATTTATTACTCTTTCGTTGTTTACGAATTCCTAGTGCCTCGTTTGCCGCTTTATGGATACTTTGTATTAGGTTGTTATAGATCCCTTTTATTGTCATATCTTCACACTCTGAAAGATACTGGTCTAAGCGTCGTTGGTATAAATATTCCGTACTTTTATGATTCAGACTGTCTAGATTGTATTTAGGTGATTCAATCTTTTCTCCCTCTCCATCATCGGTCTCATTTTGTTCTCCCTTTTGCTTTTTCCATCTAGGTATGAATACTCTCGCCCTCAACAAGTAGTGGTCTGATCCACATGTAGCTCCTCTCTGGACTCGTACATCCAGTAGGTTGAGACAACTGTTCTGCCTGATGATGAGGTAATCAATAATTGACCTCAGGTTTCTCGAAGGTTGTTCCCAAGTGTACTTGTGTATCATTTTATGCTTGTAAAAACCATTTGTAACTTTCAGTGTGTTTTGTCTACACAGGTCGATAAGCCGAATGCCATTGTCATTTGTGTTGTCTTCTCCGAATGGTCCTATCACCCCATCATTGATCTTTTTACCTGTGCGGCTATTAAAATCTCCAAGAATCATGACCTCCCGGTTATCACCATTGTCTTCCAACACATCATTGAGTTTCCCAAAGAATGCATCCTTCACTGCAACAGGTTCATCGTCTGATATAGCATAGACTCCAATTATTGTTATCCGTCTGCCCTGAGCGGTCATGTTCATCTTTATGATATTTTCATCTATAGCTTCCCAGTTTTTAATTTTATTTTTGAGCCTTTTATCTACAAGTATTGAGACTCCTCGCTTAGCTCGACACTCCTTTGGGACACCACTATACAGGTGAATGTATTCTCCAACCATCTCTGTTCCGCAGCCCTTGCGCTTCGTCTCCGTCAGTACCATGATGTCAACTTTCATTTTCCTCATTTCCGTTGTTATCTCCGCCATCTTTAATCTACTTCCTTGCACATTCCAAGTTCCAAAAATCATTGTCCTTTTCCTTGCTTTAAGTCTAATGCCGTGTGATCCATCCGAAAATCCGAGGCTTTGTCTAGATTTTTTGGTATGTTGAAGTTTTTACAAGTGATGGAGAACCAATCCAACGCCTCAACCCCCAATCTGGAGGACCGGACCAGTTTTTGTTTCACGGTGGGTATTTTATTTCCCCACTACCCTCTGACAGTGCTGGATTGCAATGTCAGCGAGCTTCCCCCAATTCCAATGGGGACGCGCCCGATGGAGGTAACTGGTAAATCCCCGCACGGTGAATAGAATTTTTCAGAAATTTTCTGATTATATGTATTGAAAATCATTAATCGTTTCAGAAAAATCTTGAATGTATTTTTCGCCTTGCAAAAGTTTTGTCACTCAATTAATGATTGAAAAAAATTCATCATCATCTGATTGTTTCTAATGAAAATATATATATGGTCTTTTTCCATCACCTTCTCTTATCCTGTTTAACGCCAATGAAAAAATTTTTTTTTTTTTTGTCATTCATATGAAATTTAATAATTATTTTTTAGGCATTGGCCAAATTAATGAATGTTTGTGAGCTACCTCCTCCTCCTATAAATCTTGGCCAACTGCTTTTGAGCCTTTGCAAGAACACTGCCTTCCAAATGAGAAAGATTTGCGAATTGTCTTACCATATCGGTCTTGGTGGAGATTCTGGACTTTTTAGACAAGTGAGTAACGTTACCCTGTTTTAATGTTTTCAATCTGTTAAACAATTATGAAAGCCCCGATGTGTAGTTGAAAACATAATGTCAGAGAACAATCCGAGATCACTGAATGATAGAGCACTGGATCACAATATCAATTCAACTGATTTTAATTGCAGGAAATGCTGCCACTTCTTACAAGATTCATACCCTCAGTATCTGTCAGGCAACCTCTTCATTTCTCACAAGTAGTAAATTCAGGTAAATATTAGCACCTATATAAAAGTGTTTGAATGGATTAGATTGGGAATGGTTGTATCGAACACTTTGACTTCAGATCTTTTGTGCACTCTTTATGTAAGCAACAGCTCAACATCAAGTTCTAGAGTTTGTATGCGCCTCAGAAGTTGCTGAGGTCCATAAAAACTCACACTTTAACTCAGTTGAGTCAAAGATGAAATCTCTGCACACCTGATGACTTCTCTAATGCACCCCTGATAACTCTTTGCGTTGGTGACCAATGGCCAGAAACCCTTTTACAAGCTGCTATGGAATTTCGTCCTCCTCCCTACAGAATCTACACTCATCGTTATCTGGAAAAGGTAATAAATTTAAAGTCTTATTCTAATACTTTTTGAAGCCTTCCACAAGCTTTATCATTAGCGCGTAATGATTTAATTTTCAAACCATTTTCTTTAAACTTTAATTGGGAAACATTCCGGAATGTATCCAATATTTCTTGAAAGTCTATAGAAGATATCTAACAACAGAAAATTACCCACCAAATCCAGAAATATTGCTCTAAAAGAAGAACACACTATAATATAGTTTCTCATATGTATTACCTATACTCAGGTATTGGATATTAATTTTTGTTATTATTTTGTATCTTTTGTTTTAATACATTTTTGATTATTTTGAGTGGCCCAAATATAAACTTGAAAAAACTGAATATCCGTGAAGTATTATAAACTTGTTTGTTCACTAACACCATGTCCATTTTATGGAAATATTCATTATAATATACCAAAACAGGTAGATTACCTTAAATATTCGATCTTGAAATGAATTAATTCGTCCTTCACTCATAGTAACCTATAGAATAAAAACATTTAAATGACGTGTTTTCAGGTCACTTTCGACCCTGGGACTATGGTGAAGAAAAAAATAATGAGGTTTATGGACAATCAGTGCCACCAGACTACCCCATTGAAAAAATTTCAACCCCTATCGCAATTTATTATGGGAGCAATGATATAATGACCGCTGCGGAAGTAAGTTTGTTAATTAAGATAATTTCACTCACTTCGTTCTTCTCCGCCGTTTTTAACTGACGGTTAAAAACGGTCGGTTAAAACTGCCGCAAAAACGAAGTGTATGGGCTAAAACCCGCGTTATTTCCCGTCGTTCAAAATTTCAGACGAGGCCTGATTTTCGACCGTTAAACGTTCCAACGATTCGGTTAAACACGAGGTATGTGGCGTAAATAGTTAAATCCTCAGACAAAGGATGTCTAAGGTTAAATCGGTCGCTCATATTTCAGAGACAGTGACTAACAGGATTGGTGGCGATAAACATAACATTTTTAATTGTTTACTGCTGAGTGTTAACTATTTGAAAACAATGTCCGATCTTCGGCAGTGGAACCGAGACTTTTTGCTGAAATTTATTGAAGTGTACAGGTCATTTCCGTGTTTATGTAAAGTAAAATCAGCGGAATACTTTTCTTTTACAGCAACAGCTGCCGCCACTGCTAAGACACTTACGCTCCACCGTGATTAACTGCCACGAAACAAAACTGATGTGGGTGGACTTTACCGACAACGTTTTTAACCGTCGGTTAAAAACGGCGGAGAAGAACGAAGTGAGTGAGGCCCTTTAAACTCATTTCGTTCCATTGTAGATATTCTTCCAATCAATATTTATTTTCAGGATATTGAAGAACTATGTGAAATTCTCACAAACTGTGTAAGAAGATATCTCATACCGCACCCAAAATGGACTCACCTTGATTTTTTGACAGCAACCACTGCACATAGTTTATTGAACATTCCACTTCTTGAATTCCTTCAACAATATGACTCTTTATTGAACGAAATGTAATCACCTTACTGCATATATCAAAGATACTGATGGAATTATTTCGTTCTCATTTCATAAAGATATTATATTATATTATCAGACTATACAGTCCCGAAATATGTGCAACAAAATTTAACAGGAGATTCCTTAAAAAACTAAGGGGTCACCCATTCATACTTTTTGTGAAATTGGCCCCTATTTTGGACTTACAAACCTTCAAGAATGGTTGCACGTCGATATCTCAGAACTTTGATGCATAATACATACCAAATTGTATACAAGGGTATTTTGAAACCTGGCCAATCTGGTAGTGTTACCTTTTCATGCTTGGTGTCTACTTGATACACTTTTTTAGGGCCCCCTTATTTTTGGCGCCCGAACACTTTGCAAATGTATTTTTATGCTTCTTGCTCTGAAGTTCACCCATGTTCACAAAAAGTAATAGAGCGATTTCTTATGGTGATTTATACTTGTTTTTTTATCCTAGTGTATGACAGGCAACCCTCCTAGGTTCTCTATGAAATGAATAATAAAGAGTAGAATAATAGAAATTGATTGATAGTTTCATGTCAACACCTAGATAATTTTTCCAAATGTGTCTGCTGGGTGTTCATCCATATTCATCAAAACACATCTACCTAATGTTCATCAGTTGCTCTTCTACTTAATTATCGCGAATTGTCAAAAAGAACAATGAAATCATTGGTGCGTTGAAATACGTGCCATCAGAAATATAAGCGAATACATTATCATAGCTTCATCAAAAAATAATTAATGTCGAACTGTAAGGGAAGTAATACATCAGTGTTGTGTGTCCGCATCATTTAACCGATATTAAAAGTCGAGATATCCAATGGAAATGAAGAAATTCAATTTTTGGTTCTAGTTTTGTGAGTATTTTTATTCTATTATCTTCACACCTTCATATTGATTATTGAGATTTTTTTATTTCTTTATTTTCAAATGTAGGGAAACAACAAAATGAATTTCATTTTAGCAGGATTTTTTCACATATGCAGAATAACCTTTCAAATTTTAATCCTAGCTATCTATTACGACAATTATGAATTATTTCGAAGTTTTCACTACAAAAATCAATTTGGATGCATCGATGAATTAATTGAAAATTTTCAATTTGAATGAACGATCGATCATTTCAACTGAAAATAGTACTCGAAACCCAGAAAATCGAATGAAAAAAAAACTAAAACGCACCTTTCAAAAGTACCCGTAAAAAATTAGCATGATAACTGTAAAAATTCAATATTTAATATCAAAAATGATTTTTCCGCTGACAACGAAATTAAAGGTGATTTTAATGTGTACGAAATTGAGCATTAATGACCCATTTTAATGCTCAATTTTTTAGCTATTTTAATGTGCAATCCTCATGGCAACCATACACAAACTATTCAGAAGCACTACGAAAACTCTACTGGAACATAGAAAACATAGAAATTCCATTCGTCAAATGTATGTTTTGTGCAAAATGAGAATGTATTTCAATCAAGAATTTATACACTATTCATGTTGAGATCGTCGGAAAAATTTTGTAATCAACACGGTTATTAATCTAGCGACTAATGGTCTCGAACTATTAACGCGTTCGTTCCGCTCACGCATTAAAATATCTTGACCATTAGTCGCTGTCTTTAATGACCTAGTTGATTAAATAACTATTAATATACAATTATATTCTTTCAACAGATTTATTTACAGAATATTTCGTGCATTAGTGTTGTAGTGTTCTGTTGATTTGCTTTAATTGAAAAATTAGGTGAGATATTCATATTGAACAGATTTCCCTTTTTCTTTTCAAGTGATTTCTTGAAAGTCTATCTGAAAAACAAAGAAGAAAAACCCAGAGAAAATAATCATCTCCATGACACAATGAAAACATTCGAGTTCGGTTTGAAATATTTCAAAGATATAATCTTTTATCGAATTAATTATTGAAATCATCATAATAGATTATTTTTCTTGTCTTCTCATCGGCCTAATCTAAAATTGTTTCCATTTTCCATTAAATTCATAAAAATACATTCATTCGTTTATGTGAAAACAGCAACATAATGTTTTCTGTAAGATTTTACTTCTTTTGTTTTTTCATTCGATATATAGAAATGTTTCATACAGTTCAGATAAATCAAGAAATAGAGTGGTTTTTGATGTTTTTAAAGCAAGAAGTTCGACTTCGCGACTATCTGCTAAATCAAAAGTAATAATTTACTTCACTATCTGACATAAGTATCCCTAAAATAAGAAAACAACAGAGCAGGTGTAGCTGCACCGCCTGCACCCCAATTATCCCCAATAGCTGATTTTTCAGGGGGCTATGTCTTCCCTTCAATACTCAAATGTATTTTAACAGTTCAAGTGAATCCTCTATTAATCTTTTATTAGCAACGAGTATAAAAGTCGTAAAATTCTATCGATAATTTCTTTCAGAATTAAAAGCTCAGTTATGAAATTTCAACCAGTGGTTTCGTTTATGCTTTTGTGCTGTTTTCATTACATGGTTCTTTCAGATGATCATCCTGATACCTATTTATCAACAGTGAGTTTATATTTTTCTTATATTTAATTCTAGATCATTATTGCTTATACATGTAAGTTGTTTTGTTCGTTCATTTTACGAATGATTTATTTAGCATTTCAAAAGTTTCTATTATCTTTATCTATATTATATTTTCCCTTATTTCAAAATTGATTTCCTTAAATATGTATGGTGGGTTTTAAGTCGTATATGAATTTCAAAAAAATTTGCAAGTGCATTATGTTACACTTCCATCATTACTCTTAGGTTGATTTATAAGATTGCTATTCTATTAATCATTTCATTTTAAACAATGCTACTTTCTTTGAAATAAATACCGCTAGAGTTATTTCTCTGTATCATCACTCCATTATACGGCGTTCCCACGAGGCGTTATTCACGACAGTGAACCACGCTTTCGTGAAATACACTTCTGTGTGAACGCATAGTCGTTAAACTTGCTTTCGTGAGGAATGCGTTCACACAGAAGTGTATTTCACGAAAGCGTGGTTCACTGTCGTGAATAACGCCTTGTGAGAACGCCGCATTATACTTTTTCGTGCTGAAATCAGGACCTATATTGAAATAAAATAAAAGGTTCTTCATTTCCTTCAGGAAGAATTGGTTCAAAAATATGGTTATCCTATCGAATCTCACGAGGTTACAACCGAAGATGGATATATTATCACTATATTCCGAATACGGCACGGTAAAAAAGGAGATGGGACGAATTCTAAACCCATTCTAATAATGCACGGACTATTTGGTCAATGTGAGAATTTTATAGTTAATGGGATGAATAATGGTAGCCTTGCTTATCTGTTGGCTGACAATGGTTATGATGTTTGGCTAGGAAATACTAGAGGAACACAACATGGAAGAAAACATAAGGACCTATATCCTGAGGATATAGAATTTTGGAATTTCAGGTGAAAACTTAGACTACTTAGTCTTTCCTTGTTGAGCTTATTTATCATGTTCTTTAATTCGAACTTTTAAATGGCGTTTGCTTTATCCAATATTGTTTTCAATTCATTCACAAGGTGCTTCACATATGCAAGTTTCTACCAGGGCTAAATTAACCAAAGTTGAATCTGATGATAAAAAGCAAGAAAGCACGAAAAACTAGCTAAAGTTGTTGAGTTTCACTGTCTTGATTTGTTCTGAAGATTCATTTTGCAGAGGAAGTAAAGCATCAGTTTATCTCCGTTTGAGTCACAGCTAAAATTCTTCATTCTGTTATGTATGGACCATTAATATTCCTGGAACTTTTTAGTTGGCACGAAATTGGAATGTACGATATACCAGCGATTATTGACTTTATACTCGCAAAAACAAAAAAGGAGAAGTTACAATATGTTGGACACTCTCAGGGAGGCACCGTGTTTTTCATAATGACATCAATGAAGCCAGAATATCAATCAAAAATTCATTTAGCGTCGCTTTTAGGACCTGCAGGTTATATGAGACATTTCAGGAATCTACAAATCTGGCCGCTTGTGGTGATGGAAAATGAATTGACGGTAAGTTCAGTTCATAATCTGATAGGGAAGATTCCAAATATTTTCTCAGATTTTTCGGGAATCCGTTCATTGTTCCATTACTTACTTATAACTTGTAGAGTGCTTCAATATCTCAGTTGACACAGTTTTTTGTTAATTTCATTATTATGAATGTTATTTTATGGAAAAATTACCAAAAATTTGATTCGGAATATTGAATGAGTAGAAAAAAAAATTACTCAAAGTAAAAAACAGATACCTATCATGCATTCAATACTTATTTCATTATTTTTTTATAAAGACATTCGTTAACTGAGACACTATATGGAACTAGCGACCCGCCCCGGCTTCGCACGGTACGACATCACATTAGAAACCTCAAAAATAACAGTACATACTTCTCCACTATTTAATGGATGTTATTATACATATAAACCTTCCTCTTGAATCACTCTATCTATTAAAAAAAACGCATCAAAATCCGTTGCGTAGTTTCAAAGATTTAAGCATACAAAGGGACAGAGAAAGCGACTTTGTTTTATACTATGTAGTGATAATACAAACACATGATACTGTGCCATAAAGCAGATTTTCATAAGGATTTTAAAATGGTCGTTGTAGTTGATGTAGGTATAGTACTTACAATGCACAGAGGACATGTTGAATATTATTGCTATTCAGTTTGGTAAATTTTATTGTTATTTCTTTTTAGGCCTTGGCTAAAACCTTAAATATACATGAGCTACCTCCTCCACCCATCAAATTGAGTGACTTGGTTCTAAATGCTTGCAAGCACACTATGTTCAGAATAAGACAAATTTGCGAATTATCGTATCATATTGGTATAGGAGGTGATTCAGGACTTTTTAGACAAGTGAGTTATTTTATAGATTATTTAATCATTGTTGCTGATCCAGAAATGAAGACATTTAGATTATATCTTCACTGAATCGATATTTCAGCATTTTCATTGTTATTTTTATGCTTCTTGTGATCTTACTTGATGGATTTTTTCATCAATATGAAGTATACTAAATAGTAGAGCTAACATCTTCCGCAATGTTGAAACAAGTTGCTCCGAAAAGAGCAACGAAATTGAAAACATTCAGCAGAAAAGTATTGACATCAATGCTGCATTTTCGACGTGAATCGTCGACTCAAATCAACATCAAGCCTATTTATTATAGATGGAATTTAATTTGCTGCTATAGAATTTTTATTTCTCTCGTCTCAAAATAAAAGGTACTCAGAAGGAACTACTACAACAATTTTTTTCAAATATTTACTTATTTAATTTCAGGAAATGCTACCTCTTCTGTCAAGATTTATACCTTCAGCAGCTACTAAACAACCACTTCATTATTCACAAGGAATTAACTCAGGTAAATTTAAACCTTTTAAAATATGCAAGAATCACAAAACACAGATCAAATCAGAATCAATGTGTGCTAAACAGTGCATACAAAAAACAATGCGTCCGCACAATTGTGATGCTGGGTGGTCAAGGGATTCCGATTAAAAGTGAATTAAAACTAAGTCAATTTAAATTTTTTCCTACAAATCATGCTCAGCTCTTTAAAAATTTATTTCTTGAAAATTACACTGTCCAAATGTCCACCGTTTTTCTGCTAGCACTTCTCGAGTCGAACCCCCAAATCTAGAAAAAAACGTCACAAAGTTTCTGAATAACAGGTAAAGACCGATTGTATCCATCAAAGTCTTGAAGTGCTGGTTCAAAAAAATTGTTCAACATGTCAACATAACGATCAGATTTCGCTGTTACTGCTCGGCCGCGTCCGTCTTCGAAAAAGTACGGGCAATAGTGCCTTGTGCGTGTATTGCACACCAAACTGTGACCTTCAGACTATGCAATTGAGTTTCATGTTTCCCTTTGGGGTTTTATGAACACCAATACCGGCAATTTTGTTGGTTTACATAGATGTTGAGATAAAAATGGGCTTCATCAGATAAAAAAATGTTGGTTTTGGTAATAACCCCACACAGAACGCGACTATATTTCCATGAACACCTCTGAACACCTCCTTCATTTAAGACCAACCCCACTTCTTTATTTCTATTTAAAACAATTTCAGAGCGCTTTTGAATCGGAATTCCTCAGTTGACCACCCTGTATAACAACAGAAGTATTAAGAGTACAAATCTTTTCGATACCGACTTTTCTATTTGACGCTGAATCACTTCCAAACCTATGCAAAATCAGTGAAGCAGTTCCTATTGGTCGATTCGGTCGAAGTGAAGTGATTTCTTCAGTTAATCAGTGAAATAGAAAAGTCCCATAATACCTACAAAGATAGCTAATTTTTGCTCTGTGTGTCGCTCATGCTTGGATGCCAACGGTGAAATGTCTCTGAATCTTTTATTTTTCAGGTCATTTTCGACCCTGGGACTATGGTGAACAAGAAAATTATGAGGTTTATGGGCAAGCAGTACCACCTGATTATCCGATCGAAAACATATCGACACCTGTTGCAATGTACTACGGCAATAATGATATAATGGCCAGTGTAGAAGTAAGTCTTCAGCCCAATAATTTGAAACCATCTACATATATTATTACTCAATTATCACTCAGTCTATCATAATAATTAAATGCTCTATATCATGATGCTCCATTGAACCGAAGTTTACGGTTTCTCAAGACCCATCAATTACTATACATTTTTATATTAATATAATGGGGTATACTCCCATGATACGTTTTTGACTCCCTGAACCTTAGTCAACTTGTGGACGTTTTTTCCGACGATTGTCGGATATTTAAAATATTCACCAAGAACTTATTCCTTTCTTCCTACTGAACCATTGATCAAATGTGTAGTTTGAATTACGACTAAATTATCTTGTAATTTGTGGTTGCTTTATTGGTACCTAGGTACTGTTCGCAACCTAAATCTTTAAATAAATATACTTACGTGGTTCTTTTTCATCAAAAACTGTACAAAATTCACTTCATAAAAAAATCCAGAAAAGCCCTGCGCAGGAGCTCTCGAGCATGATACGTTTTTGACTCCCTGAACCTTAGTCAACTTGTAGACGTTTTTTCCGACGATTGTCGGATATTTAAAATATTCACCAAGAACTTATTCCTTTCTTCCTACTGAACTATTGATCAAATGTGTAGTTTGAATTACGACTAAATTATCTTGTAATTTGTGGTTGCTTTATTGGTACCTAGGTACTGTTCGCAACCTAAATCTTTAAATAAATATACTTACGTGGTTCTTTTTCATCAAAAACTGTACAAAATTCACTTCATAAAAAAATCCAGAAAAGCCCTGCGCAGGAGCTCTCGAGCACTCGTTTTGGTAACCGAACTCACCCTGAAAATTTCAAGTCTCTAGGACAATCCCTTCGAAAGTTATTGTGCTAACGGCCGGAAGGCCCAACGGACAGAATTGAATTTGATCACGAATTCGCCATCAGGAAGTAGTACCCAATCGTTTGAGACCATTTTCGGCTCAAAACGATATAGCACTCGTTTAAGGAGAACGAGCGCTCAAAAAGGGTGAAAAATCAATATGGCTGAATCTATTCTCAATATTTCTTACTAGAAACATGCATATGATTCCCATATTCTGCCCATTCCATAAATAAATCTGCTATGTATTTTTTCAGGATATAGAAGAAATATGTGAATTTCTGCCAAACTGTGTAAGAAGATACCTCGTACCGCATCCAAAGTTTACTCATGTGGACTTTTTGACTGCAACAACACTCAATCGATTGATGAATATACCTCTGTTAGAGTTCCTTAAAAAATATGAATCCTAATCTAATGTAATGAACTTTTATTATGAATAAATATCAATATCCACATTTATCGTACTCGCCTTAACTGCTTTTTTTCAGTTTTGGAGAAGTGACTCTTTCTTTTCCATTCTCAATATATTCATGAATGGCATAGTTTTTGTCATTTAGACTGTATTGTTTCTATTTTCGTTCAACAGTTAATGGCAATAAATTTCAATCAATTAATTTGAATTGAACGCAGAAAATGCGATTTCTATACTCGTAAATACGAACATCTGAAGCATTTGACCACAACTTCTAGCACGCGATTGAAATGCTCCTTTAAACATTTATATCATAACTCGTGATTCTTATTTGATGAGCAGAGCATGGATTTTTTAAGGTTTCTCGAAAAAGGTTGAAGCTGCTAAGACAAATAAGGGTGACTGGTCGAATACGTTCGTAAAAATTCCCATTTCTGATGTATCCATGAGAACCTTGCGTAACATACCTACCAAAATATATAAACACATAATTTTGTATCATCTGCAATTCAGTTTTAGAATTGTGGTGGTGTATGTACAATAATGCAAGCCGTCACTTAACCTACTCGGAGAAAAGAACCAGGTGAATCTCATCTGGGTGCCTGGTCACTCCGGGATTCACGGCAATGAAGCGGCAGACCAACTGGCCAGGGAAGGAGGGACAACCCCCTTCACTGGACCAGAACCGTTTTGCGGCTTCCCAGCTACCCATCAGGCAATGGCTGTTAAGGACTGGGAACAAAAGAGGAAGCTTATGTTCTGGCGTACGACCAATGGTCACAAGCAAGCTAAGTCACTTCTCTCTCACTCGACGAGCTGGACCAAGAAAGTCCTCTCACTCAGCAAATTGGAACTGAGGAAACTGACGGGCGCTCTCACTGGGCACTGTCCCGTGAAGTATCACTTAAAAACATGGGAAAGGCGCCCGATAGTACATGTCGCTTCTGTCAAGAAGCCACCGAGACAGCCAGACACCTGCTATGTGAGTGTGAAGCTGTTCACCAGAAACGGTTACGGCATCTTGGCTCCAGGTTCCTAAAGCCTGAACAAGTAATGGATGTGGCCCCCAGAAAGGTGGTGAAGTTCATTGAGACTTTGCTGCCGAACTGGTAAACAGCGCGGGGATGCACAATATATCTTAAGGTCAAGGTGTTTTTGATCTGTCGCCCCTCCTCTTATCTAATCTATTCTGAATGTACAATAAAAAATAGGGTATACTGAACATGTACTGAGTACTTTTGAAGCACTATTATAGAAACATTGAACGAACGATAGGGGAGAGTGCTTTAAAGATCATTCATGCAATTGTATCATAATGTAGGTACTATTTTTGATATGTTACAATGTAAGTGTATCGAATTTTAGGTCTTTGATGAACCTGTTCAATATTCTTTATCCGACGATGTTATGATAAAAATTCAGTTCGAAAAACCCAGTCGAAATCAATAAACTATAATTCGTTGCCGGTTCCCATCATAAAGTATTTATTATACCATAAAATTTAATTCATTGAGCCTAATGAGTAGAATTTATGGCAGTTTATTTGTGAAATTGCTACACATACAACTATATGAACATTTCTCTAGGAAAAATAATAGATTGATTGCATATCATAATATACCCACAGAGTATTGATATCGTTATAATCATCCCTTTATCGAAATAAAATCTAGAGCTATCGAATAATCGTCGTTTCTGATAATTTAATTATGATACCTACTACTTGCAAGGTGAAAGATTATAAATCCATTTCGAGTTTCTGCATCTCATTATATTAAGGAGATATTTTAGGTATGGTATAGGTAACTGCTCTTGAAAACAAACGCTTAAACAATTGATTCGAACTGAATATGAGATATACAAATTTGTAAAGTGAAAAGAGGCAAATGAAGAGCAATAAAAATTGAATATGTCTTATCTATAATGAAGAGATTTTCATCAAATTGAACAGTTCTATTTCAATCACAATTCAGTAGCAGGAGAAATTTATTCCTAGAAGAAAACTACGGTTAAAATTTCCTAAACTCCATAAACTTGGAAACTATTTAATGGAATTTAAAAAACTTATGTTATGACGTTCTTGTCGTTAATATTACCGAAACCAATCCCTATTGTAAACAATATCATATAAGTAAGGAAGTTTCGTACCCACGTTCATATTGGAATAAAGTTCATTTGAATGTGAATATCCTGATGGAAACTATTCGTTTCATTTTAATCTTTCATTCATTAAACTTCTTCTGTGCAAAAGCACAGAAGAAACGTTTTCAAAACTCGAAATTCTCGGGGTAGGATTATGGTTTGAATAACATGAATTTATGAATAAACAGAATAGTATTTCAACTTGAAAGATCGTTTTTTCAATATGAAAAGTGCGCAGAATCTTCTTTTTACAGGTACGAACTTCGTTTTCTGATATCTCCTATAAAAAATAAGGGACAAATGAGGAAAGCACATGAACTGTTCTAATGTATGAATATAATCAATCCTGCTAAAAATATTTGCGAAATCCAGATGAAATTCGCAAGGAGTAAAACTACAAAACCATTGAATGGTTACGCAGTTTCCTGGTTGGTAGATTGCAAAGGTGTGTGAAAGTTATTCAAAAAGTCATACCATCGGCCTTGGTGTTCCTCAGGGCTCGGTATTAGGACCACTACTGTTTCTGCTGTTCATAAATGATCAACCTATGTATTTGGCTAGTCTGTTTTTTTAACCCTATTTGCTGACGATGCGTCTGTGCATGGTTATCTCGGCACGGAGTCGTGGGGAACTGTTGAGGGCTTGTGAAAGCATTGTTGATGAGTTTGTTAAATGATGGTGTCGTAAGAATAAACTTATGGTGAACATCGATAAGACGGTGTGCATTCATTTCAATCCAAAGAAAAGCGATAGTGAGGGACTAACTGTAATTGCGCGGAAAACCCTATAATCTCATCTAATTGCACCAAATTTTTTGGGACTTTTGTAGACAAAATTGGAAATGGTCTGCACATGTCGACCATGTATGCAGAAAATTAATGCAGGGCATGAAAACGTGTAACCACTTACCATCTTCTCTAAAAATCCTTGAGTGTAAATATGTTCAAAAAAATCAAAAAATGTTATTGAAAAAGTGTTTTTACAGTGTCAATGGTTACTTTTCTGATAGCCTAGCCATGAACGAAAAATTCGGATCTCTTTTTAATATGACTCACAGTGCTCATAAAGTGTCAGAACTGTATTTAAAATCTAACTCATTAAGTTGACTCAGAATTCCGAAATGATATCGAACTCACAACGCCCTCGCTTTCAGAAATAATCGCGGAAAAATACTGCCTACCTAAAACCTAATCATGTGGTAACAAGCTTAATGCTCACAAACCAATCAGAAACAAACCATATCATCCAACGGAAAATTGCCGATTTATAACGCATTAAATGAACTATTCCATAATCCGAACAAATTTTACGATTTATTCCACATTCGATAGTAGGTTACATTTTCCTTTCAAATTAATGAAAACAAACTTGAAATAATTTGTAAAATTCATTGATGAATGAAATGGAACCAACTGTTCTCAGGATATTTAACTTGATATGATCGTTTTTCCAGTATGAACATGGGCGCAAAATGTTCTGTTTTTACGTCGGGCTTTTTTATTATTTTTTTTAAATCACCTTCGAATAAATCAGAGACAAATCAGGAGAAGCGAATGAACTGTTCTATTGCACGAATGCAGTCAGTCCTGCTATCGATATTTGCGAAATCCAGAGTACCACTACACTACTACACAACCATTGAGCTTGAGCCTTTTGAATTCATTGGTGATGTTATAAACTAAGAAATTAGTCTCTTAAACTAACCAAAAATATCTAATCTCTAGAGGCCCTCTCTTCAATAATATTTACAGTTTTCGTAAACTGTCTGAACTGTATTCATCTTCAAACTCATCCTCGTATATTTCACTCAGAATTAAGAAATATCATCAAATAAGCGCTGAAAAATACTAGCTGAACCCCAATAATGTGGAAACATAAGCTTATTCCTCACAAGCTAATCATTAGATACTGGATTATATATGCAACATAAAAACGTTGTTATATGCATGCAAATATGCATGAAAAATGCTTGAAATATGCACGAAAATAATCAAAATATGCAGAATATGCAATATTGAATCATGAATTTGGGAACCCAAAAAAAGACAAATAATTTTCATTTCAAAATCAACTCTGAATAATATATAGTATTAAAATTTAATTCAATGTTTTTGTAAATGTTTACAATTAAATATTGTTTCAAATGTTCAATTGTAAAATCTTGCCTTCGACCATTTTGAATGTTTTTGTATGTGGAAAAGGTTTGCTCCACATCCACGGACGTAACTGGGGAAAATTTGAACCTTGGTGCTATGTTCTCCCTTATAGTTTCAGGTAAAACTTCTGCCGTTCCATTTAAGAAAACTTTTGATAAGAGACAAATCTTCGAAACCTGGATTTCCTTTCAATATCCTTTTAGACTCTTGAAGTTTATTTAGAAAGCCAATGGCAACGTGGAGTTCATTTGGCGTATTTTACTCATTATTTTGGCTACTAATAGATACTAATAAAAGTTATTCGCAAATCTGACAAAAGTCACAATTATTAGTATCTTTACTCAATAGACCCCATATTTTGTGGAATTTGGCAGAATTCAGCACTTTCATCGCATTTCGGAACGCAGGGAAGAAAATATGTACTGAAAATATGCATCATAACTGGATTTTCGCTTAGATATGCGAATACCGCTGAAGATGTCCTCAATATGAAAAGCTTATGCAAATACATATGTGAATGCATTCAATCCGGTCTCTACTAATCATAAACAAATCATATCATTCAATGGAAAATAGCCGTTTTATAACGCATAAAATGAACTATTCCATAATCCGAACATAATGTATTACACAGATTTAACGAGTTATTCAACATTCGACAATAGGTACCTAATACTTTCCACTGAAATTCGAAAAAACTAGATTAGAAAGCATACGAACGTCAAAAACCACGTGTTAATCCATAATTTTCCAAAACATTATCGAATAAACACCAAAAACACAGAAAACTACATCCCGGTCGCTATCATAATATACAGGTAATCGAATATTTTCCATTCAGATAAATCCGCCTAAAATTTCCCATATCGAAATTCCTCGCAGCAGCCTCAGATTTATCAAGATTTAGAACTATTATTTTATCTCATTAGGTCTTCGAGATATGCACAATCAAAATTCAAAACAATATCTTCCAAGCACGTAGAAAACATTAGTGAAAACGAAAATGAGCAGAAATCCCTACTTCTTCAAATCAGTGAGATAAAAGAACTCGAATCGTAGTTTATATTCATCGTACAGACCTTTTTTTCAATCATTCAACGATCTCATAAAACCGAAAACATATCGTAAAGCAATAATCATTACCACTATCGGCAAATGATGTGTGACTGAATCGCATATATCTTTGAGGTATATTTCGATCTTTCACACAGAAGAAGCTTTTCGTTCGTCAAGCTCCTATTTGGTGTTAGTGAAAAAAAAGTTTTTTGTGTCCTGAAGTATTGGGTATACTTTCAGAAAATGAAAGCTGACTTCAGTACTTTCTTGCTGATTTGCATCGGCGCTACTGCTTTAGTTGGACAAGGAATTAATACTTTTTTCCCCAGCTTAGAGCTATCTACGGTAAGTTTAGTTGTAAATGAAAAGTAAGCCATAATTTAACATAATTTTTCAAAATATATTCAAATGAAATGATTGTGATCATTGCGTCAAACATAATAATTAGTTCGAATGAATCAAATTCGAAGTATTTCGAGACAGAGACCTCTGACTTGATTTCCATAAATAAATTCTCATAGAATTATCTGATTAGCAAAATGATCGATTAACCCAGCGTGTACCTATTCAACAATTTCAAAATTGCCTTTTTCCATGTCCCATTGTCAATGAAGTCATTTTAGGGCAAGCACTTTTTTAAGTTGATTAATGTGAGTTTATATGTTATACCTTTACTATAATAATAATGAAATAATTGGGAGACTACGTCATTATCTATATCTTCAATTTCCTCATATATATATTTTGCGTATCACTAATTAGATATTTCAGAGTTCTTAAATTTCCATCTATATCGATCTCGTCTTTTTCAATTCTTGTATTAATATATTTTCTTCTTTTTAATAACTTTGTTCCATTGTTTCTTCAAGTATTACAACATTGCTACCATAATTTTTGTCTTGAACAATGTGGTGAGCATTTCATTCGATTTCATGTTCAAATTAAAATTTTTTTATTATAAAACCGAATGAACGAGGTAATTATGTTAGGTAGAAAAAATGAATAGTTTTTTTTCTATGGAATAACCATTTAAATTTTCATCACATTCATCCTAAAAATTTGATGACCTTTGCTAGTGTTGATTTTCCATATTTATGGGGCACATATTCAGTAAACACATTTTTTAGCGACAATTCGGAAAGAAATCAATCGCAACTTAATATCATATTTCATTACGTCGCCGAAACTCCAAATGAGTCCAATAATTGTACTTGTTATTCCGTTTTGTCTATCAAAAACAATATTCTTACATGCTTTATCCGCGTTCATCTTTTTATTTTGTAGATATTATAAACAAATTGATTTATCGATAGTGTGAGTCATCTAGACTAGACCCTACAATCAATATTATTGGAAATGTTTCAATATTGAGGGTTATTTCCCCATTATTATTTCGAGAAATTGATTACTAATTATTTTCAAAAAAATCATCGGTATTCCTATAACATCCGATCATATGAGATCGTGGTCAGTTCAAAATAAGTAAATAGCAAAGCTTCGATGGAAACGAAAACATGTAGTTAGAATGAAATCAAACCGTTCATTCAAATATTTATGGATATTGTTGTTTGACATGGTAATTTGGCAGTACTAGGTATCTGAAAAAAAATTTCACATTAGGCAGAGATTTTAAAAAGAAGGTGGCTGTCATAGATTTTTCATTCATTTGTTTTTAGCCTTTATAATTTTTTTTCACAAGGCACTGCCACTACAAACTGTAGTGGCAGTACTCTAAAATTCACAACAATTCTTTATTTATACTTAATCTCCATCCTTCATTAATGAATTGGTTAAAGAAGTCACCATATTCAGCAGTTTTATAACCACATATTTCGTATTGAATATTTAATCCCAGTGTCTTTCACCCTCTCAGTTCCTTGGAAATCTCAAAAGGTTTCCTCATCATTAGAATGATACTTTCTGGAAAAGGCATTTCCAATATATTAGAAAATAGGGTTTTTCCTGTGACAGCATTAAGAATAGTGTTAAAAATATTCCTGTTCAATTATTCACTCGAAGTTTCAAGTATTTTCAAATCAAATATTGAAAATGCTATTTCTGTACTAGTACCTAAGTTCAAACGTCGCGGCATGATGACGTACGAGCAAGCGTGGAGATAAAACATAATGGTCAGTGGGCATCTTTGTAAACTGTGATTCAGAATTCAACCAATTAAATGAATGCTAACGCGTATGTCATAGTCAACAGCCATTTCTTACCGTTTGAATTCAGAATAAAGTTTGATTGAAGAAAATCCCAGCTGAATTTTGTTGAACAATACGACCACCGTGAATTCCATATTTTTCTATTGACGAAAAATCTTCAATAAATAATAATTAGTATAGTCAAAGCAGAGAATAATATTAATCGATTCAAATCAACCAATATTAAACTCATAATTCGGAGCTAATCTCGTCCTCGTTCAGGACAAATTGCAAGTAAGTGGTATCAAACAGAGATGGAGTCTTCGGTATATACAATATCTTAATGAAGATGCCATTTCGCTGAGTTCCAAGAAAAACCTTGTATCATTCAGAGCTATCCTGTGCTGATGAGGAGGAAATGGCCATTCCTAGGTGCACTGTTTGATACCACTTCCTTGCATTTTGTCTTGAACGAGGACGAGATTAGCTCCGAAGTATGAGTTTAATATTGGATGATTTCAATCGATTAATATTATTCTCTGCTTTCGCTATATTGATATTCATGGCCATGTTACGCGTTAAGCTTCTCCTTATAATAGTTAGTATTTACTTTTTATAGCTCGACTTGATCCGAGCCTATGGATATCCAGTTGAACTTCATGAAGTGACCACTGAAGATGGCTACATGCTTACCATGATGCGTATTCCACATGGCAGAAGAAGTAACCATACAAATAGCAAACCCATTCTACTGATGCATGGTCTTCTTGGGCAAGCAGAAAACTTCTTGATAAACGCAATGAATAACGCCAGCTTGGCCTTTTTATTGGCAGATAACGATTACGATGTATGGCTGGCGAATACTCGAGGATGTGAATATGGGAGGAAACACAAGCATTTGGATGTTAACACTGCTAAATTTTGGAATTTCAGGTGAGTACCTATACTACATATCAAGCGAAAATCTTAGCTATTGAAAGATGTCTAGATATAAATCTAGAAATAAAATATCAGAAGTGCGATAAAGCCATACACTCAGATAGTCAAGCTGATATTAAAGCACTGTGCTCCTACGTCATTGACTCAAAGATGATCTGGGAGTGTCAGAACAAACTAAATGAGGTTGGCAAGAAAAATAAGGTCTTTTTAATTTGGGTTTCCGGCCATTCGGGAATCAAAGGAAACGGAAGGCCAATACACTTGCTAAAGAGGGCGCACGAATGTCATTCATTGGCCCGGAACCCTTATGTGGTAAAGGTAAATGTACCTATAAGAATGAGTTTCTGGAGAAGGAGAAAGCCGAGAGGGAAGAACTCTGGCGGAATATCCTAGGGGTGGATCATTCCACTAAGTTCCTTCGGAACTTTGAAACAGCAAGATCGAAAGATATCTGGATCTTGGTAAGAAACAATTACACCTCCTCACAAGCTTTCTTACAGGACACTGTCGCCTCAGGAAGCACCTGTTGAGGAGGGGATTATCGGACACTGACGAGTTTAGGTTCTGTTGGGAGGAGGAAGAAACCCCTTTGGAATTGCGAGCCTAAGGAGAGAATGCCTTGGGCCAGAAACTTGTAAGAGTGAGGAACTAGCCTCGTTGAAGCCTTCACAGATATTGGATTTTATCACATCTCTGGAACTGGAAGGCGAGCTGTGAGGGTATGGTGCAAACAGCTCTGTAAGGGGCACAATAGACTTTGAGGTCGCAGTAAAATATAATCCTTTTTTAAACTAAACTAACTAAAACTAAATACTACATATCCTTGTCCTTCCTCATTCCACGTATGATACACTGTCCTACACCATAGGACTATGAATTCTATTCTGCCTATTCCATGTTACGGAGTGCCGTAACGCCGTAAAGCAACTGGCAAGAGGCAATAAGGTGACTCTACCATGGGAGTCAGTGCATTGTGGTGGTGAAACAAATGAAAAAGTCGATGAACTTGCAGAAAGTGCATCATGATTAACACCTGCTAGACATGAGCCTTTTTGGGAGCTTTGAAAAGAATAACCCTCTGGAGAAACAGCCCTGAACCTACTCAGTGCAAAAAATTGGCGGATATTTCACCTACCTATACCAGAAAGCTCCTGAAGCTGTCACGAACTGAGCTTCGGATGATGGTAGCTCTGCTGAAGTGGCAAAGTCGGAAAATCGGTACATGAGATTTGCAGGCTTTATGGATCAGAAGCAGGAACAGCTGAACATATGGTGTGCCAGTGTGTCACACATAGCTGGCCTAAAAAAAATTGGGGAGACCGCTCTTGGACTCCAAGAGGTAACAACCAAGGATTCTCATTGAGAGACCGTCCTCGCGACCTGAGGTCAATAGACTTCTGTTGCTGGAGAGGAAACAACTCGGTCTGGTGACTGGTGCATTGACTGGTCACCTGTTCAACAAACATTTGAAGAGAATGAGATTGACGAGCTGCTCCCTATGCCGGTGGTGCAGGAGCACTGATGAAACGGTTGAGCATATTTTGTTCAACTGTGGTAACCTAACTGAGTTGAGGTCAACACACCTGGGAAATCCACACCTACTATTCTTACGGTGAGAAGGACCACTCCTGGCAGACTCGCGACATTTCTGTCTTCGTGTCTGAGGAGCTGAGTCTCTATAGAACGATGCGAGTGAACAATGGGCCACTAGGCCTCAGTTCGGCCGGAAAGGCATCGCGCGAAGAAGAAGAACAAACAAGGCTCTAAAGGAGGTTGTTGGTTTTATCAAGAGTAGAGAAAAAAGACCTACATGGTCCCAGTTCCCTGAAGGCTAATCTAACCATAAAAAACCTAGTTATTACCAATAATTATAATGATAATATTAATTTTGCCTGTTAAACATTACAATGCTATTTCATTTACAGTTTCCATGAAATTGGATATTATGATCTGCCAGCCAAAATTGACTATATTCTTGAAAACACTGGAAAGAAACAAATCGAATACGTGGGACACTCCCAAGGTGGTATGGTGTATTACGTCATGTCAGCCTTGAAACCTCAATACCAACAGAAGATTAGGTTGGCTTCCCTGTTGGCACCTGGAGGCTACGAAAGGCATTTTGTGAATCATTGGCTTCTACCAATGACTTTAGTTCCAGATGAATTATGGGTAAGTTATTTCAATTTTGTTCTCTTTTTAGATGCTATTTTTTATGATCTTACCATGTATGCTGGATCATAAATAATAATATTTCCACAGGCAGATTTTGTCTTCAAATGAAACTGATTAACTCACTGATAAGTCCGTATTTTTTGCTATGTTTGCCAAGAACATTCAACTTTCTACTTGACCTAACGTACACTCATTGAGTTTCAAAATATTCCAACTCAATTTTATAAATTTATAATTCACTTCAATTTAGCCTTCATTTTTCCAGTTACCATTTACATTATAATTTCAAAAGCAATATCCAAAAAAATCTAAACCCTTCACAAGAATTATTCCTACATGATAATTATCCTTGTGACCTAGTAAATAACTTCAAAAAGGGTAGAATGAGCTAAAAAAGTCAGAAATAATCTAATAATTCGGTGAATTGCGAATAGGTATTATAATGATTTCTTACCAAAGAAGGAATATCTTGATAAATATGATAAACTTCAAATGTTCTCTTATTATGCTCAGTTTATTTTTCTCAAGATATTCTACTAGTTGAATATTCCTTATTAATAAGTATATTTTCAATTTTCAGACACTATCTCAAACTCTGAAGATCTATGAGTTTCCTCCAAGAGAAATATTCAAGATATTGCCGTATGTGTGCATGAATACACTATTCAACGATATGTGTGTTATGACAACCCACTGGTTGTTTGGAAATTCAGGAGAAATGGATGAGGTGAGTAAAATACTCTTATCAAACAAGAAAATCCCCGTCAATAAATATAAATAATATTTGAATTACGAGTATGAAGTGAAAGTTCACAATAAAACTCTTTGACGATATCAATATTCGCCATGAAAACTTTTTTACATTCATCATATATTTTGGATTTGAAACATGACTAAAAAATATTTTTCAATTTCAGAAAATGATGCCCCATATATCAAAATCCGTTTCCAGTGCCTCTGTCAAGCAGCTCCTTCATTTCGCACAAATCATTGCATCTGGTGAGTAGAATATCTCAACTTTTAAAGCAGGCATGGGCAACCTTTTTTTGTAAAAGGCCAAATAAAACAATTTTTCGTAGACCACGGGACAAAATAAAATTTATAACAGTAATAAAATGAATTCACAAAATTTAAATAAACCTTAGGTATTTTATGTCCCACCACTTTTCCAAAGAGACTTTCATAATTACAGCTATTGCATATATTGGCTTTCGACCGTTTTTCCTAATAGACTTACTGCAAACGTTTTATTTCATCTGGATACAAAGTATCCGCGAGTTCTATCAAGCACTCTTTCATGAATTCACCTTCTGAAAATGTCTTCGAGTATTCTGCTTTTTTCTTACTAACGATATAACTTGCCAGAACGATATCTTCAGCTTCTTCATTACTTTTCACAAAGATGTTCTGCAGTTCTGCTGTCCAACCAAATTCTTTTCAACATCTATATTCTTTCATTTCTAAGTTGTCCAGTCCAACTTCCGAATTTTTGCAAATGTTTGGCAGTATAATGTCGTCTTAAATTATATTCTTTCGCAATTGCTATGGTCCCATTATATTCGAAGATCGAGAGCTAATGTGGTTGTGGAGGTTTGCCGTGTGTGAAAAATTCATGGGCGGGACAAACAAATTGCTGCATGTGGCCCGCGGGCCGTAGGTTGCCCGTGCCTGATTTAGAGCTTTAGTGAACCTCATAACAATATATTTGGCCTCTGCAAACCTAATAAAGATTCGTCATAGAAACCTAGACATAGCGTAACATTCCATAAAATCTTACGGTCATACTCTGAAAGATTTCATTTATGCATCTTCAAAAACTTATTCATGTAAAAATCTATGTTTTTCAGGACATTTCAGACCATGGGACTATGGACACGAAAAAAATATGATCATGTACGGATCAAGCGTGCCACCTAATTACAATATTTCAAACATAACTACTCCAACAGCAATATACTACAGTTCGGGTGACAATTTGTCCGATCATAAGGTGAGAATGCTCTGCTTTTCTGATCAAACTATACAGGGTCTTCCTGAATTTGTGGTACGAACAAAGAATGGTAACAAACCAGCAGTGGTTACTCACAGAGTGATAATTTGCTGGAACAATCTTTGGTTCATTCAAAATATTTCAAATCGATTTTTTTGCGCGTCTTTACAAAAGGCTATCCGAATAAAATGATGCTTGATAATCAAGTGCTTCAAACCATTGAGTTAACGTTCTCAAAATGAAAAACATAGGCCATCATATGCAAATAATAATAAATTCATGATCAAAAGAGATAACCAAAAATGGAAAATTTACAGGTTGTTCTATTTGACAAGATAACATTTCTGTCCTTGTATAAAGGATACAAAATTAGAGTAGGTAAATTAACCTGTATATCATCTCATTTGTTCCTACCCATCTTTTGAAAAAACCCTGCAACTTAATAAATGTATGTGCTAGAAAAACATCGATGGGTGCATTTGGAAAATTATTTTTTTTATTTTTTCAGGATATTGACCTGATGTGCGAACATTTGCCGAATTGCGTCAAAAAACACCTCATGTCCAATGATAAATGGAATCACATAGATTTCCTTTTCGCAAAAAGTGCGAGAACTGAACTCTACGATCCATTAATAGAATTTTCTGAAAAATATGTCGTCTAATTTATGAGTTACGTAAATTATTTGTACATATATATTTAAACCGTTTCTTATTATTTATGATGTTTGTATATAGAAACTAAATTATTTTGAGATTTTAACCTTATACTTATTATAATATAATGATCGTGTATGAAGTATATTACTTTAATATTCCTTGAATATGATAATTTCAACACATGAACCTTTGTATATATATTTTTTGTAGAAATGACATATTTAAGAATAAAATTATACAATTGCAATATTTTATCTATTTTCATCGTTTTCGCCATTTTTACTCTACCCGTTTCAAAATCGTCCACGAGAAAAAATAATGAGCGCACCGAAGAAGAGAAAAAATTGCTGCTGTAGAGCGAAGTGTTGAACAAGGTCCCGAATGTTGATACCTACTCTGCTGTTCTTAACTTGATGTCTTGTCTTTCGACTTCGTGCAGAATTGAACCTGGATTCTTGGTCTAGGAGCCTATAAAATACAGCTCGTGAAAGAATTGAATTCAAATGACCACTTTTTCCATCGTTTTGATGATTGCGATAATTTGAAACTGTTTATTTTGCCTAAAGTGCGGTCCTGTTTACTGATGTTAAGTTATCAATCAGCAACCCTTGAAGCTTTGGAAGCCGATATTCTAGACACCATAGACGCTTCTTCCGTGGAAAATATTGAAAAATGGACTACGGCAAACATATGCCGTAATACTAAAAATGCTTGCCTTCTCGTATTATCATTTTTGATTCTCAAGCTCCTGAAAAACTTCTGTAGCTTCTCTCGTTGTTCTCAATTGTACATAACTTTAAATTATAATTGAACATCTTCAAGTATCAGTTAGGTTTTCTTCTCAGTGCCAACTGATCAATCGATAGGTACGATAGATTTATAGGTATGTGATTCGGTAGAACTAAAAATACATTCACAATAATTTTTTTTATTTTTGTCATCTGGTTTCCACAAAATATAAAAAATATAAATAGATAAATTAAAAATAGATCAACAAGAAAAAATAAACATTTACAGTCTTCTTTGGTTCTTGTAACTTCTGCATTTGCGCACTGATTCAAACTTTCTGTATCTCATACAGTGCCACTGTGGTACACGAGTCATCAGTTCAAGTTCCTGAAACATAGATTCAGAATGAGTTACAAAAAAAAACTCAACTTTTGCTAAACAAGACATTACTTCAACAGTTTAAAATAAATGATCTTCAAAAACTGCCCTCGATTGTCAAGGTATACCCATATCTGTTAGTTCTTTAGAATGAAGAAATACCAATTTAAAGATTATTATATCAAAGCTAAATATATGAAGCATCTGACAACAGTGAATTATAATCACATTATTTCCTTGTGATTAATGTGTATTATTAAGGCCGAGCACAGAGACGTACAATGGACGTTTTTTACAAAAGTCGTGGATAAACGAATTATTTATAAATTTCTTCTATGGTAGTATGTAAGTTTTGGAAAATGTAAATGAAAATTTGTTTTATTATATCTTATAGGCATTATGTTATAAAATTTAAATATCCACATGCTACAATATGTATATGTATACCTGAAAGAAGGAAGTAGTATTAGTTATCCCTTCAAACCATATATTGATAGATATTATTTTTCCTCTTAAAAATATTCGAAGATGTATCTCTAAGTAAGATTGGCGGAATACAGATGGATAGATCCAGTCAAAGATACTCGTAGATGTATAGATATCAAATTTATTGATTCATAATTACTGTTATTATCACTAGGAACCTCTCAAAATATCATATGTAGGATATTACCGCCATTAACTGTTGAATTAATTTACATATACGACAAATGTTTCCTGAAGATAATTCATTGGTGGAGCAATGAGGCTATTACCTCAAAAAAGTTTCTTCTTTTTTGTTCCAATTGAATTTTCTAAGGTTCTGCTTACACTATAGCCACAAAATTTCGCATGAGGCTTATTATGAACTTCTTGCATGTATCCGCAAAATTTCATTTCGATTGGTTCCGTTTTTTCTGAGATATTGAGGAACGAAAATTTCGAATGGCCAAACTTTATGAAACACCCTGTACGATTTTCTGGTTAGCGAAACTAACCGATTCATTTGGGACCCGAACTCATTCCAAAAATTTCAAGTCTCTGGGACAATCCCTTCGAAAATTATTGTGCTAACGGACGCGGACGGTTAGAGAACCTCACGGACAGAATTGAATTTGACCACGAATTCGTCATCAGGGAGTCTAACCCTATCGTTGAGAAAATTACAGACATTTGGGAAAAACGATATAACACTCGTTTAAGTAGAACGAGCGCTCAAAAACGCATATTTTTTGTGGGCCTATTTTCTACAATCATTATTTCTTCTGAAAATCACTGGAAATGGGAAATATGTAGTTCAAAGAACAATAAAGCGATTTTTGATTACTAATATTCGTTTTTGTGCTTCTATCCCAAAATATAAAAGTCAACCCTCGTATTAGTATTTTTCCCATACATTTTCAAGCCGGTTTATTGTCAAACTCACCGTTTCGGAATTTCCAACAGGTGCACATTTCGATTGTGCCATGAACATCAACAGAACAAAAACTGTGACGCATAAACTGAAACCCCACATCGTTTTATCAAATTGGCTATAATTTTACTTTAAACTTTGGCAAGTGCAGTATGCAACTAAATTGATTGTTGTCATAGTTTGGTCTTTATATGCTTTTCTTTAAGTGGTGTATGATGACTGAGACCTACTTTCTGGTGTGATTGTTTGGAAAATTAATACACAACCTAGTTTTCGAACCTGGGAATTGAATTAGATGGATTCTGATTCTAGTCCTGGATAAACGTCATTACAATAATGACATATAGAGGGTAACTTTTTATGTCAAGGACACTTTTTTTCGTCGAATTTAAAAAATTTGATCTATTTATAAACAAATGAATTACTTCAGCAATTGTGTTACCTTTCGCATGTCTTGTGTTAGCAACTTTTTCTTAGTAACAAGAAAAATCTCTTTAGATGACGTTCCTTCTGGAAAAGTTATTGTGTCTTCGGTCGGACGTAGGATTGGTACATAAATTCATAAAATAATTTTTTTCTGATCGAATGTTGCATTTTTCAGAAAGATCATCTCTAGTTCAACGACGGACAACCAAATAAATGGCCTCATAAAAGTTACATTGGAATTTTACAAATTTACAATAGGTATCGCAATTGAAGTCCAGCACCAGCTGCCAATTTTCCCAACTTTTTAAATCAACATTCTCTATTATCAAATTAGGTTGAAAAACTGTTTTTTCACAAGTCTTACCAACTGGCAGAGGAAACTCCCCCCTTAAAACACCAGGAGTTTCGGAGTTTCGATAATACACAGTGCGCATCAAAATTATGAAACAGATTCATTTTCTCAGAAGAAAGAAATATTTGGCCACAAAATCCTGGAACAGATCAATTTTTGTTTCACTTTCACCAAAATTTTATGGATTTTTGAAGGATTTTTGTTTTTCATCCCCATCAACCCTCTAAATTTTTTTAATAGGGAAAGTGGGTCATGTGGTACTTTTTTTGGCATGGTCTTTGTATCTTCTTTACAGGCGTGCAGAAATTTCAAGAAAAAAATATTTCTTTGAAAAATTAGTTACTTCAAAAAAGTTTTTAGTATGTGCACTATGTAATTGCTCATTTACTTTGAGACTATGGACCTGATGAAATTTGTCACCGAATGAAAGTCGACCTTTACAGTTTTGTTCATGCATGGGAAGAACATCTTGGGAATCAGGTAGGTAAATCTAACATCTTTAGTTCACTAGCTGATGTCTTTTGGGTGCGCATCTATGAAGTTTGTGAGTTTATATCTAATGGGATACTCGTGTTCAATCGATGGTAGTCTAATCGTACCCCTCTGAACGAGATAGTCAGTTTCAAAAAGTAAAGTTGTTTTACATCTAGTACAGAGTACTTCAGATATCTTATATGTCTTTTCTGAAGAGAACATCAGGTAAGATCTTAGTCTAAGGGTAAGATTTTCCTAATATCATCTTGCTTGAATATGCGTAAGTCTCAAAGTTTCTTTGCCGAATACCTACTGGCAGAACTATTACTTGAATTTATTTCGTAAACATTTTCGGAAGTATGGAAATTTTAGACAAGGTGATGGTACTTTTAGGTCTTCGCGTTGTTTCTTTAATGGTTTTAAGTTTGAATGATGAAAAACTACATAACTAAGGAGAATGAAACCGATAGCCCTCCAGGAATTCGATGTAAAAGTTTTTTATGTTGTTTACAATATAAATTGATTTGGGTAGTGAAGTGACAACATGATATAAACGTCACAGAACATTGTCCCAGATAGTTTAAATTAATCGAACCATCACATAAATCATGTTGTTGCCGATTTTTCTGGAAAAACTATATTTTTTAATTCATTCAATCATTTCATTCGTTTTGTACCTACTCTTACCAAAAATATTGTTGTAGAATATCTTTGACTCTTAAACATTGGATGCGAATTATACAAGTACCATAGATAAATAAACTCATTTATCTATCGAAAACTGAATATATTTTTTGTGAGAGCTGAATAAAATAGAAATCTTTTTATGTGAACTTTTAACAGCGTCATCTCTGTTTGAAAATAAAAACTTACTTAGTTAATGTTTTCATCATTACAGTTTTCTTCAGCGTTTAATTTTATATACGGTGATCTACCAACGTGAATGTTTTATTTGTTTCTTGTTTGAATATTAAAATTAAATATGAATATTATCAATATTTTAAGTAATTCAATACAATTATCAAGTAATTCAATACAATAAAAAAATGAAATGCTTCAAATTTCCTCCTTTCACGGTGTAAGAGATAAAATTGACATTCGGAAACTGACATAAAACTGAATGACGTAACTACAAACGCTGTAAACTGAAAAATAATTACAAATGGCCGCTATCAGTGTACTATTTATGTTGAGATGAAATTGGCTTATACTTTTCATTTATATGACTAGGTATTATTGCATTTCGACTGGGTTTGCTCAAATGAATTAAAAAATTTAATTGAGGTGAGTGCATGATATTCGATTTCCTCCCGGCGTTATTTGAGAATGCATGGTTACTTTAAATTTGGTTGTGTAAATAGGACCATGTTATTATTTTGAGCATTTGCCGACAAGTTATAGTGTTACATATAGATTGTTTGTTTCCATTTTGATTTTTTAGGTTCTACAAATTATGGATACACCTGTAATTACTGATGAAAGCAACAGTAATATATCATTGCAAAAAACCGATTCAGTAATAGAGGACTACAATGTAATTGCCAACCCTACATCTTATGAACACTCAGAAAATTTACTAAATATTCCAACTCAAACAGCAGGGTTTGATAATCAGTTGATAATAAATGAAGAGATGGCAGAACAAAATCAAAGTAATGTTAGTTCTGAATCAGTTGATGCATTAATTCATGAGGAAATTTCTGGAGATGTTATAAGTCAATCTCAAGAAATTGTTGAAGAAATTCCTTTAGTTCAAGAAAATTTGGAAATTGAGGGTATTTCTGCTCAAGATGGAAGTGCACAAGAAGTGATAGTGACGACTTTGAGTGAAGTTATCACTTGCGACAATGTCTCTGTGATAACTACTACTTGCACTACACAGTCTCCTAACATATTAAAATTGAGAGTGAAATTTCATCATCAGTTGAATTAAATGAGGAAATTAAACTAGAAGAAAGTGTTCTTGACTCAAGTAATTCTGAATTGGACCACTCATTACCTTCATTTATCGGCGAAGTTGACGAATCAGTGAGTTTACCCCCTGCAGAACCTTTGATTTTAGAACAAGAAAATATTCCTCATCCCAGTGGATCAGAAACAGTTTCTGACAGCACTGAGCAAATCGTTACAGAAAATGTTACTTCAAAAGAAATTATTGAAAATTCTGTAAAAAGTGAAATTGTAACAGAAAACGCTGTGGTGAGTGAAATTGTTACAGACAATTCAATAGACAGTGAAATTGTCACAGATAATTCAATAGAGTGTGAAACTGTAAGTGAAACAGAAAATGTATGTTTAACAGAAAATTCAATACATAATGAAACTACTACACAAAGCATACCTGTTGATGAAATTGTTACAGAAAATGTATCTCCGAATGAAATGGAATTGTCGGGAGCTACACAAACAGAAATTATTACATCTGGAGAATCCAATATTCAATATACTGTTTTACCTCCAGGAGAAAATTCAGTTTATCAGGAAGATGGAACTTTAGTTGTTGAATACCCCTTAGATACATCCGAATTAGGTCAACATGAGACCGTTAATGAATTTCCTGAAAATCCTGAGGGAGAATCTATGTCAAATGAGCAACTAGAAGAAGAGATTGTCGATGCTCCTTCAGGTGATGAAATCATGACCACTGATGCGGCAAGTTCTTCAAGTATGAAAAGTTCTGAATTTATCCAAAATGTCAGAAGAGAAGTTGAAAAAACGAGTGAAAAACCACAACCCAAACAGAAAGGTCGTAAATGTACAGTAGGTATACCACCTCATATAGTAGGCAGTACTATTGACAAACCTGTACAGGATGTTCCAAATGGGAAGGGTTTGAAGCCAAGATTAGGTGTTAGAATACCTTATAGAAAATTAGCAAGTCAGATAGTTTCTTCTGCTGAATTAGAAAGTCATATAGCTGAACGTGCTAGAGTAAAGGAAGAAGCTAGATATGAAACAGAACAAACTAACTTATTCACAAAAAACTGACACATAGATTGGCTCAAAGTCTATCAGGATTGAGTAGAAAAGAACCGCTTGAGAAAAAAGTGGAAACGGAATCTAAAAGAGATATTGAGGCTGAGGTTCAATCAATTGAAAACATTCTAGCTGTTATACCAGCCAATGAAGGTACCACTGAGTTGCTACCTACAAATCCTATTGAATTTGTTGAGCAAATTGTGAATGAAGAAACGGTTTATTCAGAGGGTACAGATAAGGTAAGTGAAGCGGAAGTCACTCTATCGTCCACGGAATCCATAGAAAACGCTGAAATAATATTTGCTGATAATGCAAATAATTCAACGAATATCGAGAGCAATTCTGACCTAATTGCTATTCTTGAGGGAGATGGAGAAGAAACCTCATCGTTAGTGAACATACCGAATGTGGTAGAAATTGTAGACACTTCAGAGAATTCATCAGAAATCAAGGCTATAGAAAAGGAGATTTCTCTCACAGAACAAAAGATTTCAAACCCTGCTACACCTCAGGTGAAAGAAAAGAAGTTCTTTAAAAGTAGAGAATCTAGAGTAGTAGACGCTCAAAAGGAAAAATCTAAAGAAACTGCATTGAAATCAAAAACAACACTCACCCCTAACACAAAGATTGCGTCGATTAAAAAGAAGACAAAGCAAAAACTAACATATTTGAAACTGAAACTACTACAGTTTCGAAGGGGAATGTTAAAAATGCTGATTCGAAAAAAATTTCAACAATGTCCAAGAAAAAACTTCTGATGCTAAAAAAACAGCCACAGGTAATATTTATCACTGTTTATTTGGTATGTAGTTACTAGAACTTCAATCTTGAAAATCAGCATGAAAATTTCTTTATGTGCTTAAGATTTAAATGAATGAATTTATTTTTCGAAGAAAACTGAACTTCAACTTCAGTTTAATGTTTTCTGGCATAGAAACAAATCAAATGTAGCCATTGTTCAGTTGATTCCACACGTTTCTTTATAGGCTTCATATTTAAAACTAACTAATAAATTCCCCATTTTCAAAATTACACCTGAGCAATTATCGACTAATTTTTATTCATTCCATGCATAATAATAATGTATTTGAGGCCATCGACCTGAGTCCTTTAGCCAATGATGCATATTTATATTGTGAGTCAAATTTCAGACATAATAGTGCAGTTGAATGAACTGTTGATCATAGTCATGTCGCTAAGTTTTCTGAATTTATGATTAATTGTTAGTGTTTTCCATGAATCTTGAGTCCCACAAGGAACTTAACCAATAAATTCAGCAATATCCTCATTCTACTTTGCATGATGTGTTATTTCAATGTAAAGCGTGCACCAAACAGCTTTCTATAAACAATGCACTATTTTCTACAAGGTTGTGATATATGTATGGTGATTTATCACTTTTTTCCAGCGGTATAAGTCGTACACCCCATCATCATTATTGTAACACTTTAATTTCTGAGTGGTATATAATTTCATCGTAATTTTTATTCCGAAAAGAATAGGATTTAGTTAGTTACTAATGAGTAATATATGTATAAATAATATGGAAGAAACATTTCAGTAACTTCTGGATAATGCCTTCAAAAACAAATGAAAAAATTTTGGGAACCTGTGTTTTGAGGTTAGAGGCATTTGCTCATCAACCTATATGTATTGTTCTGGTAATTTTCAGATAGTTCAGGTACCAACCTCTTCAAAATTCGCTTGTCTCCCATAAAAAACATTCTTTAGTGAGTTTGTCCTTATCTCCTTTTATGAATTCACGACATTTATAATTTCTGATCATAAAATTCTATTGATGTAATGAAAAAATTGAATCTTTTCATCACATTGGTGAATATTAAAGCCTGAATTCCTCTTTTGTACAGTCAGCAGAAAATATAAAATGATTAAAAATGAATAATGCAAGCATTATAACACTCAATACAATAATTATAAACCACTTCAAGAGTTATTCTGAATATACAAATAAGTATATTTGCATTTCTCTCTAATTGGTCAATAATATAACAAACTAAAGTTAAAACTCCATCAATTATTAATTTCCTTCATTCGCCTATTTTAAGAGCTGCTCTAATACTTTCTTCATATTGTGTTTTAAGTTTCCACATCTAATTATGACAAAGAAATAAGTAATAATAGACTCAAATCTGTTGAAATCTTCCTTGGTTGGTAAGGGAAATCCTCAAATATGGATCTTCTGTTCGTATAACTACGACAAATTCAGATTCAAATGTTTACAGATATAATTACAATACTGTCCAAATAAACAAATAAATTCAATAATAAAAATTTAAATAAAATGAAACCAGTTCTTTTGCTTCCTCATTGATGTTTTGAATTTTTTCGAAACTATATTTCCTGACAGAACGAACTCTTATGTTTAGCTTCTGCCTAACTCAACAAAAACTATTGTAAATTTTCGACATAACCTGAACAGAAACTGTTCTGCAAATATCACTGAAATTTGGACCTTGTCCTTGTATCTGTACATTTTGTCACTGCACTTTCGGTAATTTTCCTCGATCACTTCAACTTGAGTTGAAAAACTATACAGGTTTGGAAATTCACAATGGAAACATACGATATTCAATGCATTAGAGGGAGTATTTTGCCGTATAGTTGGACATATTTACCTGTTATGTTTCGCTTTCATTTGACGCTATGGTTCAATGAGCAAATAATATGGTGGTCTCTCTCAAATCGCCTAACACGGGCAGTCGGATGCATTCAGTAAATGCGTCAGGCTGGGCGTAATTCTCGATACGAGTACTGCAGGCTACCAACTACTCGATTAAGCCCCTCCCAACGATAAGAGAGAGATCAAACTACAAAATTCCAATCGGTCTATTATTCAGAGAGTTACGAATCACTTGAACTTTTCCATTACTCCTCTGGTCAACTGTACAGCAAAATTCTCTCTCTGATGCATTGAATTTCGTATGTTTCCGATATGAATTTCCAAACCTGTATGTGTAAAGCTAATGAAAGTTGGTACATAATGTATGCCTAGGTTCAGTTTCTTTTACTCCTAAGGCCCTCTAATATTCTATCCAACAGCAAATAATAATAATATTCTTCTTATAAAGCAAAGCTACTCTCTCTGCTTCTGCCGCTTGCAATTCTTTACTCCAGCCCTTTCTTTCCAGTTGTTGAAGTGGAACCACAACTGAAACCAGCCATGTTTTTGAAGACTTACACCAGGAAACGTAAGTCTAACGACGTCAGTACTCCTGAACCAGCCAAGAAACCCCTGATAATGCCAACACCCTCGAATCAGCCTGACCCAAAAATCGACTGTGTTACTCCGATCCCACCAAATGCCTATGTTACTAAGAGTTCGAGAGTTATAAAGAAGAAGGTCATCTGGGATCCCGACGAAGCAATGCCATCTGTGAGGAACCAGTCGAAAATTCTGAGCAAGATTGAAGCCACTACCAAGGTAAGGCACATCGTCTACATGTTCGAAAATATTTGGGAATTTTCCAAAATAAAATTGAAATTTGAATAGATAAATCGCCTTGAATATCCTTTTTATCCACGACTATCCATTAATCACAAGTGATTAATGAGTTATTATTCACTGCTGTCAGATGCTTCATAGAATTAGATTTGTATTGTATTCTTTCAATTGACGTTTCTTCCACTATTCTTGAGTAACCCAACTAAAAAATATGGGTATACCTTGTCAATCTACCAATTCTTACCCAATTCTACTTTTATTTAATCCAAAAAAGCTATTTTCATTACAAAGTATACAATGACAAGTTCTCCAAAAATTTCTCATGTGTCAATTTGACTTTTTCCATACGTGTAATAGAAGGGTCTTGTCACGGTCGCAAAATGTTGAAATCTTCAATCAATATATTCAGTAGTCGCGTATAAAGTATAGTATGCTACTTGCGTATAATGGCTATTATTCGCTCGTTGCAAGATATACTATCATGAATTATGTTCAGTAACTAAAGCCGGCCATAGACATCGTTATTTTTCATCCGTTTTCCTCGCCGCGATTCGAACCGCCGAGTCGTATCGCCGAACTGTTTTGCCACAAACTTCGGTCAATTCTGCCAGTTATTTTGCTGTCGTTCACGATTTAGCACGTCATGAAGATGAAACATCTCTTAGCAGTGGCGGCCGCAGTTTCGGTTCCGAGTAAAAAAGAAAAAAGAAATGAGACTTATTATATGTACTACACTAATGGCAAATAACCGCCGATTCTCGACGAAATCCCCACACACAGTCGGTATGGCACGACAACCGATGGACTGTCGTTCCAAAAATCAAGCATCTGCAGATATTTGGACTGACGATACGTACCGACGGTTTTTCTCCACACACATCGGTTTTCGGCGCTTTTGTCGGTACGGTTCTTATCGCCGCGATACCAACGGATGAAAAATAACGATGTCTATGGCCGGTTGAACAGGCATCATAAACGCTAATTATGCAATTTCACATTTTTGTTTCATGTATTGTTTTCATTTCAATAAATATTGACAGTATCTACTCTCCTAGTACCCATCTATCGCGAAAATTATTTTCAATAGACAAGTCTCAAAATTTTGGATGATAGATTCCTGAATATTTATCATTTTTGAACTAACTAAGCTTCTCCACTCTTTCCTACAGAGCCCTCCTGCTACAAGAGTTGCAGCAAGTCAGAAACAGACGGCTGTAAAGACCGCAGAAAAAAAAGTCTCAGAAACAAAACAACCAGAACAGCTGAAAATTACCAGATCTGTTGAGAAGAAGATTGGAAAAACTATTCAGGACGATAAAGAGAAGAAGATTGTTATTGAAAAGACTCCTATAAAGAAGGTAGAAAAGCCAGAGGTGACCAAGAAGATCACTCCGAAAAATTCTGTAGCTGAGAAAGTAGCCACACAAAACAAAGTCATCATAACGTCATCATTGAAGATATCTGCTGGCAAAAGTCCTAAGGTAAGACTAGTATTTTTGCGCACTTTACTTAGTAACAACATGGTATTGTTAACCCGGGTGAAGAATGAAATTAATGCTAACTCGTACGTCACACTCAACCGCCACTTCTGATCGTTTTGATGATTTCGATAATTTTTTCTTGAAAACCTGACTACGAAACAAAAAACGGATAATCGCTTTGATTTTCTGAGGGTTTTCTAAAACAATTTTTCTGGAAATCACTGAAAATACCCATTAAAGACTTATAGTCCATGGGCCAGCACCTGTTTTTCATAATGATTATTAACAATCTGAATATTTGTGAGTAACTTCAATTTGACGAGGCGCCCAACTTTTTCCTCTACGAAAATTCTCGATAGTGAGGGCTAATACAGTATGGAAACGTCAAAAGTGTTAAATGGGTGAACGTTGAAATTTTATTACTAACAGCTACTTTATAAATTGAATCTTGAAACAATTTCATTACAAATTGAAAACAATAATTGTCCTATAAAAATGATGATTCTGTCAAAGTGTCCCCCACTCCCAACATATATCAACAACTAGGTCTTGAAAATTATTACTAACCGGCTGATTTTTTCACTGTTGCTTCGCAAATATTTCCTTCATAAATTGGTCACATTGTCCTACAAATTGAGTGGTACGTTTTTCCAGTCCTACCTCAGAAATTGTACCACAGAACCCACAATTAAAAATGATTACCAACAATTGACGATTTTCCGAGCGTAGAACTGGAAAAACGTACAACTCAATTTGTAGGACAATGTGACCAGTTCATAAAGGAAATATTTGCTAAGCAACAGTGAAAAAATCAGCCGGTTAGTAATAATTTTTTCAGACCTAGTTGTTGATATATGTTGGGAGTGGGGGACACTTTGATAGAATCATAATTTTTATAGGACAATTATTGTTTTCAATTTGTAATAAAATTTATTCAAGATTTAATTTATAAAGTAGCTGTTAGTAATAAAATTTGAACATTCACCCATTCACACTTTTGACGCCTCCATACTGTATTAGCCCTCAACCCTCAAGTTGGGCGTCGCGTCAAAATGAAGCTACTCACGAATATTCAGATTGTTAGTAATCGTGAAAACAGGCGCTGGCCCATGCACTATTAGCATCATGCCAGAAAAAACTTTTAACCTCAAATGTGTGACACTTTCATGATTTCCAGAAATATAATTACTTGGATAGGTCGCCCTGGAAATTCTTCACTAAATTGTCATAAAAAAATAATTTAATTTCAAGTTGAAGAATCTCCAGATTTCTTCATCTATACTGAATATTTTTCTTATAGCGATCCTTCAAAAGACTAAGTGAAATTGACAAGCTGCTCATGGACGAAGGTGCGGTGAACATGCTCAACGACATAAACAATTCTGATGACCAGAAACGTAGAGTGAGTGGGAGATTAGGAGTACCACCTGCCGACAAATCGCTCAACCAACAAGAACCTTCAAACAAAGCGCAGGAAGCCAAAAACGAAGTTGCCGAGAGTGCTAATTCTGATGCTCCACAACCGAAGACTTTACGCAAAGGGAAGGTGTCCCTGTGTTGAAGAAAGAAGCGGTAACGTCTACTGCAGTGACCAGAAAAATGTCAAGGATTCGACCAAGAGCTCGGTTCACAGCCCACCTCCTCACCTGCAGCTTTCACTCCTGCTGAAGCTTCGAGGATAATCAGAAGGCATTCTAGCAGTTCGTTTTCGAGTAACGAGGGAATTGTAGATGATGATTCACAAGTGCCAGTGGAGAAGGTGAGAAAAGTAAGATATCCTTTCAATACTAACCTTTGCATGATTTTCATTGTTTCTAACGCATTATTGTTCAAAATTGTGGCTAAGGAAATCCATTTCCATTCCATTTCTTTCATTGAATACTTAGCATGGGCCAAAAAAAAAAATTTGAAATTTTAATAAAGGATTTTCAACAAGAGATATCTTGAATAGCCCGCTATTGATAGATGTCACGTTTGAAGCTGTAATTTTTTGACCTTTGACAAGTAGGAACTACGCCATTAATAAAAATAGAACGATACACGCTTCAAGAACGCATTGAAATTATTAAAATTCACTATGAAAATGGTGAAAATTTGTTAGAGACTGTTCGTAAAACTCGAACATTTTTGGGTCGTTGTGAAGCACCTTGTCGGATCGCAATAAAAAAATTGGTGGAAAAATTCGAGCTGTAGGGACAAGTTAGTGATGTGAAAAATAAAATCCGTTCACGTCGCTCAAGAACAGTCGAGAATATTGCTGCTGTTTGCTGCAGGTTTGTCCATTCCTCTATCGAGAGATGATTAGTGATTTTTTATGACCGATTTTGGATATTATTGATCTGGACATCGTTAACTTTCAAGAAGACAGCGCTACGTGCCACACAAGCAACGAAATCATTGATATTTTGCGGGAAAAGTTTCCGCACCGTGTTATCTCTCAAGGAGGTGATCAAAATTGACCACCGAGATCTTGTGATTCAACACCTTGCTACTTCTTTCTATGGGTCCACGTGAAAGAGAAGGGACTACGCCAATAGCCTAGCGCTGATTCAAGACCTCAAAGATGGAATTCGTGAGGCTATCGATGACATAGGGCAGCCGTTTTGCGTTTTGGTTATGGAAAATTTCATTAAAAGGATATGGTCCTGTAAGCGTGGTCGTGGTGGTCATTTGCCTGATGTTATTTTCCACTATCAACGGCATAGCTTCTTCTTTATAATGAAATAAACGTCCGATCATTTATATTGAGAAATGGCATTTTTCTTTGAATATCAAAATAACACATCTTATTGGAAATCCCTTCATAATAAGTGGAATATGTCAAATTTTCATGGCCTACTTTATGCTCAATAATATCCAAACAGTGCATACATCATACTACTTGGCTGTTACATTAATTCTTTGCAAGCTTTTTCTAAAAGAAATCCGTTTGAATCTTTCGTTAATATCTTTCAGGAAAAGGAAGGGCCATCTAAGAAGAAGGATGTTCCGGTTTCAAAAATGGACGTTGAGGAGCCAAGCACGGATATCGCTGAAGAGCCTGCCTCGGAACAAGGCAGAGGAAAAGCCATAAAGAAGAAGGCGTCTGTAACGCCTGAAGAAACGCCAAAGAAGAAGCCAAAACTGAAACAAGAAATGGTTGCTAACGGGGAACCGTCTAAACCTACAGAAATAGTCATAAAGTCAGAACCTGGTATTGTAACCGGAGCTTTGAAGACTGATCCAACTAAGGCGTTTACCGTTATAAAGATGAACAAACATTACATGATCAATCTCACATATTCTGGAGGCGAGAACTACATGAGTGTGCAGGTGAGTTTTGTGTTAAACTATGGTGTTAAATGTAACAATCTCAGAGTAAGAATAAACATAAGGCGTTTTCGGAAACTTACTCAGAGTTATTAACTTGATCCATTAGGTCACGTGACGGATTTACTCGGATCACGGACCCGGGTTCTAAGTTTACCAACACATCAGGTTTAGGAATTTGAAGTGTCAGACGTATCAATAACATAACCTAATATTTATGAATTTATTTTTTCAGTCCCAGTCCATTTTCGGATTGTCTCTTACTTTGCTTGCATTGAATGGCTTTTTTAAAATCTTCCGTATAATTTCTGGTGTGTTCTTCCATGTTAAATGTTATTTTTGAGTACCTATGTTGAAGAAGTAAAGAATTTGGTTTTTTTGTCCTAGTTTATTTTCGGATTGTCTCTAGCTTTGCTTGCATTTATTGGCTTTTGTGAAATCTGTCTTATAATTTCTGGTGTGCCCTCCCATGTTTAATGTTATCTTTGAGTAACTCTGTTGAAGAAGTAAAGAAGGCTGTAGCTTAAGCGCAGAAAGATCTGTATACAAAGTTACAAAGAAATTGTTTTACATTATTTTCTTGGCTCATAGAAAAACACATTTACATTGAGCCAAATTCTCTTCTCTCTGTTGCCAAACTGACAGAATCGTTTGTAAAGTCTTGTTCGCACTTTGGTCGAGTAGAGTTCACAAGTGAGAAGCACTTTGTCGAATGAACAACTCGCAACGCACAAATCTTTATGCGATTTCTTCGAAGCGAAACGAACATTCATATTGGAGGTTTTTTTGTTACGAATTTAAGGGTGATTTCTTCGCTCCAACAGAAAGACATTTTGGCATAGAACAAGTATTTTACCTATGATTTTAGGTTATCTATGGACATGTCGACTAAACTGATCGGTTCGGACCTATCCAGTCCGTGAACCAGTGAAGAGTATCGCGTGGTGGGGTACTCAACTCGCCTGATAAAATAGAACCAAATGGATCTACTCGACTGAATTCTTGGTGTTCACACATGTTTAGTAACTAAATTTTTAGCTACTCGACTAAGCTACTAGCGTAGTGCGAACAAGGCTTATCAGGCGCTATTAGTATAAGAGTAGGGGAGAGGTAGACCAATTATCGTAATACAGAATAAAGATACGGCACAAGTTTGCAACGCCGGAATGTTGTTCGCGTGCATAAACAGATTCTACTTGACTGCGTCAAAAAATGCGTGAAGGAATCTATAGGTTTACTTTTTACTCTGAGGTAACAACTATTAGACACAGTCCTTCAGAAGATATTTGGCGAATCTAACTTCTTGTGTCATCTTTATTTCAGAGTAGTTTCACCTCTTAATATAGATTTCAGCAACTAATTTTTCCATTCTGAAAAGTTCAAATTGAAAGGTGGTTTTTAAACATAAAAATTCTTCAAATTTTTCACAAAATTTCTCTTTATATTCTTGATAATTTCGGAAGATTTCCAAGAAAGCACTTTTTTCAAAAGGATGTGACAACTTATAATCAAAAGAATATTTGTTAGTTGAATTGACACATTTTTTCGTGAAATCTTCTGAACACCACTTCTTTTTTCAGTTGTTGAAGGATTTGATTGTGACCTTGAGAGAGCTTGAAAGGACTAGAAATTGCAGTGTCGTTTCTATCAATTCCCAAGGTCCTGCCTTCTGTTTGGGTATTGATTACAAGGAATTAGTAGAGCCAGACGAAGAGTTGAGGAACAAGAAACTGACTGAAATGGCCAATTGGGTCCGGTAAGTGTCGTGTTGATTTTTTATAACGAAAGAAAAAAAAATAATTGTGTATTCAAACAATAATTTGAGAATTATTATATTTTTTCAGAGAATTCTTAAAGTGCCTTCTCAATTTCTCAAAGGTGATTGTGGCTGGAGTTAAGGGCGATTGTATCGGATTTGGAGTAACTATGTTGCCATTGTTTGATATGATTGTCGCAACAGATACTGCCAGTTTTTGTACTCCTTACGCTAAAATTGGATGTCCCCCAGAAGCGGGATTCCTTTTGTCGATACCATATCAATCTAACCAAGGTTTGGTAAGTAACCTGCGCACTAATTTTTTAGGGTATGGTTCGTATATCGGCGAAAATTTCAGAGCGGTAAATTGCGGTTTTCAATATTTCCAGTAACCAACTTCGTATGACCACTTGTCATTCTTGACAACAAATTAAAATTCACTGACAGAAGTTTGGAGGTTAGCATTGTATATTTAGCCAATGAATGGTAGTTGAAAGCACGCAGTGTTTTGTATTTGTTTTATAATTGAAATCGCTAAGTCTTGAGTCGAGAAAAAACCCTACAATGATCATAACTAATGAATAAACAATACAAACGAAAGAGACGAATGGACTCATTAGAATAAAAGTATGGTTGCTCGGGTGACAGCTAATTCACGGAAGTTTCAGGAAATGGTCACCGCTTTTTTCCGATATGATTTGTAGTATAGTCCGTTCACGAAAGTTTGAGCTGTCGTTTGGCCATGACAATTTGGCATATATTGAAATTTAAGATTATGTTGTTTATTTTCTTGTCAGATTTATACGCAATGTTGTCAATATTGCATAGAGTTCTCTGATAACTCGCAAGCTCGTCGGACGAGGCCGGTTACATTCGGCAACGTTTATTTTATTTTATATTATGACAGCAAATACTGCCAACTTCAGATAAATAAACAAACGCTACTATGCGCTCAAACTTTCGTGAACGGACCATATATACAGACCTCTTACTCACTAACAAAAGTAACAGCCGATATATATAAATATATATAGTTAATAGGAAGTATTGCCGTATAATCTATATTAAAATTTTATGGGTATTCGGCAAGGGGCCTGGATTGTGAATAAAGACAACTATTTGTTGTTCAACTGTCTATATTTCGAGCCTATTGTTGGGCTCTTCATCAGGACACTAAAAATACACATACAGTTAGATGTTATTTGCAATGAAAAAAGATGAACAATAATATAAGAAGGTGCTTTACTCACCGAGCAACTCAGTTGTTACTTCCGAATTGCAAGAGCAAGCTTATACATACTTAGATCAATGATCTGTATGTATAGCTTGCTCTTGCAATTCGGAAGTAACAACTGAGTTGCTCGGTGAGTAAAGCACCTTCTTATATTATTGTTCATCTTTTTTCATTGCAAATAACATCTAACTGTATGTGTATTTTTAGTGTCCTGATGAAGAGCCCAACAATAGGCTCGAAATATAGACAGTTGAACAACAAATAGTTGTCTTTATTCACAATCCAGGCCCTTGCCGAATACCCATAAATTTTAATATAAATATATATATATACGGACATACCCTTAGTTTGTTTTAATCCAGGTTACTTTGACAGTTGACAAATAGACAGTTTAATTGCACTTTAGCTCTCTATGGTAACCTGAATTAGTAACCTAGTAAGTTTCAGATAAGGTCCAATGGATTAATAATAATTTTTTTTCAGGCATCTGAATTACTCTACACAGCTCAACGAATGAACGCTGACGAGGCGCAAAGGCGAGGTTTAGTCACTAAGTTATTCTGGCCAGAAAAGTTCGACTCTGAGTTTAGAGCATTGCTATCACATATCTCCAATTTATCCAACCTGTGAGTATAATTCATTATTTAACTGATTACAATAATTACAAGTTGAATATCTTGGTGCAATAAATATATGCGAATTCTTAAATTTTCTTGTTTGAAAAATATGTTTCAAATTTTGAGTTTGTTCTTTTCTGAAACTGTTTTTTACAAAATACTTTAAACACGCTTGAAATTGAGCCAACTATGTTTGATAGTTTCGGAGTTCATGATTTTCGAATTTTTTAGTCTTTTCTTGATATTTTCGAAACCACATTTCTGATCAATTCTAACTTCATTATTCAGAACTCTCAATTATCTTACTGAAACTAGTGATTGGGGGATACTGCCTATTTCAGGCAGGGTCTTATAGCCTAGTGGTAGGGTTAGGTTAGGTTAGGTTAGGTTAGGTTTATCCAAACCTGTGAGTATAATTCATTATTTAACTGATTAAAATCAGAAGTTGAATATCTTGGTGCAATAAATAATTGTATGCGAATTCTTAAATTTTCTTGTTTGAAAAATATTTTCAAATTTTGAGTTTGTTCCTTTCTGAACATGTTTTTTACAACATTCTGTAAACATGATTGCAATAGGGATGTGACTATTTTTTGGAATTCATTTTATTTTGTAGATAAACCCTATACAAACACGAAAATATTACTTTTTTCTTAAAAATATAGTATTTGCCAATAAAAAATACGTATAAGAAAAGAGAACTAATTTTCCCGCGGAAAACGGCACGTTATGATGATTACGTCAATGGTCGGTAGACATCATAGACTAACTAAATTTTAGTTTGTCAGTTTGTCTATGGTAAACATACTTTGACTTCTGTCAAAGCGAACTAATTTTGCCTGATTCCTTCAAGTTCAATTTAAGCCTTCAAAATGAATATGTCGGTCTAAAAAAGCTGAATGAGGTGTTTCTTTTATTTGTAATAATAAATGTGAGTTAAAAGTTGGCTACTTACAGAGACAATTCTACGTTTTTAAGCTCCACTGCACAAAAATCTTTGTTTCAGCAAAGAAACTTGCGACCATCAGGGAATCAATCTTCGTTAAGTTAATCCTATCTCCATTATAAAGAAAATTGTAGATTATCGTTCTTGTAACGAATAATCGAACTATTCTGTTCTCTTTCAGCTTTCAACTTCTTGAGTTCGAAACATAGATATGATATTTACTATGGTTCAAGTCACAAAACCGTGGGTTTCACAAAGCTTGATTGGGCAATCAAATCGGTCGTTTTGAAGTAAGTCGATGGTTTATGTCAAAAATGAACTGAAAATTGCAGAGAAATGATGACATTTCAATAATCAACGTGATTGGAGTTTTGTGGAACCCGGCCTATGAATGTATTTTGTTGATCTGAGCACCGAACATTCGAATTTGCAATGACAATACGGATAGTTTGACGTCACTATACGGATTACCTCTGATTGGCGTTCGCAGTCACGTGATAGTTGATAATAAATACATAATTTAAATCAGCTTTATTTAATTTAACGAGAATAATAAGATCACTAAAATGGTTTTTTAGGATTGCAAAAAATTTCCTTCTATGAGGAAAACCTCAATTTATATGAATTCGTAACATGAGTCAACATCCCTATTGAGCCTACTACGTCTGATAGTTTCGGAGTTCATGATTTTCGAATTTTTTCACTCTTTTCTTGATATTTTCGAAACCAAATTTCTGATTAATTCTAACTTCATTATTCAGAACTCTCAATTATCTTACTGAAACTAGTGATTGGGGGATACTGCCTATTTCAGGCAAAGGTCTTATAGCCTAGTGGTAAGGTTAGGTTAGGTTTTAGGGGGGTCCAATAGCCTAATGGTTAGAGAACTTGGCTCTGATTTTCTTGTTATTTTTCAAGATTGATATTTTTTCTACCATATCATGACATGAATGCGCTTCAGATCATTTTCATCATGAACAAAGTATTTGTAACATAAATAATATGAACAATTATTTGTGATCAAAGGAAGAAATTTCAGAATCATCAACTTAATTGTTTAGAAGTTTTACCATAACTAACCCTGTGTTATGTTTTTATTTTATGGCTTTTTTCAGGCATTAATGATGACAAAGAAACAGTTGAGGAGAGTCCGCTGCCAAAATACTGAAGTGGAAATCAATGCCAACTGTAAATTACTGGTGAAATTCTGGAGCAGTGAAGAGTGTCAAAAAGATTTCGTGGACTATCATGCTCTCACCTTTGATTTGGATCAGTAAATAGTGTATCTGGAGAATATCCCTCATTCTGATCGGCAGTGGTACAAATAATTTTTCATTGTTTTAAAAAGTTATGGAATGAGCGTGGTTGGGAATTAAGGTCAGAGAAGATTATTTAGTCAAAATATGCGAGTAAAAACGAGCTAAATGGACAATGAGTGTTCACTTTTAGTCAATTGGCATAGTTAAGTTTTACAACTCGGTTATCTAGATGATCTTGAATGGTGTACTATATTCGTTTTTTTTTCTATACTGTTTGTATGGAAGCAAACTAATTTTATTTTATGCTTTTATTTATTTTATTTCATAGATAGATGAATTATCTTTTGCTGTAATTGTTTAAGGAAATCTATAAATTTATTATAATTATTTATATGGAAATAGGTTCATTGTAGTATTTTCATCACTACTGATAATTTTAAACATTTATAAATATTCAACCATCGTATTTTGAATTATTCAGTGGGTTATTACATTTAATTGTTTGATTTGTCTTCTGAAAATGAAGTGGAAGTAGACCTCTTTTAATCTTATTTGAGTATCAATCAGACCATTATTCTTAGAAAAACAATAATATTTAAAGTTTATATTTACTTTTCTGAATTCTTCTTCAGAATTAGTTTATGTGAATAAGTGGACAATTTTTTTGCTACATATTTGACTAAGAAATCTTCGATGAATATTCGATTGAGACGATATAAAGAATAATATGGGGAAACTTATTCGGAAATTATTTTTATATTTTCATAAAATTAGTTCATAGGTAAAAATGTCCTCAAAGGATTCAGGCTAAATATTTAAGATATAAATTTTTTTTTCATTTGGTTGAAAAATTTTTGTATTATCAATTACAATCAAAGTCAATGGTTAACTTTTATGTAAAGACCGTCGAGACTGGGCTTTAGGGAACTTGTCTTTTCACTACAATTTTAGCGGCTGGCAGCTCCATTGCTAAAATATGAGAGCTTCTTTCTCAATCGAGCTGTCAGATATCTTGGTTAAGTAAGACAGTAAGTTTCAAAAAAGACCTAGGGGGTTCACAAACATCAGGTTTCACTTGAAATTCTCCTTGAAGGTGATGAACCATAAAGCATTTCTAACTGTTAGAAGCGGTCTTTTATTAATTGTTTAACGTATCAATTGTTTTTGCATAACCCTATTCAAACTTTCATGCACAAAATTACATAAGGTAACCAATAGAAAAAAGTATCCCTTCAAGATTTTGTCTTGAGAATTTCATCATTATCGACGCCCGATTCATACTGGTTCAGATAATACAGGCTGATTTCTGAAATACGACGTACGGTTATGTGAAAATATATCTCTTCAAAATGTTTTTTTTATTCATTGGAAAAACCAGACTAGTGCTCTGTACGTTTTGAAGAGGTGAAGATCTTGGCCTTGATCCAAAGATTGGTGCAATTCTTTCATAGTGTAAATTGTATATTATATTGTTCAAATTGAACATTATTAGATTTTATTAGAACTACTTGAGAATTATCAATTTTATTGAATGTAACGTTCTTGCATTTTCCAAGAAAAAAACCCTATTTTCAATCATATTGTTTATTACACATTAAAATGTAAATAATTTTTGAATCTGACTGATTTTATGAATAAAATTTCGAAGAAAATAGGTAAATTCTAGTATATTTAACTAGAAGTCTATATGTCAGATTAATTTTATTTTCTTGGAAAATGTGAATAATTCTTGAAAAAAACATTAAATGGAAAAATGGGAGATATATTTGAAGTGTAATTATTTATTCATGATTACATTAAGAATTTATTTTGAAGCAATGATTTTTGGTTATCGCTTTTTGATATTCTGACTGATTTTTGAGGGTTATGGTCTTCTGATAAGTATAATTATTATTTAGTAGGTCTGTTAACTAGTAGAAAAATAAGAAGCAAAATTTTCATATAGGTTTTTTTCTCCTGATTTAATTATTTGCAGTTGTGCACCTATGTGTTTTTCCATTCTAATTCATATATATCTTTAACATGAGTTTTAAAGCTAGCTATAAATATATTTGCATTATCATAAGAGGTAGAAATCATATTTTATTGTTTGTTTAATACCATTAAATGTTTCTTATACAACACTGGTGTCTTCTTTAAAATCCTATTCTATGTGCTATGGATAAAAATTTAGTTTTTGAAGGTGATTTCATGCTAGAATTGCAAAAAAATACATAATGGTGTTCAAAAAGCTTAAACAAGGATATTCCAGAATAGTTCTGAGAACTTGTGGCCGAATTATGAACTCATCTCATTTTCGTGCGGCCATATTTTTTTTCATATTTTGATAAATATCAACTACAGTAAGGAAAATATTCGAGGAATATGACAAACATGGCAATGTTATTGCCCCTGAAGGGGTTGAAAAATTGTCGCCGCTTGAAGACGAACAATATTGCTGCATCCAAATTTTAAACTTTTGAAAAAGCTGTTGATGACGTGATGAGAGATGCTATTCAAGTATAAAAATGCATTATACTTCCAATATTTGCTCGACAATTGCAATAAGAATGCTCAATTGAAATGAGTTGGACCAAAATTCTCTCATACTATTATTTTCATCAATATTTTAATAGAGAAAGGAGGGCAAAACCTGTAGACGCTATAGTTGGAACAAAAGTGAACCTCTATACAGGATATTAGTGAATAAGTCCGACAAACTTCAGAATATTATAACTCGTCCAAAAATATGCACAAAAGACTATAAAATGTGTTATTCTACAGTCTACACGGTTGCTGAAGAAATATTGTACACACCCGCTCGAAAATAGATTTTTTGAAATCACAGAATTTATTGCGTTTTCATTGAATGCCCCTGTTTTGCACTGATGTTGCACCGGCATTAGGGCAGACCGTGGCTGAAAGTGCCGATTTGACAAATTCCCATATGATTCGGATTAAAACAAGTACTACAGGGTTTCTATAAATGATTATAACAGCGCAGTTGGCGTTTGAACTATTATAAATATCATAATTCTGATGTAAACTTTAATTTAAACAAACGATACTGTTAGATATGCTGGTCATTCCGAAAGAAATTGAATAATGTGACTGGAAATATAAATTTTGAAGACTTTGCATAGGAAACCATAAGATAAAAATTTCCAAAGCAACCTACGATGTTACAATCATTTATAAAGACCCCGTATTTTCGAAAGAATACGAATTCACCTACAGATTCAGCACATTTTAATAGTTTTCATGAAAAAGTTATTTTTTTTATATAGCGGCGGCATTGCACCATTTTGGGTAGCTGGAGTCGGTTTGTGCAGTTGATAATGCTAGATGTTTTACATGAATTTAAAATAATTTCGAAATGAAACGACATCAATTTCATTATAAATATATTTATACTTTCTTCGATAACCAGGTGACTGCGGCATGTATTATATGCTAGGAATGAGCACCGCTTTTGAGCGCTCGTTCTACTTAAACGAGTGCTATATGTTTTGCCCAAATGTCTATAATTCTCGAATTTTGAGCCGAAAATGGTCTCAAACGATAGGGTTAGATTCCCTGATGAAGAATTCGTGGTCAAATAAATTCTGTCCGTGGGACCGTGCGGCCGTCCGTTAGCCAATAAGGTGTTGTCGTAGAGACTTGAAATTTTCAGGATGAGTTCGGGTCCCAAATGGCCTGGTTAATTTCGTTAACCAGCCAAATCATTCAGGGTGTTCCATAAAATATGGCCATCCAAATTTTGTTGTTCCTCAAGATCTCAGAAAAAACGAAACCAATCGAAATGAAATGTTACGGCCAAATGCAAGATGCTCGTAACAAGCCTCATACGACATTTTGTGGCAATAGTGTGAACAGAACTATAGAAAATTCAATTGGAATATTGAAAAAAAGAAACTTCACATTTCCATAAAAAGATATCCGATTCGAGAGAATTTTTTTTTTAATGGAGATCGATATCCTGAATGTTCATCTACAATTTCGTGGCCATAGTAGTAACAGAACCATAGTGAATTCAATTGGAATATTGAAAAGAAGAATCCTTATATTTCCATAATGGGATATCCGATTTGAATAAAATTTCTTTTGTGGATTTAAACTACAGAGATTCTGCATTTATATATAAGGTAGCAATCCCACTTCCATATTAAATTTCGAGGTAATTGAGTCTTATTGCTCCACCAATGAGCGAGCGCTCAAAATCTCCTGCTCAGGGCTTTTCTCATATTTTATTATCTTCGTCTTAGATTCCGTGATAACTTTTTTACTTGGATTCATTAGTGGGTATAAGGATAACCGCGAAGGTAAAATCGGGACACCCCGTATTCAGCACGTGTCTTCTAATTTATCCAGAATATCAACCCCTCACGACGCAGCATGTGCGAACGGGACAAGGGGAGAGTCGCGCTTTGGGGAAGTTAAAAGCGGAAGAGTATTTCGTTTCCCGCCAGTGGTTGGTGAAGTCCCGAACGGTTGGTTACCAGCAGCAACTTCCTCGGGACCAAAGAGCGGCTGCTGAGCCTTAACATCTTCTCCGAGCGGGAGCATGCCACCTGACTGAACTCCGGAAGTTTTAAAGGTCAGAAATTTAAATGATATCTCAAAATTTCAACTTCTTTTATTTTTTAGAAGGAGTGTTATTTTTTGTATTAGTCCTGAAAGAGATGCAACAAATAGATTTTTGGTCAAAAGAATCCAATTTCCAAAAAGGAATGTACGAGAATTGTTAGAGAAGATTATTTATTTTACTGTTAGATTCCAATTATCTTACTTGATATTGTATCTTCTCGAGTTTGGTAAAAAGTTTAAAAAATTTAAGAGGCCCGGAGCAGGAGCTTTTGAGGTCTCTTTCATTGGTGCTCAAGGTCTTCATTGATACTTAATATATAAATGCACATACTCAGCACAATCTGAATAATATTCCAGAAATTATTTAAAAACTGAAATATGTGAAAACTTGACAATCAAAAAATTAAATTCGATGGTTCTGATAATGCGATCCCCTTGAAATTTTGATGAACATTCAGTATATTAATCTTTATTCGCAAATAAATTTCACTCGAATAGAATATTCTGTTATGGAAATATAAATATTCTTCTTTGAAATATTTCAAATAATTTTCTATAGTTCTGTTAACACTATGGCCACAAAATTTTGCATGAACATTCAGTATATAAGTCTTCATTCACAAAAGAAAATTCACTTAAATGGGAGATCTGTGTATGAAAATATAATGTTTTTTCTTTTCAATATTCCAATGGAATTTTCTATGGTTCAGTAATGCGATCTTCTTGAATGTTGCATGAACATTCATTATATCAACTTTCATTAAAAAATATATACATTAAATTATACCCGAATCGGATGTCTTGTTATGAAAATATAAAGTTTCTTCTTTAAACATTCAAATTAAATTTTATATGGTTCTGGTAACACTATGACCACAAAATTTTACATGGGGCATACTATGAGCATCTTGCATGTGGCCGCATAATTTCATTTCGATTGGTTCTGTTTTGTTTTAGATGTTGAAAAACAAAAACGAACTTAGCCTAGGCTTTTGGGAACCGAACTCATCCTGAAAATTTCAATCCTTCGAAAGTTATCGTACTACAGATAGGACAAAATTGAATTTCACCACAGATTCGTCATCAGGAAGTCGATACCTATCGTTTGTGTGTCATTTTGTTCTCCTCAAAATTTGAAAATAACACACATTTGCGGCAAACAATTAACAATAGACACCCTCTTTTTTGAGGAATCGCATTTGTTAACTACCACATAGCGGAAGGATTTTGTTTTCGATACCAGTACAACTTTCGCATTATTGTACCGACAAATATCAGCACAGTTCATGCAAAAATTGAATTAAATTAATATCGGAAATTCACCTCCATTAGGCTCCATTTGATAAAAGATTTTACTCAAAAACTTCGACGACCGAGGGTTATGATGAATTTCCATTTAAAGATCTTTTCCTCGAAATACGTACCAAAAGGGTACGTATGCTTTTAAAAAATTGTGAAAAAGTCAGAAGGTTTTGCGTGTTCAAATTAGGACAAACGATAAATTTATTTTGAATATCGCGAGAGCTTTTGGTTTATAAGTATTATCATTCATTAATTTAACTTTTCAAATCTTAATCCCTCCTGAAAATTTCAAGTTTTGAAGTCGTTATTGTGGCTATGCCGGCCTATGTCTTGTTTTTTTAGAAAAAGCTTTCATTTTATCACTACATCTTCAATTTATATTGAAACTCCAAGAGGTATCAATACGCATAATTCCATAGGACATTGTATTCATTGAAATAATTCACATCTCATTTCTACTCCCAAAAGACGATAAAACTCGGTTATGTAGAGATAATTCATAATTCTTATTCGGAAAAGTAGAGTAAGTTACCTTATATCGGGTACATTTAAAAAAAATATATCTTCTGTTTCTAATATTATCTTCAGATTGTGGAAGAAAATGAAGTATAGAACTTACAAATGATGAAGGTATTTAAAAATATCAGAAAATCTCAACATGATTCGGGAAAAAAAGAAAATCCACCAAAGAGTAATTTTTTTAGTCTAAAAAAGTGTTTCTAATACCGATAACGTAACCTATCCGATATTTGGAATATTTTCTTGACTCCTGTACCTACTATTCATTTTCTGATATATGTATATTATCTTGACAATGCTTATTAAATGTATATTCCTAATGTACAAATTGAGTTTGATTTCCAAGATTTTGCTGATTTTACCATGAAAGTTAATATTTTTGGATTTGCTATATCCATATTTTTATCTTTCAACTATTTGTCTCATTTTCATAGCTATTATAATATTTTCGAATAAATCCCTAATATCAAAACACGAATAATGAAGGTTCTTAAAATGTTTTCGATTGAAATATAATCTGGAGAATTCTGCATTTCTAGAACACTTTTTAGGTTTCACTCCCAGTCTCTGTATGAAGCAGTCTGATGAAGATACCGAAACGTTACATTATCCTTTCATTTATTTCTCTTTTTAGTTTTACTGTTGGGAACAGTTTTTTAAAACCAATTTGCTCCTGACAAATTAGTGCAAGGACTTACGCAGGAGCATTCAAATTGATTAAAAAAATTGTAATCATTTCAGTTTCCGAGACTGGGAGTGAAAATCATAAAATGTTGTTTTTTTCAATCGAAAGCCCGTTTTCTAAATTGGTCCTCTCAATAAAATCTCACGACTATCTAGTACCGTTGGTACAAATGGCGAATGCGCCGGTCGTCTTCCCCATGTTCAGACGAAGTAGATTGTTGTTTGTTAATTGTGAATAATGTTCCATCAAAGGAAAGATCTCAATCTTACAAAGTATTTCGACCTCCCCAGTCTAAATTTCCTGTAATTCTGAGTGAATATTTAATAGGAATTCATCAATAAGTACTAATTTCAATGCTGAAACAGAAAAAACATTTTATAGATTATGCTCAGTTGCAGGAACGTCCATTAAAATTTAAAGCTCCATTAAACCCTTATCCTCCATTAGTTCCTTGTAATAATGGAGGATTAAGAGTTTAATGGACCTTAAATTTTAATGGACGTTCCTGCAACAGACATGTAAATCTGTTGTTTTATTCCGAAATTGGTTTTATTTATTCAACACTCTTCAAAATCAATCTATAGATACATATATAT
>CM024242.1:93491309-93531892 GCA_013421045.1 Propylea japonica
TTTTTGAGATTTCTGTAGAAAACACTTTTTTCGATTTTATTTTTTTCTCTTGTGAAATCGAAAAATTTTGAGATGGTGATTTTTTCTCTTGATTCTTTGCTAAATTTTTTTATGTATTTCAGCTGAAGAATCGATATTTAGAAATAAAATTGAAATATAGGTAGTCATTTGTTTTCGGTGTTCTTCAAAAGTGTCTACCGCCATTTTTTTGACATAGTAGAATATATTTTTTGGTCTTTTATTCCCTGTAATTTTTCCACATTGATGGAACATTTTGAAAAAAAATTAAAACTATTTGAATTTTGGTATCAGCGGATATCCATCAAATTTGGGTGCCTTTCTATTCACTCCCTGAACTAGGGGGGAAACTTCATATTTCCATAAAAAAAATACCTGATTGAATAAAATTTATTTTTTCAATGAAAATTTATACACTGAATGTTCATGCAGATTTTTGTGGCCATAGTTCTTAACAGGAAATTTAGCGGCCATGTGCCAACAGAACCATAGAAAATTCAACTGGATATTGAAAAGAAGAATCTTTATATTTCCATAATAGGATATCCGATTCGTGTGAATTTTTTGTGGGAATGAAGACTGTTATCACTAAATTTCATGCAAATTTTTTGGCAATAGGGTTAACAGAACCATAGAACCATTGAAAAGAGAATTCCTATATTTCCATAACAGAAAAACCGATTCGAGTGAAATTTATTTTGTAAATCAAAATTGATCTACTGAATATTCATGCAAATTTTAAAGGATCGCATCATCAGAACCATAGAAATTAATTTTTGTAATAATTTTTTTAATTTTTCATTATCTGAATAATTTTCAGAATATAATTCCGATTGTGTGAGATTCTGCATTTATATATTTTGTATCAATCTCAAATCCCATATAAAATTCTGAGGTCATAGTCTTATTGCTCCACTAAAGAACGAGCGCTCAAAAACTCCTGCACAGAAATTTTCTAAAAATTTTTTATGAGTCATGTTTCATATCATGTTTCAAGCAAAATTTCAAGATTTCAATATGCGAAAAATTCTGCCCGACTATTAAAGTGTGAGAAATCTGAATGTCGGACGTGAAAATTCAGGAAATCTTTCGCATTCATGCTTATCATTATTTGGAGACCCTTTTGTCCCAATTCAACCTATTATTTTGGATTTAATTCTTACATTATGAATTATTTTCAAAGCTGTTTTAAAAGTATTCAATTTCAAGTATAAAATAAAATCTCAATTTTTTTACAATTATTGGATCAGGTGAAATTTCAAAATACTGAAAACACAATTACATTTTTATCTTTTTATTTTTTGAAGGTCATTCAAATTGATGGTTTATCTGAATTGAGTCATGAAATAGTAGAATGCTCAACAGATGAATCGAAATTTGGGATATTATCAAAATCCACAATTTTATCTGAAGAAAGCCAGCAGATGAATAATTATAGGTATAATATTATTCTGAATACAAGATTGTTTTGTGAGTTTCGAATATTTTACACTTTCGTTTACAGTTGGATGAAGCATAAATAATATCAATATTCTCAATTGTTATTTGAATGATTCCAAGAAATTCTTATGAAATTGGAGAGAGCATGACTAGGCAGCTTTATAATTGTGTAAATAAATATTGTTATTTTTTTGATTGACTAGCAAAACTTCATCTGTTATTTTTATTTTGTGAGGTTTCACATATAATCATATAGTCATATAATAGATTTGTCGGAAGGGTTGGAAAGTTTAGTACATTCAAATAAACTTAATATGAGGGGAAAGTCATTATCACCAATTTTTGCTAGTTTAGTATTTTCATTTGAGTGAGCCCACACGCAAAAAATTGTTATGTTACATTCAACAAGTTGAGAACTGATATAGTAAAGTAAATATAGCACGAAAAAACACGAATTTTTCGAAAAAAGACCAATAGAAATTTGATTCTATAAATCGATAGGACATAAAAATGTTAATGCCAGATTTCCGATTTCCGAAGTCCTTAGTTTTCAATCCAAATCCAAAAACATTTTGAAAAGCGTTTTTCTCGGAATACATGGGTTTTAGGAAGAAGTTCATTTAACAAAAATGTAGAGGACATTGTTATCTACATTTTATCTCATTGGAAAAAAGTCGTCTGACTTGAAAAAAAGTGTTTTTTGGCATTTTCGTCAAAAATAAAAAATTTTATTGTAGTAATGTGAATGGAAAAGTTGTTTGTCACAAAATTATCTACTGTTTTTGTCTGAACAGTTTTTGGTTGATTTTACCGCTACCGACCTGAAGATGAAAGATTCAAGACAGCATAGTTTCGTTTTACACTTTGACAAGCTCCTGCTCGATAACGGTTAGTTTTACAAAAAAAAATGTTTGAACAAAAAATGTTGATAATTTGTGTCAAATATTTACATTACTGCGAAAAAATTATTTATTCTTAACGAAATGCCAAAAAACCACTTGTTAAATAAACTTCTCTTAAATCCATGGATTCCGAGAAAAACGCATTTCAGAATATTTTTTTTTTAAAACCAGGGGGGATCACTTCTGAAATCTGGCATTATTAACATTTTTTTATGGTCCCCTATCGATTTATCAAGTCAAATTTCTGTAGGTCAAAATGCTTTATTTACTGTACTATTAGGGGGGCAATACTTCTACGATGTATGTATTTGTTACATATTAATGATCAGTTGCTCTCTGAATATTTCAATCGATTTCATGAGGAATAATTTATCACATGAGTTAATAAATAATGGACCATCGACGATATGGAAATTGCATAGATGATATTTATAGATTTCAAATTAGTTGAACGGATTCCCAATAATATACAAATTCCGTTCATTTTCCAATTATTGGCCAGCCGAAATTATCGTTGGATGGATCCCTTTGACGTATATTTTCAATTGTGATACTGCCAGTTATAATGGGTGGGCCATCTGTTAGTTTTTTTTTTAACCATGAATTAAACACATGCATTGTGAAAAAATTCATTAATTTTTATTGAAAATACAAAGGAAGATGTATGCATTTATGTGTGAAAAATCACATCTTCATGTGACCACCACGGCTTCTTACAAGCTTGCCATTCCGAACATCAAAAGTTTGCGATGACTTTTTCAGTAAAGAGCGGATCTGTGGCCTCAATTTCATGCCGAATATTGCGTTTGAGGTCTTGAATTGTCCGTGGCGCGTTAGCATACACTTGACTCTTCAAAAAAACCCCAAAGAAAATAGTCCAATGGTGTCAAATCGCATACAACTCGCGAAACAATAGGTTATTGCAAACCAAATTTGGTGAACGCTTAATTTCCCGTAATTCTGACGTGAATTGGCCAGCAAGATCATGCGATTTGACACATTGGACTATTTTCTTTGGGGTTTTTTGAAGAGTAAAGGTATGCTAACGCCCCACGGACAATTCAAGACCTCAAACGCAATATCGGCATGAAATTGAGGCCACAGATCCGCTCTTACTGGAAAAAGTCATCGCAAATTTTGATGTTCGGATGCAAGCTTGTAAGAAGAGCCGTGGTTGGTCACATGAATGATGTGATTTTTCACACATAAATGGCATAAATATTCCTTTGATTTTCAATAAAAATTAATGAAATTTTTCCACAATGCATGTGTTTATTCATGGTTTAAAAAAAAAACTAACAGATGGCCCACCCAATAGATTATGATACAGCTTCCACGCCATTTCCAGATCCTCAGTGCAGTCCAGTATTTAAAAGAGCGTCAAAAAGGCTAGATCCGCTTTCTATTCTAACTCTCCTGTCCAGACCCAGTGAGGAAACGTAATTTATTCTGAGTGAAATCCAAAAATTTTTTGGACCTTGCAGTTTTAAAATTCCGAAAACCTTTATGAAATCGTTAATTCTCGAAAGATTCTTCAAAATGCCTTTTCAGTTCTTTGTTCTCATTCGGAGTGATCGTTGCAAGTGGAATACGCACAATAATACGGACACTTTGCAGGAGAGTTTGGAGCATTCGCTGCGTTCCAACGAACTTCGGAAAATGTTCGGCGCGTTCGGTTTGTTTTGTTCGGCGTTTGACAAGTAAAGGGTTTCCAATAAGAAGTGTTATTTTGATATTCAAAGAAAAATACATATTTATAGTAAGCATCCAAATGACAAACAACATAATTCAACAAATGTCAAATACTTCGACTCCTATTCCTTTGTGCTATTCACGCTATTCTGATGTTATTACACGATTCCAGGTAAAAGTGTGTCTATTCTCCTGGATAACTCCTATCCAACAAATTCGTCATAAATTTGGAAGCGCTTATTCCACATTTCCAGGAAGCGTTTCGAATTCAATTCTCTGCAATTTGATAAAACGAATTGTTGGAGAGAAATATTATTGAGAGCTTACAACCACATCGTTATCATTTCAAGAATTAACCGAGTGGCATTTCTGAATTGATTGAGGTAAATAGAAATAGTTTTCGTAACTGTTGGAAGGGTCAAAGTTGAAATTTGCAGTCCCTAGGCTACCGGAGGATAAGGGCGAAAAATCCAATCACACAATTCACAATACCATCAAGCTTTCTTTTGAAAAGTAAATAAAAACGAATAAACGGAGAACTGATCGTAGAACAATGAAGGGTTTCCAATATGAGGTGTTATTGGATATTCAAAGGGAAATGCCATGTTCAATATAAATTATCGGAGTTTTTTCAATATGAAGAAGAATCTATGCCGTTAATAGCGGAAAATAACATTCAGGCATATGACCACCACGACTACGCTTACAGGACCATATCTTTCAATGAAATTTCCAAACCAAACCACAAAGTGGCTGCCCTATGTCTCTAGATAGAATCACGAATTCCATCTTTGAGGACTTGAATCGACGCTTGACTATAGGCGTAGACCTTTCTTTCACGTGGCCCAGGGAAAAAGTCGAAAGGTGTTAAATCACAAGATCTCGGTACCAATAATTGTGATCACCTCTTCGAGAGCGATAACACAGTCCCGGAACTTTTCCCGCAAAAGATCAATGGTTTCGTTGTTTGTATGGCACGTAGCGCCGTCTTGTTGAAAAAGTAAACGTGGTCCAGATCAATGCTATCCAATTTCGGCCATGAAAAATCATTAATCGTCTTTCGATAGCGCAATCCATTCACCGTAAGTAAGGTTCCAATGACTCTGCGGACCATAACCCGCACCAAACAGTCATACGTTGAAGATAGAAAGGCTTTTCAACAATAATCTTTAATTTTCCGAGCCCCAGATGCGACAATTTTGCTTGTTGAGAAGCCACCGGGGTGGAAATGTACCATTCACTATTTTTATAATGAATTTCAATAATTTCAATTCGTCCTTGAAGCTGTATCGTTCCACTTGTATTGATGGCGTAGTTTCTACTTGTCAAATGTCAAAAAATTATTGCTTCAAACGTGACATCTACCGAAATAGAGGTCTATTCGAAATAACACCTCTTATTAGAAACCCTTTTAAAACGCAGCATTATATTCATTCACAATGAACAATGTCACATTATACATTAATTATGTATCATTCATCAATGAACCAATGGACCATCGACGATATTGAAATCGCATAGAAGTTATTATAGATTTCAAATTAGTGGAACGGATTCCCAATAATACAGATTTATTTATTTTCCAATTGGTCAGCCGAAAATTATCGTTGAATTGATCCCTTTGACGTAATTTTCATTTGTGACGCTGCCTGTTAGCAAATGAATGAATACACAGAGTGATATCGATCCGTCCGGCCGTGAAATTAGTGGAAATTGATTCAGAAAGGAAACATGGAGCAGCGATTCGTAGTCATCAGTAGAAATTCGTAATTGTTAATGCGAACCGAACACAATTGCATGTTGAATTTGAAATCCTAGTTCTGGTAGGAGACCTCGATATTTACAGTGAATGAGGTGGTTCATTGGGCTCGAATCGAATATGGTAGATGGAGTTTGATTAACTGTTACTCAAACACATCATTATCGAAATACAGGATGCTTCAATGACACTGTGTCATTTCCACACATCGTGAAAAGTCCTGCACAACTCATCACTACATAGTATAAAACAAAGTCGCTTTTCTGTCCCTTTGTATGCTTAAATCTTTGAAACTACGCAACGGATTTTGATGCGGTTTTTTTAATAGATAGAGTGATTCAAGAGGAAGGTTTATATGTATAATAACGTCCATTAAATAGTATAGAAGTATGTATTGATTTTTGAGGTTCTAAGTTGATGCCGTCCCGTGCGAAGCGGGTCGCTAGTAGAGAAGTAGACTTATAAAAGAATGGACAGGACGTGTGAGAGAGAATATTGACTTCAGACAAGGATAGAGTAATATTAGTGCGAAGCATAGAACATATAATAAAAAAATTATATCATGGATATCTACGCATTAGATATTTTTATGTTCTGAGATTTTTTCAACATCAAGAGAGAGAGATAAAGTGAAGGATGGAGTGATATTAGTTTAGTTTAGTCTATGCACCACACTAATATTACTCCATCCTTCACAGTATCTCTCTCTCTTATGTTGGGGCACAAAAATTAGTGTGAAAGTCACGTGACGCCCTGTCCATTCTTTTTTATATCTATGGCACAGCTAGGTTTCAAACCAACCCTATTAACTCTCAACTTGTGAATGATATCACTTAAATAAAAACAATAAACAAGCAGAAAATGTTTCTTGAGAATATTCTGATACTTATATCCAATTTATGTTCATCTAAGTTATATGCATATAAGAGGTTTTCCAATAGGGGTGTTATTTTGAGATTCAAAGAAAATGCTATTTTTCAATATAAATGATCGGATGTTTATTTCATTATAAAGAAGAAGCTATGCCGTTAATAGTGGAAAATACATCTGGCAAATGACCATCACGACCACGCTACAGGGACCATATCCTTTTAATAAAATTGTGGTTTGCTCTATGTCCTCGTTAGCCTCACGAATTCCATCTTTGAGGTATTGAATCGCAAGGTGTTAAATCACAAGATCTCGGTGGCCAATTGTGATCACCTCTTCGAGAGATTAACACGGTCCGCAAAACTCTTCCCGCAAAAGATCAATGGTTTCGTTGCTTGTCTGGTACGTAGCGCCGTATCGTTGAAAGTAAACATTGTTCAGATCAAAACTATCGAATTTAGGCCATAAAAAATCATTAATTATCTCTCGATAGCGCTGGCCACCGAGGTGAAAATGGGCCTCATCACTGAAGATGATTTTTCGATGGAATTACGGATCGTTTTATGCATTTTAACGACCCAATCAGCAAAGACACGGACGTCGTGTTGATGTTCGGCCGGCTTGAGTTTTGTGTTAACTGAACTTTATAAGCCTTAAGACCCAAATCTTTATGCAAATGACGTTTGTGGAATGCCTAATTCCAAAGAACGACGAGGAATGGACAAACCTGGGTTCTCTTCATTATTTTCGACTACAGCAGCAATATTCACGGCTTTCTTGAGCGACGTGCACGGGTTTTATTCTTCACTCACAACAGCTCGAAATTTTCGACCAATTTCTTTATTGCGGTCCGACAAGGTGTTCCACGACGACCCAAAAATGTTCTTTGCCAAATTTTTCAACCATTTTTATAGTGAATCCTAATAACTTCAATGCATACTTGAAGTGTGTATCGTACCATTTTTATTATGGCGTAGGTTCTACTTGTCAAATGTCAAAAATGACAGCTTCAAACGTAACATCTACCGAAATAGCAGGCTATTCAAATTAACACCTCTTACTGAAAATCCCTTTATTTATGTAATTATAACTATCACTAAATATTCTGAATTAACTTCTGATTAATATTAAAATACGTTTGGATTTTGATGGAATTTAAGAAATAATAGTTCCTTTGTGAACGGCATTTCATTTTAAAGGATGATGGGGGGACTCATTTAGAATCATGATTCTGATTTATGCATGAGCTTTTTCAGGACTCTTAAGCTATCAAATTTCATCACTGACATAAAAATATAATTTTACGACTTTTTCTACAGAAATGGGACATTTCATCCTTTGATCTAATAAGATCTTCGTATTTAATGTGGTGTTATTTTATCGATCCCGATATTCTTTGAAGTGATTCGGAAAGAGTTTTTCAGATAGTTCTGATGCAGCATTAGAAATAAAACTCAACTGTGAGCTTATGACTTGTATTTTTGTAAGTTCGGTTCTCTGTGTCCTCGAGCAATGGGTGCAGTCTATTTAAATCACCCTGTAATTCACTTCACTGAACAAACTTCTCGAAGTTCCAATAGAAGGCATAGAGACTATTAGCTCGAAATAATTATTCGAGCTTTCCGGAACTCCAGAATTCTCCATTTATATTCCTTCAATTAATGAATTTCAAAGGCAGTCAATCCTACATCGAAAATACGAGCTGTTTCAATATCACTCGAAAGATGGATATCGTCTTATTTTCATACGCGAGTTGACTTTGATTGAAAGGCATCTATATTTTATGCCATATTTATTTTGATGAAGATTTACACCAAATATTTGTTCTCCAAAGTCGACTGGAAATCACCGTGGGCCGTGAAAATGTGAGGACCGTCGTACCTTTAGTATCGATTAGAGCGAACTTGACGTTGAAATCTCTTTTCCTGAGGGAATATTTCGGTGAATTTTTCATTTCATCATTGATTATGGTTGGATTTATGGAAACTGTTTAGTCAATGAAACGTTGTAGATTGTTAAGGAATACAAAATAAGGATTAATGCGTTTATAGGAACTGACACAAGTGAATATCAAGAAGAGAATAATATATTCGATTAAGAACAACCAATATCACATCCATACTTCGGAGCTAATCACGTCAACGTCCAAGAAAAACATGCAAGGTGCTAACCCAAGAAGCAATTTAACGTGGCTTTGATGTACGAGGGCAGTTCAAATATAAACGAGACTTTTCGATTTTCAGGCACAATAGTAAGGGGAGAACATTCCTGATTTTGTTGTTGTTGACTAGGTTTGTCAGGAGTAAGGCATGTCGGATTGCCTCATCGACCCTCTCGGTGTCCACTGTGACGATGTTTCAGCAACAGGTATCTCCGTCAATTGCGCAACGATTGTTCTCTCCACTCCTTACTCCCTTGTTTTGACTATGGGGTATAGTGGTGCACCCATGTTTCATTACAGGTAAGGTACAGGTGAGTGAGAAATTGGTCTCCTTGTTCCTGAGATCGTGCAAGAAGACGCCCACACACATGGAAACGATGCAATTTCTGGTCAGCTGTGAGAAGGCGAGAAAACCACCTGGCGCAACCCTTACGGTGCCCTTGCTCCTCTGTGAGTATGGAGGGCGCTCCCATAACTTATCCCGAACTAACTTGCAATTTCAGAAGTGGTACGACGTGTGTCGTCTTCAATAAGCTGTCGAACACTACTGATGTTGTTCGCTGCGGTCATGGCTCTCATTTTCAACACAATCACGATCCTCCATGAACTGTTTATGCCATATACAGACGCTGGCTCGCGACAGTGTCTCTTTCTCCGAACATCGACAGTCGATCTCCTCAAGATTTTGGACAGTTTTACGCCTTCTGCGGCGAGAAACTTGATTACAATACGTTGCGTAATTGAGGAGGAACCTCTTGCTCAAACATCGTTCACAGTGGACAACGAGAGGGTCGATGAGGTAATCCGAAGTGCTTCCCTTACTCCTGACAAACCTACCCAACAACAAAAAAATCAGGAATATTTCTCCCCCACTATTGTGCTTGAAAAAACGAAGTCTCGTTTATATGTGAACTGCCTCGTTTTATAAAGAAGAAGTTGCGCAATCAAATAAGTGACTTCGCCGACCTCAAACAACGTTCTCACAACCATGATTTGCACCAGCTTGGTCAATCATTTTCGGGTTTTTACAACGTCGTGCTGCAACTAGAGTTATCAGATTTACGTTGTCTAAACGTGGTGAAGTTTACTTTGATGCAACTATTTTACACATGCGCCATCTATGGGAACGAAGTTCATTCCACATATGACGTTAAGATAGTTAATATTCAACCAAAATAATTACCGATGGCCATTATGTAAATATTTCAACTGTACTGCCATGTCGATTTATTATCAATCTTATGCATAGAGCAGTAGTCCCTTATTGAAGAGAAGAAACGATGTTTCGCAACAAAAATTGACAACAAAGATTTTCTTCTTAACTATTCGAAAATATTATTCATTTGGTTAGCGAATGGAATAATGTTGAGAAAGTTATAGGCACAAATATAGTAAATCAGTTTAATTTGATATTCTCATCGTATTCGAAGGTTGCTGAAATGACTACGCGACAACGTTTTCAAGTCAACAACTTTTTACTTCCATAGAAAATCTGCACTGGTTATAGTTGAATCCAACAACGTGTGCTCTGAATTAGGACAACGTTGCAGAAAATTTAATTGTCTAAAAAACGTTATGAGAACTTCGTTCATAATCCGAAAATAATAACTACTTCGTTTGCAGTACTTCAACGTTGTCGCGACGACTAGTGCAACTATAGTCATGCTTAAAGTCACGTCTACGTTGTAAGGTGTTCTTCAATGCGACGTTTCAAAAACGACTAATTCTTAATCCAATGACAACGTTAATTTTGGTGCATAATGTGGTTGTCGTCGTTGAAATGCTACTTGGGAATATCATTCACAGCATACATAGAGAGTTCTTTCGCACTATGAGGCTCATCAGTAGAAAGAATAGCTCTGAATGGCTGAGGCATGTTAGAAATCTCACTTCGATCTGGAGCTCATCTTTGGGTATGAACTGAAACAAACGCCATCTCTGGGATCCTATAAACAACCTTCCTCCAATGCATTAACCTTGAACGAAGTAGCGCGATGTTTATCCGTGAAGCATTGTATTTGAATGATTGATATCTTTTGTTTCCTCATGAGAGCAGTTTTAGCAACTGCGCTATAGCCTCATCACCAGAACTTCAATGAACTCCAGTATTTCCTAACCAAAACATCCTTGCGAAGGCTTGCAATGGCTAGGCATTCTGAACTAAGTCAACGGGATTTTTTTCTCTACAGAATCTCCACTAGTCGGTTTTTGTTGAGCTAAAATTCTCATCATAGCATTCATTAAAGCAAAATTAAAGAAAAATTTCAACTCAGAAATACTCACTAACAAGGAACTAATGTTGATATTATTTTGTTGCAGAATTGTGGACCACCCGAAAGTAATATACTCCTTAGATGAAGTTGTCCTCCTGCCCCCTGTCATAAGGCCTGACAAGGTCATATGTGCTGGGCTGAATTATTCAAATTTTTGCGACGAATGCACATGACATGTCCAAATGAGCCAGTTGTCTTCTCCAGTTTCCATCTTGCATAACTGGTCTTACAGTGAATCAAATTGCCGAAGATAAGCAATGAGCATGTGAGCGTCAGTGTTTCTTATGATTTAGACATATTTTTGTCAGATGTTTCTACACAATGTTATATAAAATAACGGAGGAAAAACGATTAAGCTATATAAATTTCACATTCTATGTTTTTATCAATGTTGTCAAATAAATGAATTTATATAGAATATGGCAAACATGACCTCTTGGGGTGAGGTGAAAACATACCTAAGAGTACAAAATTATTGAAATCTCACAAGGCCTTTGTTACTTCCCATATTTCAACTCATTGAGTTTTAAGCTTTCAAATAAAAGTCAATTTATTGCAAGAAAAAGAGAAGTGCGTTTCGGTGTGTTTTTGAGCAGTTGGCCACTTATATGGTACTCCTCTATTAGTGGTGAACGATATAATACCTGAGTGACATTTTCAGCTAGTATGTTCATCGTAGGAAATCAAATTATGGACTTATGATGTGCATAACATGACAATGAAAAGAATTGAAGAAGTTTTGAAGGAAGTTTTATAGGTACTGAAATGAGATGAACTACTTGAAAAGATCCTAATGTTCAGGGTTTTATAATTTCGATATCGAGAAAATCATTTTAGGGCAGCTACCTTTACTAGTTTCAGCTAGAAATCCGAATTAATTTACTTCACAGCATAATAGCATTTAAGCACCCGTACACAACCAGCGTGCTTTTCAAAAATTTCCATTATATGTTTGTTTTCGATACGCATAATAATATAATCATAAATGTATTATTAGGCATATGAAATATAATGAACACATTTTAATGATGTAATTTAATACGATCACATATTATTTGATGTTTGCTTGTATCAGTATTTATTTCACAATATTGATTACATTATTTTATTTTCATTATTTAATTGCGAAACTATAATATAAATGACTGTATTCTATTATCGCTTCGAAATTCAATTCCTTCATTAACAGTAGGTAATACGAATTGAGGTCCAACTGCTATAGATTATGTATGTTTTTTTATTAAAATTAATCTGAAATCACATATTTTCCTGATGGGGCGTAAATGGGATATATGGCTGAAAAATTATTGAATATTATGAAAATTCACATAATATACAGTGTGTCTTGTAAACAAATGCCAGAGACCTTCGGAGATTAATCCTCGATGAAAATAAGGAGGAGTAGTTCATATAATTTTTTTTCAAATCGACCCCCTTCCAAGATACAATCTTTGGAAATCGATGATGAGTTGAGTTTTTGATTTTTTAAGGCTTTCAAAAACACTGAGTTATAAAACTATACATAATAAAGCACTGAGTTGATGTTACTCACACACTTTTTTAGATCTCATAACTTCATTATTAGCGGTTGAAACCCCCCCGCCTATGATTTACGTTTGGAAATTGTTTCCTGAGAATTAGTTTCCCGTTTAATTCTGAAAAAAAGTCTCCGGCAAAATTTCAATACAGTCATCTTTTCTCGGAAAAAATAATAACTTACAAGCAGTTATGATCGCTGTTCATTTTATTTTCATTATGGGTGTTCCATGGAATGAATATTCTGAGATATTATAAGTCTATGACAGGAGATAAAGATGTTTTATAAATCTTTCTGAAGGTTTATTCACTAATTTCCGGAAGAAAATTATATCTGTAACATTTTAATTTCACAAATAAAACTTTCTTCGCTTAATGAGCATTATTGACAAAATATATTTTGAGCATACACAATATCTAAAAATATTCATTCTATGGAACAAACGATGAAATGATCATAACTGCTTGTGAGTTTCTATTTTTTCCCAGAAAAGTATCGACTGTATCGAAATTTTGCAAAAGACTTTTTTCTCCAGAATTGAATGGGAAACCATTAGGGAATTTTATTTTTCGAGAATCTATAACAAGGAACAATTTTTGAAGGAAAATCATGGGTTGCTATTTTCAATCCCTCATGGGATCGCAAAAATTGTGTGGGTAACATCTCCTTAATGACCTCCGAAACAAAATTCAAAAGTCATCGCCTTCCAAAGGCTGTATCTGGAAAGGAAGGTCCATTTCGAAAAAAATTTATATGAACTTCCCCTGCTTATTTTCTCAACTGGCCAATCTGTTGTGAATCTTCATCCACCACTAATTAGAATGCTTGATCGCATATCATCATGGCGAGTCATTCGAACTTGTTAAGAAACCGCAACAATAGTCGATTGAAAATCAATTACCTGAAATTTTAAGTTAATAATTGGATAACGATATATTTACCAGTCTTAATACTGTCTCAAGAAAAAAAAACTTAACATACTGGAAATGAGAATTCGCTTTTCATTTGAAACATCTTTAATAATAATGATTTTTTCGCAGCAAGTAGATTGGGAGGTGGAATTGGCAGTAGTTATAGGCAAAGAAGCGAAAGATGTCTCCGCAATAGAGGCTTTCGACTACATTTTAGGATACACAATTGCTCAAGACATAAGTGCCAGAGATTGGCAACAGAAGAACGGAGGACAGTATCTTCTATCGAAATCCATGGACACCTTCTGTCCCCTAGGACCTTATATTGTAACCAGGGATGAGATTCCTAATCCCCACAATTTGAATCTGAAATGTTGGGTCAACGGTGTTTTGAAGCAGGATGGAAATACTAAAGATTTGGTGCATAAGATAGACAAACTGATTGAGCATTATCGAGGTAATTGCTAAGTGAATTCGAAAATTTTCACTCAGGAAATGTACAGAAACTGGTTTTACACCATAACGCAATACTCTTAGGTCGTAGGAACTTGTACCAATGTAAATCGCCGTGTGAATATCCTCATCATTATCATACACTTTGAATTCTAAGAATCATCAGATCTCCCAAAATTAATTTCCTAGAGTGAATAACTTTTGCCATTATAGGCCCTTTCTATTTGAAGCCGCATCACTTCCAAACTGATGTAAAATCAGTTGATGCGCGTTCTATTTGACAGGTTTGTGATTTTGAACTGATGCGCATCACTTCCAACTGATGTTGCTTTCTGACGAATCAGTTAATTTCCACAATCACTTCAGTTCATCATAACAATAACATAACCTAATATTTTGGTGAAAGTTTACAATTTACTTCTAAACATAACAGAATTCATTCCTTCTAATGAATAATTCATATTACTTTTAGAATTTCCTTCCGTACTATTGTCGATGGTACTCTGATTTCAAGCTTCATGGTTTTGTTGATTGTCATCCGAAAAAGGAATGTTCTATTTGTCAAAATCACTTCACTTCCAACTGAAGTGATTTCGGAATCATTCAGGCAAATAGAAAGCTAGGAATGTCAACTATACGTCGAAGCTCTTCATTTCTTGACACGGCCCTCACAAAAACCATATATCGCATCAAAAGTTTTAATAGCGTGTCAGTAGCATCAGCTCCACATTTGGACCACCCTAGATTTCGGTACTCAGCCAGCTGAAGATTGCTACACATTTCGAGTTTACTTCTTTAAATTTACCTATACAGGGTGTGTGTAAAAAAATAAGCAGGGGTAGGCATATACATTTTTTTCGAAATCGACATTCCTTCCAAGATATAGCCTTTGGAAGGCGACGACGAGTTGACAGTTTATAATTTTTTTAGGATTCCTAAGAAACACTGAGTCATAAACTATACATAATATGATTCTTCAAGTAGATGTTACTTACACAATTTTGTTTTGATCCCATTACTTCATTATTAGGGGTTGAAAATAACAACTCCTTATGATTTTCCTTCAGAAATTTTTTTCGTGGGATAGATTTTTGAAAAATGAAATTCTTTATGGTTTCCCATTCAATTCTGGAGAAAAAAGTCTCCTGCGGTATTTCGATACAGTCGATTCTCGGAAAAAATAAAAACTTACAAGCAGTTATGATCACGGTTCATTCCATTTCATAGTATGTTTCATAGAGTGAATTTTCTAAGATACTTTTTTCCTGAGAATTGAATGGGAAACCACAAGAGAATATTATATTTCGAAAATCTATCCCACGAAATCAATTTTTGAACAAAAATCATGGGGCGTTGTTATTTTCAACCCCAAATAATAAAATTATGATATTTAAAAAATTTGTGTGAGTAACATCTACATAGTGCTTCATATTATGTATAGTTTGATGATTGTTTTTAAGAAGCCGTAAAAAAATTAAAACTGTCAATTCGTCATCGCCTCCAAGGCTGTATCTTGGAAGATGGGTCGATTTCTAAAAAAAATTGATATGAACTGCCCCTGCAAGTCCTCGCATTTTTTACAGACACCCTGTATATATAACGTAGAAAATAATATGTTGAAAATAAGAAAATTCTTTTTTTTTCCAGTGTGACGACCTTGTACCCTGGAGACTTAATCCTCACTGGTACTCCGGCAGGAGTTGGTTTCTACAGAAATCCACCAGAGTTCCTCAAACGTGGCGATATTGTTGGAGTGAAATTGAAGGTATTGGGAAGATGTTGAACCATGTAATTTGAGAATAAGACTGCTCTGAAATTTTCTTTATTTTTCATCATTTTTATGGATCATGAAAACACTCGATGAAGTTATATTCAAAATATTGTATTTATGTTTTGAAATAAATCTACCTATTATTCCTGTAATGATTTTGTATTAATTGTAGAAGATACTGATTCTGAAAATATGAACTGATGTTTGGTTCGAAAGCATTTAGTCGCCAAAATCTTAGACATAACTGAATTGAAGTATTAAATTCATATTGTGTACTATTAATTATTAGTTTCATATGGTTAGTATAGAAATATTTCTGAACCTTGTGAGGTAATTGAATCAACGAATGTTCCACCATCAGTAATTTCAGCCGACATCCTGAGAATATAGTGAAGGGTTTTCCAATAAGAGGTGTTATTTTGGATAGCCCGCTATTTCGGTAAATGCCTCGTTTGAAGCTGTCATTTTTTGACATTTGATAAATAGAAACTACGCCATTATTAAAAATCTAACGATACACGCTTCAAGAACACATTGAAAAGATGAAAATTTACTATAAAAATGGTGAAAATTTGGCAGAGACGGTTCGCAACACTCGAACATTTTTGAGTCGTGAAGCATCTTGTCGGACCGCATTAAAGAAATTTGTGGAAAAATTTGAGCTGTTGGTACAAGTTAGTGAAGAATAAAACCGTGCACGTCGCTCAAGAACAGTCGAGAATATTGCTGTTGTAGCCGAAAGTGTTGAAGAAAACCCAAGTTGTCCAGTCCTCGTCGTTCTTTGGAATTAGGCATTCCACAAACGTTATTACTACGTATTCTGCATAAAGATTGGGTCTTAAGGCTTATAAAGCTCAGTGCTACGCTACGTGCAACACAAGCAACGAAAAGCGGGAGAAGTTTCCGGGCCGCGTTATCTCTCGCAAGGTGACCACAATTGGCCACCGAGATCTTGTGATTTAACACGTTGCGACTCTTCCTTTGGGGCTACGTGAAAGAGAAGGTCTACGCCAATAGCCCATTGTTATTTCAAGACCTCAGAGATGGAAGGCTATCGAGGACATAGGGCAGCCACTTTGCGATTTGCTTATGGAAAATTTCATTAGAGGATATGGTCCTGTAAGCGTGGTCGTGGTGGTAATTTGCCTGATGTTATTTTCCACTATTAACGGCATGATTTCTTCTTCATAATGAAATAAATATATTTATATTCAAAAATGGCATTTTCTTGAATACCAAAGTAGCACTTCTTATTGGAAAACTCTTTTATTTATACCAAAAGGTGAATAAAATGAATGCTTACCCATAAAAAGATAAGAATTTAACATATTACTATAAATATGAATGCTTTTTCTTTCGGACAGTTGGTTAAATTCATATTCTCCTCTATATTACTTCTCAAGAAAACTACTTTGTCTAACTCTCATAATATAGATCCTTAAACCCTTCCATATAGCATATCATGAACTACATTATACCCTTCATTCCGGCATTCCGTAGTTCACTGATCCTCAAATCCTCATCGTTCTTCATAATCCTATCTCAACAAAGCCCAGCATCTGTCATTTTCACACGATGCTAGCCAAGTCTGCTATATAGTTCTATAAATTTCTCTCACTATTCGGCAACTGGTTGGGTCGCAAAAACGGAATTAACCCTAGACATTCTTGACACATTTTAGGCGAAAGAAAACTGAATATTTAATCTCGGAAGCATTGGAGAATGCGAATAGGAGAGAAATATGGATTCTCGAGACTTTAGAATGGTATTTCAAACATATAAGGGGTTTTCCATAAGAAGTGTTATTTTGATATTCAAAGAAAAATGCAATTTTTCAATATGAATGATCGAATGTTTGTTTCATTATAAAGAAGAGGCTATGCTTTTAATAGTGGAAAATAACATCAGGAAAGTGACCACCACGACCACGCTTACAGAACCATATCCTTTCAATGAAATTTTTCAAAGCAAAATCACAAAGTGGCTGCCCTATATCTTCGATAGCCTTACGTATTCCATCTTTGAGGTTTGAATCGACGCTGGGCTATTGGAGTAGACCTCCTCTTTCACGTGGCCCCAAAGGAAGAAGTCGCAAGGTGTTAAATCACAAGATCTCAGTGGCCAATTGTAATTACCTCTTCGAAGGATAACACGGTCTTGATCATTATGGTTTATTTCTGTAGTTCCTGAATGAACTCTTTTAGGGTGCGATTTCTCACACCCCTAGCGATCGGCTATCACACTCCCTACTAAGGGGAACATTCACTCATCCCGGATAACAAGTATCAAGGGGATTGAGCTCTGAGGTCTTCGGTATTCTTCATCTCCTGGGCCTTGGGTTGTTCGTCCATCGTCGCTTGGTCCTGGATTTCTCGGTAGATGTCCTGGTAGTCGGTCTTGCAATGTTTCCCTCCATGGTTGTTCCTGATGTCCATCGTGACCTACAAACTTCCTTACCGTTCTAGCAGTACCGAAGAGTACTGCTTTTTGCATCACTTTGTTAGTGGTTTCATCTAAATTTAGCTCCTTGAGTTGGATTTGAGACTCTAAGGATTAATTCCTGTGGTTATTAATATTTTTATTATTTCCATGCATTTCAACGACTTAATCAGCAAAGACACGACGTTGTTGATGATCGGCCGGCTTGAGTTCTTGTGTTGAATGATCTTTATAAGCATTCACACCCAAATCTTTATGCAAAATGCAGCAGCAAAATTCTCGGCTGTTCTTGAGCGACGTGCACGGGTTTTATTTTTCACATCACTAACTTGTTCTAACAGCTCGGATTTTTCCACCAATCTCTTTATTGCGGTCCGACAAGGTGCTTCACGACTACCCAAAAATGTCGAGTTTTATGAACCGTCTCTGCCAAATTTTCACCATTTTTATGGTGAATTTTAATAATTTAAATGCCTTCACGAAGCGTGTATCATTCCATTTCTAATAATGGCATAGTTTCTACTGGTCAAATGTCAAAAAACGACAACTTCAAACGTGACATCTACCGAAATAGCGGACTATTCAAAAATAACACCTCTCATTGGAAAACCCTTCACTAGGGTGAATGAAATATAAACCCTTTCCTTTTCCGAATTTGAAGAATGAAAAAAATATGTTTTTAAATTCTTTTTTCCACCATTATACAGGGTGTTCCTAAATTGAACGTACAAACGAAAAGGGGAGATTCCTTAAGTGAGTTTAAGAAAAAAAGTCCATAAACATGGGGTCGCAAACTTTTCGTTTTCGAGATACAGAGTGTTGAAGTTTGAATTTTTTTCGAGTTTTTTCTCATAGTATCTACACTTCACAAGATATTCAACTGAAATTTGGCATAGATATTACATTTGAGAGTTCTCACCACGTGACATTGCAATTTCGATAGAAGATCTACATGATGATATTTTCTGGAACACTGCCACTTGTTTTCTGCAGAACTTTTTTTTGGTGAGCAATTGTTTATTTGAAAAAATTTAAAAAGAAGCTTTGTTCTTATACTAAACTTTTCGGTCTCTTGTAGTTTTGTCGTATCTACCAACGATTTCGAAAAAAAAATTTTGAACGGTTCTCTCGAAATCCTCGTGAAAATCCAAATTATGATGGGAAGGCCACTTTGTAAGCTGTGTTGAATGAATTCAGTGTCAGTTTTTATGGAAATTTTCCTGATCTGTAGCGATGATTCATAAAGATTCGATGAACTCGTATAATCAACACATGTTTTTGATTAAAACTTTAAAACCCTGTATCTCGAAAACGAAACGTTGGCGACCCCATGTTTATGGAACTTTTTTTCTTAAACTCACTTAAGGAACCTCCCCTTTTCGTTTGTACGTTCAATTAAGGAACACCCTGTATATGGATTTAGAAACACAATTATTTCAAGGAGAGTTTTTTTTCATGCCTTCCGTGTGAGTAGAAAGAAGTGTCTCAAACCAATGGACATTTCCTGGTTGTTGAAATGTATGGCCTCTTTATGTAACCACATAATTAAAGCGTTAAGTATATACGAAGGATTTTTCAGTGGAGTCATAAAAAATGGATTTGTACTTTGTTCGGCATATGCCATATTTCAGGGCAGGCAGCAAATCTGTAGGGGATCCTGGGCTACCCTTGTCCCTCCCTAATGTCACTATATACTGCTGTTTCAGCCGAGTATAAATTGTTGTAACCGCACCCTCAATTTTGGAAAAAATTGACCGCAAAATGTTCGAATTATTCGATATTATTATAATTCCGTCCCACGTAACTTGCGATTAACCCACACAAATCATTCACTGAAATTGTCGAACACACTGACAACATTATTCATATTGGTTTGACAATCCTTTGAAAGAATTCTATTTGATGTTCGAGGATATGTTTCGAACATATTCAATACGCCCTTACACCCACTACCCCTCAGCTTGCTGTTCAAATTCAGTTTGTGTGGGCTGTACATTGTATTTTAATTAACTAGTACTGCATCAGCCCGATGTTATGAGATGGATTTGCAATTTCTATTGGATGATGCTCATACACTACATGGGTAGTTCATTAGAGCTAAAACAGGATTTTTTAACGAGCCATGATTTGTTAGTGCGTAGGTTTTTCAATATTGTTGTAATAGGAAATTTGGATTTTGAGTTTTAGATAAACTGAAACTGTTATTGTATACAGGAAAGTTATTGAAGGCTGTTCTTATACATGTGTCAAATCACAGTTAAATAAAATGTAACCAAGAATTATCAGGATGATCAAATATGAATTGGAGACCTTACGAAATAAATGAACGTGAAAAGGCTTTCCTGACTCGTGAGATAATAACAACGGCAATCCATTAAAATATGTCAAGTCAAGTACATGTTATAAAGATATTACGAAAAAGTATATTGTTTACTAGTAGGAAAAGCCTAATATTCCTGGATGAATGTGAAGATTTGCAACACACAGTACAGAAATATTGCCTTGTCTATACGAGGTAAACAAATAATTTTTCCGCAAATCCATTGAAATAGTGCTTCAAGTAATAAGTCCTCAAAATAGTGTTTTTTCGGACGAATAGACAAATTTTTTTGTTCCTGACTACCACCTCTGAAAAAACTACAACGGATATTTTTTTCATATTGCACCCTAATACTTTCCCTTCAAACGATTATCCAGTAAAAGAAAAATATGTTAAGTCAATTTTTCATTTTTTTATGCGAATTCAAACACTTAAAATAATAGCTTTAAGTTTTGGAACATTCAGCATGTATGGTGAAATATATTTAGTGTCCCAAGATATTCAAATATTCAACATCGACAATAATGAAAGTCAACACAACATGAAGAAACAACACAAAAATTTAAACAATTGAATTAAATGAGGAAAGTATCGAAATAAAAAAATTAAGAAAGCCCCGAGCAGGAGCTTTTGTGCGCTCCTTCATTAGTGAGGCAATCAGACTTTTACCTCAAAATTTAATATGGGACTTGAGATTAATACCTTATATATAAATGCAGAATCTCAGCACAATCGGAATTATATTCTAGAATTATTCAGAAAATGAAATTTGTAAATATATAAATTAAAAAAATTAAATTCTATGGTTCTGATGATGCGACCCTCTTGAAATTTTGCATGAACATTCAGTATTTCAGTTTTCATTCGCAAAATGAGTATCACTTGAATCGAACATTCTGTAATGGAAATATTGAGATTCTTCTTTCAATATTTCAATTGAATTTCCAATTGTTCTGTTAACACTATGGCCACAAATTCTGCATGAAAATTCAGTATATCATATTACATTCACAAAAAAAATTTCACTCGAATAGGATATTCTGTTATGGAAATATAAAGATTCTATTTTCAATATTACAATTGAATTTTCTTTGGTTCTGTACACACTATGGCCACAAAATTTTGCATGAGGCTTGTTATTAGCATCTTTCATTTGGTCGTAATGTTTCATTTCGATCGGTTTGATTTTTTCGGAGATACTAAGGAACAAAATTTGAATGCCCATATTTTATGGAACACCATGTATGATTTGGTTGATTAACGAACTCAACAGAGGCATATGGGATACGAACTCCTCCTGAAAATTTTAAGTCTCTTGGACAACCCTTGGAAAGTTATCGTGGCAACGGCCGGCCGGCCAGATGGACGGCCCCACGGACAGAATTGAATTTGACCACGACTTCGTTATCAGGGAGTCTAACCCTATCGTTTGAAACCAATTTCGACTCAAAATTCGAAAAATACAGACATTTGGGCAAAATGATATAACACTCATAGTAGAACAAGCGCTCAAAAAGTGGTAATGCTACAATTTATCATTATTATTTTCGAGGATTAATCTGCGGAAAATGATACCTACCAATTATTTCAACATATGTATTCATTTTTTTGCTGGGATATCGTTGAATCGAAAAAAATATAGTGGGCAATTAAAAAAAGTCGGGAGTAGTTTTGAAGGGTGGTGATCAGAAAAAGAATTGTAATGATAGATTTTGATATAATGTTGCTGCCAAGTCTGAGGCTCGAGATATTGGCAATATGGAACATCCAGGGACATCCTGTAAATAAAAGCATTGTCAAAGGACAGGATAACGTCAAGTATTAATCCTCTGGCAATAATCATCCTGGATGATATCGCAGATACAAAGAGCACATCCAGACCTGGCCTTATCTCCTATATTTCCGTTTCTGTCAGGCATATCTGGGACGACCTCCAATTTGCCTTATTTTCCCACCAGAGTACTAGACCGTTATACACCGATAAATTGCTGTTCAAGTAAGAGCATCAGGAATTCTCTCTTGGGGATCTCATCAACTATTCAGTATGCGTATTCAGCCGAAATAATGCTGTAATATGGGAAATTAGGTCTACACTGGGTGTTTGAGTTTTAGTTGTTTAAATATTAATGGTATGTTGTCTCAGTCCTGTTGCGAAAAATTAGGACATGTAGGTATTAAACAGTCACCTGTTGTTCATTCATATTCATTCAGTCCAGTCCTCTGAATGTGAACAATAACTCGCAATGTAAACAATCCCTCACAATGTGAGCAATCTCTCACAACACTGGCGAAGCACAAAATTGAAGGAAATGAGGAAGCTGGACCCTTGCCCTCGTATTGAATATCAACAAACATTGATTAGGGGATTGGGGTTGATGATGGGGAAAAAGAGAGATGTATTATTCTGGATTAACATACCCGGTCAAGAACAAGAGAAAGGACTGATTGGACCTTCAAAAGAGAAGGCTCAACAACTCTATGGTTGTCAAAAAACGAGTTGAGGTTGCGCTCTGGTCATTGTTTGTGAGATCCTGTACAAAATCGATGAGGAAAACTCCGATATCTGTAGGGTTATGTAGATCGGCTGCAGAAACTACCTAGCACATATGTCAATGCCATGTGTTGGCTCAACAATTAGTGATTGATAGGGTAGCCCATAAGGCTATCCTCAGAATAGTTAAGGAAGGTATAGGTAATGAGAGAATGAAGAACCAGACAGTCTGGTCCTCTCTGAACAACTACATCCAATCTGCGAACCTCCCTAGCGATGTAATGATCAAGAAAGTAAGCACTGAAAAAACTTCAGGACATTGTTGAGTAAAAGAGAGAAGAGGGAACGGGAATACACCGACTAACCTCAAAGAAAATACAGTAAAATGGTATAGAGATAGTTCCAAAACCTCCACAGGAGCTGGCGCTGGGATATGCGGGCCAAGTAGCAAGTGTGCACTGTCACTAGGCTCCTGTATGAGCGTCTTTCAAGCGGAAATCTTAGCTATTGAAAGATGTCTAGATATAAATCTAGAAAGAAACTATCAGAAGTGCCATATAGCCATACACTCAGGTAGTCAAGCTGCTATTAAGGCACTAAGCTCCTACGTCAACGACTCATAGATGATCTGGTGCCGGAATTAACTCAATGAGGTAGGCAAGTAAGATGAGTTTTTTTCAATCTGGGTTTCCAGCCATTCGGGAATCAAAGGATACAAAGGTGCCAATACATTGCCAAAGGGTTCACACGAATGTTACTCAATGGCCCAGAACCCTTCTGTGGCATACATAAATGCACCTATAAGAAGGAGTTTCTGGAGAAGGAGAAACTCTGGCGGAATCTCCTAGGGTGATTTTAATATATTTTTTTCGGTGAATACAAGAAATTAATGAATATTAACTGAAGCTATGATTAATGATGATTGAAAACTTACCCTCGTCGACCCGGTGGAGGAATTGGGACGCTATAAGACATCAGCCAACGTCTTGCTGGGCAGGAATAATAAGGATAGGTCCACCAGCCCTTGTAGGAAACATTCAAAGGTCCCTCCATGAACTTGGGCGAACGAAGACTTGGACTGGTGTCAGGATCTTCGTACCTGTTAAGAGAAATTTAGTTTAGTATGAAACTTTCTATTACTTTGTATGGTTGAAATGAAATCACCACTAATCGATCTAAAAGTTTCGACGCTATTTCCTGGGTATTGAACTTTCTGGTTAACAACTAGCAATACACAAAACATTAACTGTCCTGCTTGATTCTGACAAACTGATTTGGGCAGAGTTGAAAATTGGAATATCGTCGATTGCTTTCATAATGTAAAGGGCTTTATACATCTTTGAGAGCTCAAATATGTTGTGAGTAATGAAAAGGATTAAACTCAAACAATCTTAAAAATTGATATAACAAGAACCTTGCTCAAATGGCTATGAGGAAGTTGATTATTATTGGCAGTGGCGCAGCCAGGATTTTGTTTTGGGGGTGGGGGCTGAACTAAACAATTCTTGATGATACAACAAATACGAAAGTTGCAAAAAACAGAATAAATTCTGGAAATGGTCGTACAAATTAACAAAACTACACCTTATCCAATTATTGTACTTCAAGAAACGAGAATGTAATTCAGAGAAGCAAATTGAATTTCTAAAGATGGAAATTGTGCTTCAGAATAGGGAATTTGAATTTCAGAATAACAACTTTATATTCAGAAATGGAAATTTTAATTTCAGAATAGTAATATGAAATCAGAAATAGGAAATGGAAATTGAAGTTCAGGAATAGGATTCATAGATATGTTCCCTGCTTACTAACTTTGTGATACATTTTCTGAAATTGAATTAATAATAATTTCTGAATTGCAATTGCCCTTTTATGAAATTCAATTCGCCTTTTCTAAATCACAACTTTGCTTTTCTGAATGCCAACTTACTTTAATCTTAAATTTAATTTCGTTCTTTTGAAATTCAATTTCGGTTTTCTGAATTACAGATTCCTATCTGAAATATAAGTTTCTTTTTGAAATTGAACTTCGATTTCCTGAATTGAAACTGTAAAAGGTGTATTTCTAAAAAACTTTTTAGGTTTTCACTCCCAGTCTCTGAAACAGAAATAATCACAAAAGTTTTAATTAAGATGAAATGCTTCTGCGAAAATCTTTGCACTAATTGTAAGGAGGAAATTGGTTTTGAAAAATTGTTGCCTAACAGTAAAACTAAAATCCGAACTAAATGAAAAAGATAATGTAACGTTTCGATGTCTATATCAGACACCTTCTTCAGACAAACTTGTAAAATCTTCGGAATTGTGTATTTTTTTTCGTTTGCGGTCTAATTGACATTGAAAGTTGTCAACACATAGAGATGTTGATTTATTTGATTTTGAAATTTCCTGATGTCATTCTTTCTTCAATGAATCAATCCAAATACGATCTATTCCAACAGAACAATAAGCCAAATTATCTACTACATCTAACAAAATATATGTCGATTCCTTAATTTTCCTTTTACAATTATCAAGTTCCGTCATTAGGATCTTTGTGTTGTTTCAGTTCATCATATGATCTCCGCTTTTTGAACATACATGATCAGCCATTTGTGATCTTGTAATGTCTCTACTTTGATGTTGTTCTTATGTTCCCGTTTTCTTATCTCTAAAGGTCTTGATGTCTCTCCTGTATTGTCCACATATACAAGGAATATTGTAAACACAATTTTTTATTTGTATTTCTCATTCATTGGTTTCGTTCTGATTAGAATGGATCTCAAATCATTTTGTGTTTTGAAAAACTGTTCTTATGTTGAATTTGGAACCATTTCTTCTTATTTTTGAAAGACCAGGAATATAAGGAGAATGACGTTCAAATTTGGTTGTTCTAGACGGTTTCCTGTTTGTACCTGATCATCATTAGAAATTTCGATTAGATACTTTTCGTTCTCAATTTGAAATGCAGAATCCTCCCAAATTATATTTCAATCGATATGTAAAAAGTGTAGTAGTTCATCCGTACCTCACTTCAATCCAATTCAATTATCTGTAATAAATTCCACTAGAGCATGTTTCTCGACTTCCAAAATCCATGTTTACGAAACAACATCCTCGCTGAACGGAAAGGAAAAACAATGAAGAAATAAAGAATTAGATTGGCCCAATTCTGATTTGAGTTGTTGCAGTTGTATGAAATGGCTGACTCGAAAAGTCTTTATTTCATTTCTACCCCAATTTCCGCAAACAATCTCCGTATTTTTCCTCGGTGAACATCCCTCCTGGAAAAATATTTCCTGGTTTGCAGTTTTCATTGCTCCATTTTCTTGCGCTCTTTCATCAGCATGGGAGGAAAACTGTGATTTGATGTTTTTCTGGATAGTTAGTTCTATTCGTCTTCTGAATGTACGATTTTACTTTATTCTTTACTCGTACAGGGTTCATTGTGTGAAAACGTATTTTATTCTCTAGGGTGATATTTTTCCGTGCTAGTTGTTGTTTCTACATTCAGGGAGAATCGAGCGACCGCTGTATTATCTAGGATGGTAATTTTGAATGGAAACGCTGAAAATAGCAGCCATATCAAGGTATATCGAGACCGATGTGCCTTTTGTGTTCAAGAAAAACCTGCGCAAGAGCTTTTGAGCGCTCGTTCATTGGTAGAGAAATGACAGGATTATTACCTCAAAATTTTGTATAGGACTAGAGATTGATACTAAATATTTACATGCAAAATCGGAATAATATTTTGATAATTATTAGACAACTGAAATATGTGAAAACTTGAATATTGAACAAATTGAATCTATGGTTCTGATGATGCGAACCTCTTGAAAATTTCCATAAATTTCACATAAATCGGATATCCTGTTATGGAAATATAAAGATTCTTCTGTTCAATATTTCAATTGAATATTTTATGGTTCTGTTTACACTATGGCCACAAAATTTCGCGTGAGGCTTATTATGAGTATCTTGCATGTGCATTTTATTTCGATTGGTTTCGTTTTGTCTGAGATATTGAGGAAAACAAATTTTGAATGGCCATATTTTATGGAACACCTGTGCGATTTGGCTAGTTAACGAACTTAGCTGTGGCATTTGGGAACTGAACTTACTCTGAACATCTATTGGCTAATCCCTCCGAAAGTTTTCTTGCTTACGGCCGGCCGGACGGAAGGACGGCCCCACAGATAGAATTGAATTGACCATGAATTCGTTATCAGGAGTCGATCCCAACCGTTGGAGGCCATTTACGGCACAAAATTCGAATATTAAGGACATTTGGGCAGAACGATATACCATTCGTTTGCGAAGGAACGAGCGCTAAAAAAAGAATAGGACAACACGTATAAAATGTAGAAGAATGAAGAATGTACAATTCAGACGTCCTAATACAAATTTTTCATGAAGCAATGGGTTTTTTATTGAAAATATTCGGTTCATAGAATGATTATACAAAAATCGATGTATATACATTTGACTTCATATTTTTATATTAGAAAAAGCTGTATTTATTTTTCATCCACGATTATTTTAATCCGTCCATTGTACGTCTCTGTGTTCGGCCTTAATAATACACATTATTCACAAGGAAATAATGAGATTATAATTCATTGCTTTCAAATGCTTCATAGATTCAGCTTTGATATAATATTATTTAAATTGATATTTCTTCAGTATTCTAAAGTAATCCAACTAACAAAAATATATACTCCGTTCACGAAAGGTTGCGCACATAGTATCCGTTTCTTTATTTATATGAAGTTGGCAGTATTTGTTGTCATACCGTAAAATAAATTCAATGTTGCCGAATGTACCCAGCCTCGTCCGACGAGCTTGCGAGTTATCAGACGACTCTATGCAATATTGACAACATTGCGTATCAATCTGACAAGAAAATAAACATCATAACCTAAAATTTAATATACACAGTGGAGTATGTCAAATTATCATGGCCAACCGACGCCGACGGCTCAACCTTTCGTGAACGGACTATAGGTATACCTTGTCAATAGAGGGCCAAATCTACTTTATCCATATCAATTAAAGCTTTTTTTATTACAAAATATGCAATGACCAGTTCTCAAAAAATTTCTTATGTGCCAACTTGACTTTTCCAGGCTTGTCATAGAAGGGTCTCATCGCGGTCGCTAAATGTTAAAATCTTCAAGAAATATATGAAAGACATGTGCATCAGCCCAGAAAGGTTAAATTTCTCTGCTCACATCTGTAGCAGTTTCTAATATACTATTCGATTTCTCCCTCACTTAATCAAAGCAACTCAATTCATTGATTGTCAATGAAATGTATAAGGAAACATTAATTTCCACTTGAGGTTAAATTTATTTTCATCTATGCTAAATTTACTTTCCCACCTCAGAAATATTATTTCAAGAAGTTCTGGTACCTACTTACCAAGGGTACGTAGAGTGAATTCTCCGTCCAGATTCACGGATGTCGTTCAATTTTTTGGGGCCCTCTAGCTCCACACCTTGACTTTGCCACCAGGCAGTATTAGCCAGATACCCTGAGGATGCATTGATGGCCAAAACTCGTGCAGATAAAATGCTGTTGTCTGACACTAGAAGGTTTTTCGCTATAGCATCCTGCAAACCTGAAAATAAAGAACTGTCCTGTAGATCTTTTCACCACTGAGGACCACTTGTTCCTTTCAGAATTCTTGGCAGACCACTTAGATATAATTATCAATATTTCTCAATAATAGATGAAATGAGATGAACACTGAAGTTCAACTAATGCATTTATTATTTACAAAATGAAATAAATACATACTGAAAGACAAAAGAAATATAAAAAACAAAATAAAAAGTCATAGATAGTTCCAAATCAAGAATTTAATGACTCCCTTGGTCTTGCTTCTCACATGAAAGTTTCTCAATATTTGGCTCGAAAGAAGTTAACGCCAGTCTCATAGGAGCATTCAAATTTAGCAACATACTTCTGTGTTTATTCTTGATGACACATAATTGTGAGAGTGCTGCCTCACAGAGATAAGTGGAATGAAAAGGTAGAAAAAGTTCCAAAGCTTTTACACTATCATCAAGATCAAGTAATCCTATTCCAAATTCTACAACTTTTTTGCAGTGAGATTTTATCACTTTTAAATGATCACCGGATGGATCTTCTGCTTCTGGCCAACACAATACTACAAACGTTCCGAGTTTAAAAAAAATAGGCAGACGCATTAATTTCCATCTCAAGAGCAAAGATTTATATTGATTACTTCATGACTGTTCATTTCGCGGACCTCATGAAAACCTTTCGAGGACCATAGCTTGAGAATCACTGCTGTAGACAACAGTTTTTTTCTGAAAATATCTGTAATCTACGAGAATTGAGCAGAAAGTTTTTCGAATTTTGTTGATTAAATCATGTAAATTATTGTTCGATGAGTTCCCCATTTATTCGTTCTTATTATTTTTCACAAGAAAGCTTGATGGTGTTGTGAATTGTGTGGTTGAATTTTTCTCATTCATCTTCAGGTAGCTAGGGGCTGGAAATTTCAACTTTGACCTTTCCAACAGTAACAAAAACTGTTTCTATTTACCTTAATCAATTCAGAAATGCCACTCAGTTATTCTTGAAATGATAACGATGTGATTGTAAGCTCTGAATAATATTTTCTCTCAACAATTCGTTTCACAATTGCAGCGAATTGAATTCGAAAACGCTTCCTGGAAATGTGGAATAGAGCGCTTCCATATTTTATGACGAATTTGTTGGATAGGAGTTATCCAGGAGAATAGAACACACTTTTACCTGGAATCGTGTAATAACATCAGGATAGCGTGAATAGCACAAAGGACTAGCAGTCGAAATATATGACATTTGTTGAATTATGTTGTTTGTCGTTTCGATGCGTACTATATAAATATGTATTTTCGAGTTTCGGTTGAGTCGAAAGCAGTACTGTTGATTTTTGTCGTACTATTGTGCTCTGAATGTCAAACAATGCATTTGTATTTTTGCGATTGTAATTTTTCACATAAATATGGGAATTAATTGCTCCTTTATGAATGATTACCGAAAGTTTTTTTTATCCAGGAAATCGGTTAATCATTAGTTTTTTTAACATATGATATTTTGAATCATTCTTTTGGCGATATTAAATGTTTTTAGTTGTACTGTTCTATTGTTGTTTCTTGCCTTGGGTGATCCTTATATTTACATTTCAATTGAAACACAATATTGAAAACTACGATGACTTTTTCAAGTGAAAAAATGTCAATACTGGTAATCGCAAATCTAGGAAATTTTATATTCTTTACCGTTCTATTAATCAAAACTGCTTGGCTTGTGACAATATTTCAGAGGACTTTTATGTCGCTGATATTCAGATTTCCTGACAACTTTTGTTTTCCTTTTCATTAATTTATTAACTCAACTATACTGGTCTTTTATGATATTGTATTAACAGTTGAACGTATCCATAGATTTGTAATTTCGAAAGAAGATCTCCCTGAGCTTTTTTGACTCCACAGTTCTCAAATTCTTTCCAATAGGAACAATAAGTGAGAAAATGGTCTGATTGCAGTATTCTCTAATCATAAATTTTAGATGATTTCCTAATTCTTCGATGAAAAAACGACACAACCAATTCAACTTTAGCCAAATCGCTGAATAAAGGTCATCAAAGTACCTTTCATTTGATGTAGCATAACCCATCTAATTCTATTTGAAAAAATAAAGTAAAGAAGAGAGAAGCATAAGGGGCAAGACATCCCATATTCAAAAAAGCAAAGGATAAACTGCTTTTGAAATTAAAAATCTAAGAAAAGGCCTGAGCAGGAGCTTCTGAGTGCTCGTTCTTTGGTGGAGCAATAAGACTATTAACTCAGAATTTTATATGGGAATTGAGATTGATACCCAATATATAAATTCAGAATGTTAGCACAATCGGAATTATATTCTGGAAATTATTAAAAAAATTGAATTAATAAAAAATAAATAATTTATAAAAGGAGATTTGCCGTGATTATCAAACTTGTAATGTATTTTTATTTGGATATAAAGGGCTTGATTCAATTCAAACAACTATTATTCCTTTGAATCTATATTTCGGTCCTCGTATTGGAACCTTCATCAGGATGATCAGAAAAGTTGTTGACTATGGCAACAAGATACAGAATCTTTGATCATTAAAACAGTCTTTTCTCTTAAAATTGAAAAATGAATAGATGCAGAAATAATTTCTATGACTTTGACGATGCGATCCTCTTGAAATTTTGCATGAACATTAAGTATATAAGTTTTGATTTACAAAATAAGTTTCACAAGAATCAGTTATCCTGTTATGGAAGTATAGGGATTCTTCTTTTCATTTGTATTTTCTATGTTTTTTTTGATACTATTGCAAACAAATTTTGCACAAATATTAAGTATAACACTCTACAATCACAAAAAAATTACTAAATCGGACGTCCTGTTATGGAAATATAAAGATTTTTTTTCAATATCCCAACTGAATTTTCTATGGTTCTGTTAACACTATGGCAAAAAAATTCTGCATGAACATTCAGTGTATCAATATTTATTCATAAATGAATTTCATCCGAATCGGATATTTTTTATGGAAATATGAAGGTTTTTCCTCTCAATATTCCAATTGAATTTTTTATGGTTTGTTTACACTATGGCCAAAATTTTGCATGAAGCTTATTATGACCGTCTTGCATATGGCCACAACATTTCATTTAGATGGGTTTCGTTTTATTTGAGATATTGAGGAACAAAAATTTTTAATCGCCATATTTTATGGAACACCCTATACGATTTGGCGGTTAACGAACTCAACCGAGACTTCGGGAACCGAACTCACCCTGAAAATTTCAAGTCTCTAGGACAATCCCTTCGAAAGTTATTGTTCTAGCGGCCGGACGGACGGCCCTACAGATAACATTGATTTTTACCACGAATTAGTCATCAGGGAGTAGAACTTTTTCATTTGAGACTATTTTGGCTCAAAAGTAAAAAATTACAGACATTTGAGCAAAACGATACAGCTAGAACGAGCGCTCAAAAATCGACGGTGCGAGGATTCTCTCCAATAATTCTTCGTACAAAAATTATTGTCGATTAACCTCAGTTTTGACACGCTCTATTTATCCTCCTACTATACTCATCCCGAAACTTATCAGTTTCAGGAAAAACGTCGAATTCAAACCACTGGTTCGAAAACCAATACGCGATACGGAAATAGAAAAACTTTTCGCCTAGATAAACACATGCACCGTGTTCGAATGGGGACTATAATAATGGCTATTTCAAACAGTAGGTAATTACAGGAAAATTAAATAAATTATCGCTACCTTGAATAGGTTAGTGCCGAGCACTCAAAGTACACATACCTGTATTCCGATAGGTGAAAATATTTATCGTACATCCAAAAGAGAGCGCGTTATCTTTTTATTCAGGAGTATTGCGAAAGGCTGATAAAAAATAGGAATAAAAATAATCGGGGAAGATAATCAACGCTTTATTATCTCAGAAGTTTGATCAGTTCTAGGTGCCTTCCATCTGTGTGGAACATAAAATTGAGTGTGTGGAATAGGACAGGTGACTTGATAATGTAGAATAATGATAAAGTGACAATTTCGTCGGTGCTGTGGAATTCGTATAAGTGGATATTGTATATGCAAATTAGGTGAGTATTTCAATATTTATCGAAGTTATTTTTCGTGAAAAAATTCAAGAAACTGAAATCAAAAGTTTTTGCGCGGTTGTTCAAATTGTTACTGAGGTTATTAAAATTCTAAATATATTTTCCCAATATGAACGATAATGCCAAAGCTTTCAACTTCATTCAAGAGATAAATGGTGTAGAAGTCATTCGCGAAAAAATAAGAAAAATTCATCTATTGGCCCCTCCCAGATTCGTACCTCTGGCTATCAACACTAGCACGATATTCCGAGGTCTCAACTATTTGGACATCACAGTTTTTTGTTTTTATATACCGTTTGTTCGAACAAGAGAGTTGAATCAATGAATGAATCAAACTAAACCGATATACTGAAGTATTGTTTCGAGAATTGAACTAAATTTAATTTACAAATAGTGTTTATGAAACAAAAATTGATTCAAATATCGTCAACAATATAATATATGTCATGAAAATTGTCACAGAGAGTCTGAATCAAATAAGTTCCAAACTAAACATACAATTTAGACGAACAACTTCACGTGAAATTATGGAATAACTTTTGGTTTGGTTCACTGTTTTCCGTTCTTTATTCTATTTTCTTTTAGATGCTTTTAGAACGAAGGTTATTTACTTTTTTCGACCTTGAATTCTTCACAGATGAATTTTATTTTGAATCTTCATAAATTCTTATTAAAAAACATTCTATAGTTAATTTTTCTATAAATGATCTTCGTATTAACAGCAACCATTAACACTTCCAGAATAAACAACGCGAAAATCCACAATTTTGATATTGTGCTTGAGGGCCACACAGATAGCATGATATTTCTACAGAGATGTTATAAAATACACATGTGAAATACAATTTCAGATACTTTGGCCAGTTTGTTTTTCTGTTAGTTGATTTATTCCTCGATTTTATGAAATATGATCTTCTTCATTTTAGAAATGAGAATCTGTGTAGCACAACATCGAAGGCTACTTGAAATTGTTTATTTTCTGATACGCGAAGTCGGACAAGGTAGTATCAGAGAGAACACTATAAACACTATCTAGGGTTGGGCATAAATCTGGAGTAATATTTCGTATTTCTTGCTGCAATAATTAACAATGAAAACTCTGAAGCTCACCAATTGAAACTTTATGTATCATTTTATCATTTGTTCGCAGAAAAAATGTGTTTTTCTTCAACCCCTAAGCCACAACTTTCCGTTTTCCAAATGGAAATATATCAACATGATTTACATTCTTGAATTCCATAGTTATCAGAAGAAACATATCATTTTTTTCGAGGAAGAATGGAATTAATAGGTTGTTTTTATCAATAAATAACTTGAAATGAAAACAGTGAAAAATGTGAATTTAATTAACATTGATTGCACTCTCCTTTTGGCAGTCAATTCGAATATTTTGTTAGTTTCATATCAAGGATATGATACCTGTTGATCAAATTCTCAGAAAGTATAGATTCTGAATCACACCATCAAAACGGATTTCATCTGCTATGATCAGGGATGAATATGGAATCCTCAACTACAATTCTGATCTCCGCTCAAAAATAGTTTTGGAATTTGCAAAATTGCAATGTGGTTTTTCCTAGTATTTCATTTCCTGAATTTTTCGAATATCATCATAATACTTTGCGAGTCATTTTTCAGAGAAATAATCTTGTCGAATACTACTCAAGATAAACTCAAATTTCTCCAGCCTAGTAATCTGGAACGAAAATTATAATTTATAGATACTTTGTGAATTTATCAGAAAAATCAACATATTCATTTGTTTATTGTTATCACTTTTAACTGGGGTATTGTTTCCAAACATCTTCATATCATTTCTCCACTAATTTTCTCCCAAAATATTCATGACAGATAATAATCGATATAGAATGTTAGCAGGTGAAATATACATGATTGATGGAATTTCCACAACAACGGAATAAGTATTATCCTTGATTTTCCAAAAATTATCTCACCAACTTGAATTTGAGCGAAATTTCTGTGTCACAAACTTTCATTTCACGAGAATTTATGCCGGTTAATTTTATCTCATGTAGTTTTCATATGAATAAATAAAAAATTTTGATCTGGGGGACGAAATAATCAACTAACGGAATTTCTGAAAAGTTCAGGGGATATTCCAGAGTCGTGCATGGTTCAGAAAAAAAACTGCATTGGCAATGACTTGACAAATTGGATTCGAAATCTTATCCAATCCATTCGAACAAAACACCCACACTCGACAGAATTAACAATGAATCCTTCAAGGATTCATATCCTTGGAAAGAAAGTGTGAAGCTGAATCCAGTCACTCCTCATTTTCATTGTGCCCTCGAGTCTTTCGTTTGATGTATTCAGTACTGATTATTCCTGCCTGGCTAACAAGCTATTTATCTGTGGAAAGATCTTTTTGGTTGAAAGCCGGGATACACTTCCAGAAACGTGATTTTCTCGCAGTATTATTTAATCTCCTGTGGTATTTCATATGAATAAATCAAAAATCTGTTCTGGGAACGAAATAATCAACTCACAAATTTCTGAGTAGTGCTGGGAATATTCTACGGTGAACCCCTACAATCAGATAATGACTGCTGCATTGACAATGACTTGGCAATATTGGATTCGAATTTCCTTCTCATCTATTCGAACAAAACACCATCACTCGACAGAATAAATAATCTCTTCAAGGATACATATCCTTGGAAAGAAACTGTGAAGCTAAATCCAGTCACTACTCATTTTCATTGGGCCCTCTAGTCTTTCCTTTGATGTATTCAATACTGATTATTCCTGCCTGGCTAACAAGCTATTTATCTGTGGAAAGATCTTTTTTGTTGAAAGCCGGAATACACTTCCAAAAAGGTGTTTTTTATGAAAATGTATTCAGCGAAATTGCTGAGCCACAATTTTTTATATCACGTGATTTTCTGGCAGCATTGTTTGATATCCTGTGGTGTTTTACATGAATAAATCAAGAAATCTGTTCTGGGCAACAAAATAATCAACCCACAAGTTTCTGAGTAGTTCTGGGAATATTCTACAGTCGACCACTTCAATCAGATAATAACTGCTGCAGTGACAATGACATGGCAATATTAGATTCGATGTCCCCTCTCACACATTCGAACAAAACACAGACACCAGACAGAATTAATAATGACTCCTTCAAGGCTTCATATCCTGGAAAGAAAGTGTGAAGCTAAATACAGTCACTACTTTTTTTTTTTTTAAACATAGATAAATTGAAAATAGTAATCATCGAAATAAATACAATCTTCAATTTATGAGGCCGAAACCGGTCCGTCTCTTCCCTCTTTGACAACATCTTGAATAAATCATCCCAGTCCGCATGAAGAAGGTTCTGTGAGCCTATAAATTGAAGATTGTATTAATTTCGATGATTACTATTTTCAATTTATCTATGTTTCAAAAATTTGTTAGGTTAGCCTCCTTAAAGGCAAATAATTTTTCTGTTTGTCATTTTTTCTTTATCTCAAAACTACTCATTTTCATTGAGCCCTCCAGTTCTTCCTTTGATGTATTCAATACTGATTATTAATGCCTGGCTAACAGGCTATTGATCTGTGGAAAGATCTCTTTTGTTGGGAGCCACTTACAAGATCGTTATTTTGATGTAAATGTATTTCGGACGGCATAATCTTATCTGCAAAAAACTGATCTGTGCAACAAAATAATCATCTCACAATTTTCTGAGTAGTTCTGGTATTATTTTGCAGTCGATCCTTCCATCAGATAATAAAAGCTGCATTGACAATGACTTGACAAAATTGGACTCCAATTCTACTCTCATTCATTCTCACAAAACACTGACACTCGACAGAATTAACAATGGCTCCTTCATGAATTCATATCCTTGGAAAGAAAGTGTGAAGCTAAATCCAGTCACTCCTCATTTTCATTGAGCCCTCAAGTCTTTCCTTTGATGTATTCAATACTGATTATTAATGCCTGCCTAACAAGCTATTTATCTATGGAAAGATCTCTCTTGTTGGGAGCCGGAATTCACTTTCAATAACTTTCCTAGAAAGTATTTACCAGATTGAGGTTGGGACTGAAACGTTGAAAATGAAGAGCTTTTGTCGAAATTAAGGCATCGTAATTTGCTGAATGTCGACTTCCGGAGATGAGACAGACCGAAAAAAGAGGTTTCCACCCAAGAAGGCACGGTGCAGCTGAAAGATTGAACACAGTTTGAAAAAACCTATTCTCTTGTCGCGTGTATTGGTTTCCATGTCTGCAATAGAGAAATAAGATAGGAATGGTCAGTTTCCGAGTAAAACTATGACTGTCTCAAGGATTCATATACTTGGAAAGAAAGTATGAAACTGAATCCAGTCACCCCTCACTTTCATTGAGCCCTCAAGTCTTTCCTTTGATGTATTCAATACTGATTTTTCCTTCCTTGCTAACATTCTGTTTACCTGAGGAAAGATCTCTTGCTGGAAGGCGAAATTCACTTCCAAGAACGCGCTTTTGATGAACATGTATTTAGCGAAATAGATGAGTCACAAACTTCCATATCACGAGAATTCCTGAAAGCATTATTTCACCTGATGTAGTATTCCATACGAATAAATCAGAAATCCTGATCTGGGCAACAGAATAATCATCCCACAAATATCTGAGTTGCTCTGAGAATATCCTACAGTTTTCTGAGTCAATCAGATAATAAAAGCTGCATTGACGATGACTTGACAAAATTGGATTCGTATTTTACTCTCGTCCATTTCAACACTGACACTCGACAGAATTAACAATGACTCCTTCAAGGATTCATATCCTTGGAAAGAAAGTGTGAAGCTAAATCCTGTCGTTCTTCATTTTCATCATTGAACCCTCTAGTCTTTCCTTTGATGTATTCTATATAAAGATTATTCCTGCCTGGCTAACAAGCTATTTATCTGTGGAAAGATCTTTTTTGTTGGGAGCCGGAATTCACTTTCAATAATTTTCCTAGAAAGTTTTTCCCAGATTGAAGAGGTTTGGACAGAAACGTTGAAAATGAAGAGCTTCTGTCGAAATTGAGCCACGGTATTTTGCTGAATGTGGACTTCCGAAGAATAGAAAGACGTCTACTTGTTGGCAAATAGGCGGGAAAAAACGAGTGCAGCTGAAAGATTGGACACGGGTTGAAAAAACCTATTCTCTTGTCACGTGTATTGGTTTCCGAGTCTGCAATAGAGAGATGAAGATAGGGATGGTCAGTTTCCTAGTGAAAAAGTTTCTCATTCAGTTGAGTGTGATGGATTTTTATATTGATGGTATCCGTGTTAGTTGTATGGGATTCAAATATGGATATACACACATCGTCAGATTTATTGTCCCCTCAAGTTTTCTCAGGAAATTTACAATCTATGTACTGGAAATAAGATGACTATTCTTTTTTATTTCAACTGTAATATTATGCCATAGTAAATCTTTGTTTGTTACGATGTGCTTTATGCAGTAGGAGGAAAAAAAATTCAATCGATTATCGGATATTGGCCTCCCAAAGTAATTCCATATGTGCTCAATTGGATGCATGTCTGGTGAGTGTGCTAGCCAGTTTATCCTTTGATATTGTTCTCTTGAAGAATATTTTCTGTTACCTTCGTGTGGGTTATGATGGGACGTGTTCATCCTGGATAATGAAATTATCACTGAGTTATTGTTCGTTCAACGATAATAACAGGGTACGGCGAACAAACTTTATACCCCCCAGGAAAGTATTGATTCGCCTTGAAAGGGCACTAGTTCTCTGGGCAAAATGGAGAATTTTAGTCTGCTTGGACGTTCCGAAACCACTTTTCTGTCGACTATCACGTTGTAAACCCAATCGTGACTCGCCCGAAGAAAGTAGGTTGCGCTCATACACTTATTAGATAGATACTGTGAATGAGATAAAAAAATTGAAGCCAATATAGTAGGCTTTCACGCTACTTGACCCAAAGGGATAGTCCAAACTGCGTAAATTACCAAACCAAATCGAAGGTAATGTTGCTGTCAAGTTGAACTTTAAAATTTTGCGCTTGCGCAGTAGTGCTCATCCCTCCGAGTCATTCTCAATTCAATTTTCATAGCATTTTGGATGACATTCACAATATAGGTCTAATATACATATATGGTGAGCCATTGTGGTCTAGGCCAGTCTTGGTGTTGTTCTGCCCATTTCCGGTGGATATATCTATGTCTAAGTGATAGCAGAACTACTTTTAGGGTACGTTCAGATGATGAGCGCTAAACGCGCGTTTTGCTAACGTGCGTTTACAACTACATGTATCTTGTTTAGGGTACGTTCAGATGATGGGCGTTCAAAATACATGTAGTTGTAAAGGCGCGTTAGCAAAACGCGCGTTGAGCGCTCATCATCTGAACGTAGCCTTAAAGAGCTTCTTGCCTTAAATTTGATGAATGCAACCATCTCCTTAAGGTACTGATTGGGACTACCCGTTCTGTGCGTTGCCCAATGTCTTTCTGACCTTTCCTCAATAATTTTTTTCAGACAGAAGATATTATCGGTACAGGATCTATCAGCGCAAAAGCCTCTTTTTGGTTTTGGTAGATTTGGGAGATCTATCAGATCTCTTATTATCCTTCCATACAGCCTACTTATTGAACTGGTTAAGATAACCCCCTATAGTTATTACAGTCTAATTTATTGCCCTTCTTGTGTATTGAATTAATACATATAAGACATCTTCCATTCTTCTGGTATACGTTCACCAGTACCTAATGCATTTCGTGAATATACAGGTTTGGAAATTCACATCTGAAACATACGATATACAATGCATCAGACAGATAATTCTTCCGTCCAGTTGCACAGATGAATATTCGAGACGATCATGTGCTGTAACACACTGAATTCCCTTGTCTTCTTGCAATATTGTAGTCTTGTCCCTCTCTTATCGTTGGGGAGGAGCATAATTCATTTAGTATGGCAGGCAACAGTATATACTTGAATCGAGTATTACGGGCAGCCTGACAAATTAAATAATTCTATACGTGGACTGCAGGTTCCCTACCATACTGCGATAAGAGAGAGACAAGACTAGGTTATTGCAATAAGTCAACGTAATTCATTCAATTACGGCACGTGATTATCTCGACTATTCATCTGTTCAACTAGACGGAAGAATTCTCTGTCTGATGCATTGTATATCGTATGTTTCAGATCTGAATTTCCAAATCTGTATATGCCGATGAACTGACTATTGTTTTTCAAACAAAAAAGTTGAATTCCCATCTATGAATTGAATTCCCAGTTGAAATTAAGATCTTAAAAAGAATTTGAATCTGATCTTTTCAGAGAATGGGCACTCGTATTCCCCTCTCCCTACTCAGAGATCTGAAGTGCAGACACTGCAAAAATTTCCTATCTTGTGGACCGGTATATGTAACACCCGATTGTGGCCTTCTTTGTGGAAGATGCAGAGCCCTGGCAAAACCGAACTTCCGTAATTACATTTATGAGGAGTTAGCCAACACTTTCGTGTTTCCATGCATGAACTGGGAGAAACATTGTCCAGAGGAAGGTCCCTGGAACACTTTGAAGGATCACGAGATGGATTGTGCTTACAGTAGTTCTTGTGGAACGCTGTGTTCAGACCCTGCTGCGTTTTTTTCGTCGAAGAGGATTTTGCCGAATGAAGAAAGTAAGTTATTTGTTGAATGCAATTATTTATTTTGAGGTTTTGCTGATTCGTTTTGATTTGTTTTTGTCGGCTAGAGGCATGTGTTTTCAAATGAAGGAGTAAAAAACCTTTTCTCATGCAATGAAACATATTTCATTCTAAAGCTTAAAACTGATAAAACTTAATAAGCGTATTCTGAAAATATTAGATGTCACGAAGGCCTCTGAAGACTTTTTATTCTTATGTTTTCACCAATGGCATTCCTT
>CM024242.1:93531992-93593392 GCA_013421045.1 Propylea japonica
TGAATAATTCTCTGGAGAAACACTTGTCTTCTGGTCTTACTCAGGCCAAAAAAATCACCTACCATAAAGCACCTGAAGCTCTCACGAGCTGAATATCGGGTGATGGTGGTACTACTGACGGGGCACTGTCGTTACAAATACCATTTATACCATATGGGAAAGTCGGCACATGAGATTTGCAGGCTCTGTGGATCAAAAGCAGAAGCAGCTAAACACATGGTATGCAGAGCTGGAGGGTCTAGGAATCATACCAATACGTATGGGGAAACCGGTCCTCGATACTCATAAGGTAACGGCCAAGGCTCTTAAGGAGGTTTTCGATTCCATCAACGCCATTTTCGACCTTCTCAGGTTTCTATGAATGAGTAGAATAGATAACAAAAGATCTACATGGTCGCAGTTCCCGAAAGGCTAACCTAGCCATAACGGTACCCATTCTTATAATAAAAATGACCTGAGCAGGTGCTTTTACGCGCTCGTTTATTGGTGGTGAAATGAAACTATGACCTCGAAATTTTCTATATAAATCTCCACACGATAAGAATAATATTCTGGAAATCATTCGAAAACTGAAATATGTAGTAACTTGACAATTGAAAAAATAAATTGTATGGTTCTAATGATGCATTTTTGGAGATATATTCAGTATATCAATCTTCATACACAAAATAAATTCCACTTGAATCGGATATCCTGTATGGAAAATAAAACGATTCTCATTCTCGAAATTCCAATTCAATTATTTATGGTTCTGATAATGCGATATACTTGAAATTTTCCCTGAACATTCAGTATATCAATCTTCACTCACGAAATTAATTTCGAGTCGGATGTTTTGTTATGGAAATATGAAGTTTCTTATTTTCCAGTTGAATTTTCAGTGTTTCTGTTAACACTATGGCCACGAAATTCTGCATGAGGCCTACTATGAGCATCTTGTACGTGGCCGCATAATTTCATTTCGACTGGTTTTGTTTTGTCTAAGATATTGAGGAACAAAAATTTTGAATTACCCCATTTTATGGAACATCCTGTACGATATGCTGGTAAACGAACTTAATCGAGGCATTTCCTCCTTTCAGAAATAATTCTGCTAACGGCCGGACGAACGGTCCCACGGACAAAATTCAATATCATCACGATTTCGTCATCAGGGAGTTGAATCCTATCGTTTGAGCTCATTTTCGGCTCAGAATAAAAAAATACAGACATTTGGGCAAAACGATATAGCACTCGTTTAAGAAGAAAGAGTGCTCAAAAAATTTAATAGGGGGCCAACAGTTCTGAAGATGTGTTTATACAATACTCAAAATTTAATTTTATTCGGCAAGTCTTATGCCTCTGAATGAAAACGAACATTCATTCCTCTTTCATAGAATTTCAACATTTAAAATACAAACTACATGAACTTTAATAGTTCATACGAACTTCATCGTATCTTATAAATACTGATTCCTAGCTTGAATGAAATTGATATCCATAGCATGAAAACATGTTCTGTGTTGTCCACAAGTCTAGCGGAACTATTCATGAACTCGTCGTTTCCGGTCGAAACATCAGAAATAAAAAGTTATTTTTCTTCCAGAAAAACCGGAAATATGCACCAGTTCCACCTGCTTGGAGAGCTCTATGAATCTGCTCAATCAAGTAGACGTTGGCCTGGATCCATGCCGCGATTTCTATAAATTTCCTGTGGAAATTTCCTGAAGAACACAAACCTCGAGAGGGAGCATTTCCGCACTGCACCGGATATATGAAGGAGGAGATCCAGTCGAGAATTAAGAACATGCTGGAACAACCTGACCGCTCAGATGAACCGTTCGGCTTGGCACAACATTTTTATAGGTATACCTTCTCCTTTTACTTCATAAATCATCGTTTTTCCATACAAAGAGATTCGCGCATTGAGCATTGTTGTGGAAATTGATGCAGAATTAAAAATTATTAGAGCATAATTCACTTTTTTTGTACCCTTATGCCATGTTTCACCACCTGATGTAGAAGAAATTTGTAGTTTTTTTTACCAGATACCATGAGGATACACATATTCATTGAAATTGAATCATTTCAAATTTTTGAAAGTCATTGTATTCCTTTTCAAAAACCTGAAAATATTAATAATAAATACTTACATAGAGATATTTTTCACTCATATAGGCATATCACATAGTTATCACTAGATACTCTATCAGCATTATGGTGAAATAGGCTTTTAGGTCCTGTTTTACCACTGAATGCTAAAGCAGTGGCGGCTTTTCAGTTGAAGGGAGTGAAGTGACTCTTCACCTAAAAATTCCTAGGGTCAGGGTCACCTAAAATTTTCATTGGGGATGATAATTATTATTCACTATTTATACAATAATTTAATCGTTTCATTAGCTCCATGTCATAACTCAGGAGACCTTTATTATCGAGATTATTATCGAATCACGAAACTCATTATAAATATCTTTTCGCTTGCCGCATCGAGTGAAGAGGTTTGTCACGGAACTTGCACCTCGATCGCTCAAACAGACTGCGTTGCTATGGTAACGGGTGACGTCACCGTGGCTTTCTATGGACTGAAAAAGTGTGACGTCACAATATGGCGGCTGGATCAAAACAAACCTTTGTTTATATCCATTGCTTTGTAAGTTGCCTCGTGTGAAGAAAGCCTCTCAGTAAAATCGAAATTATCGTATGTAATCGTATTATTTAGTGGTCGATATTGTGTTATTTGGAATCTAGAGAAAATTTTGAATAAATCAGAGACAATAAACAGTTAATTATTATTTATACAGCCGTTTTGTGTTCATATAAAGATGTCGTACTGTTTTGCTGCGGATTGCAATCATAACGCTTCAAGAGATGGCTGTAGTTTTTATAGATTTCCTAAAGAAAAAAGCATCTTCAATAAATGGAGTGTAGCTTGCAGGTAAGCCAGTGCAATAGTTTCACTTTTGAAAAATAATTAATAGAACTAATTTCTAGCTTATTGCCTTGCTGGCTAATCCTAGACGATTATCAATTATTATTTCAGTAGAGATAAGTTTTTGATATCCTACCATTTCTTTCAGGAGAGCAGATCGTGAACCTACAATCAATGACAGATTGTGTAGTTGCCACTTCGTTGATAGTAAGAAGGAAAATGGGCCAAGCATTTTCAATTACAACGAAAAGAAAAGATTCATGTTCACAAGCCCAGAGAAGAGGAAGAGAAGGTATAATCAATAAATTGAGTTTAATTTGGTTACAAAACTTTTATTATTTCAGGAATCCAGAGCCAGAGTTACAAATTGATATTGATGCTGGAGAAGGGACAAGCCATGATACCAGAATAGATCCTATCTGTTCAGCAGAAAATTATTTCCTCTCAAAGGAAAATGAAGAATTGAAGGAAAAGTTGAAATATGGGGAAAACAGATTGTCATTTGAACATATAGAAAATGATGATACTCTTATATTTCGGTATACTGGCTTACCCACTGCTAAACATTTTCGCTCGCTTAGCAATTTGATCAAGAGATTTGAAATTACTTATGTGATGAAATGGTCTGTTGATAAAATCCCTTTAGATGATCAATTATTATGCTTACTAATGAAGCTAAGGCTGAATTTAGCAAATTTTGATCTGGCCTATAGATTCAAAGTGAGTGCTACAACAATATCCAATATTGTAATAACTTTTCTGCATGTTTTGCATAAAATTTTATTTAAAGGAATGATGGATAAAATACCCAGCAGGGAAAAAAATGAGTTATTTTTACCTGCTTGTTTTGCACCATTTCCACATACCAGAATAGTGCTAGATTGCACAGAAATTGAGGTGGCAATTCCTTCCTCGATGAAAGACCAGAAAGCTGTTTTTTCTCATTACAAACAACGTCATACATTCAAGGCATTAATTGTTATTGTACCTAATGGTACAATAACATATGTAAGTGATCTATATCCAGGATCTATGTCTGACAAACGTATAACTGAAGATAGCAAAATTCTCACTCATATGGTCTCCGGAGATATGATTTTATGTGATAAAGGATTCTTAATCAATGATTTATGTGCTTCGCTAGGCGTGAAAGTAAATCGGCCACCATTTTTATATAACAAACAGTTTTCCCAAGAAGAAGTCTTGGAGACTCAACAGATTGCTCGCGCAAGAATTCATGTGGAACGTGCAATTGGAAGATTAAAATCATTTCGAATTTTAGATTTCATAACACCATCTATCAGAGAACATTCTTCCAAAATAGTTCAATTATGTGCCGCTTTAGTGAACCTGCAATATGCTCTTTTATCTGAAAATGAACAGTACTTCAAGAATGAATCCAGTTCTATCTGAACTACATATTTATCTATCAAATTTATAGTAGGTACTTATTTGAATAGCAACTAAAAATTTTTGACTGCAGATAGCTATAAAAGTTGGTTCTGAAATAATAGGTGGTAATAATTTGAGATCATTTTCTTGTAAAATCAATTTTTACATATAGATTGATTAGTGCATTTATCACCACAATTTTTCGTCATATTTCCAATGTCTCCATATACTCGTAATCAAACCTATTTCCTAAGAATCTTGTGGTATAAGAGCCAGGATAATTCATAATTTTAAGTATAGTTTCTGTAAAGACTGAAACAGCATTAAAAATGCTTCTTCAGTAGAAATGGTAATTTTAATGGAAAATTAACTGAACACTAAGTACTGAAACTTTATTATTCATTTGTAAAACTTTTTCTTCCTTGATTTGTTAATTATATATGTAATTGTAAAATAATAAAGAGGCAGACAATAATTTCAAATGTTTTTATTTACAATTTCAACTATAATATATATATATATTTTGTTATGATTTCGTGTATTTCTATTATAATTATTTTTAAATTCTTTTGATTTCGAAATTACACGACCCATACAATCTTTTTAGCTAATTTGTAATGAATTATTTGACTCTTTTTCAGGGTGGATTCTAGAAAGAAAATTTCGTGACTTTTCACAATTTTATTTCTTTCTAACTGACAATCCCTTTCCATAGTAACAAACATCTTATTTTTTTATATCCTGCCTACTTACAAACTCTTAAATCATAAAATTGAACCATATCAAATCCCCTCAAATTTGTTTGCATTTTGTTAAATTTTGAATATAATTTGAAAAAATGGAATAAATTTCTTATTTAATAATATCCTACTTATATTTCTCTGGCGAGTCTTCATATAATATTAATCTTTGGAAAATTTTTTTCTTATTCTATTTGATATTCCTATTTTCATATAAGAAATTCCCCTCATTGGGTTGAAATTCCCATCAAAATTTCATCATAAATTTTGGAATGCTGTTGATTGTGAGATGAATGATTTCTTTGTGATTCTTTTCTAGGTGTATCATAAATTTCATTAATAATTTCTAGGTCTTCAACAATTCCTGAAGCTTCAAGTATTTCTTCCTCTTCTCCATCAGATAGTACCATTATAGGAACAGGCTGTTCAATTAAAACCACACTGCAATCTGGATCAACTATACTGTCGTCAATTTCTATTACTTCTGGTTCGGTTGACTTTCCTGTTTTCATTTTATTAGGTTTTTCATCTGCAAGTTTGTTCCCCTCAGAATTATTTTGTATTTCGCTTTCTTTTCTCTCTCCCATTCTTTCACATAATTCATCCATTTTCTTTTCCATTCTTTCATCACTTTCCTCCATTTTTCTTTCCATCCTTTCTAAAGTTTCTTCCATTTTCATTTCCATTCTTTCCATTCTTTTCATTTTCTTTTCCATTTTTTCCATTCTCTTTCCATTCCATTTTTTCCAATTTTTCAAATATCATTTCCATTACATTATTTTCCATTACTAGAGATCCAGCCACTACGTTGGGCGCCATTTGTTATGATTTCGTGTATTTCTATTATAATTATTTTTAAATTCTATTGATTTCGAAATTACACAATCCAAACAATCTTTTTAGCTAATTTGTAATGAATTATTTGACTCTTTTTCAGGGTGGATTCTAGAAAGAAAAATTTCGTGACTTTTCACAATTTTATTTATTTCTAACTGACAATCCCTTTCCATAGTAACAAACATCTTATTTTTTTATATCCTGCCTACTTACAAACTCTTTAAATCATAAAATTGAACCATATCAATATATATATATATATATATGTACATACACCTATAATGATAAGAGCTTAGGTAAGTATTGCTCTTCATAAAATTTACTCAAATGAGCAATGCATTCCCTCCATTCTTCGTCGATGTCTACCAAAATAATTAATAAAGTTTTTAAGGTGTATATCACCAAATAGCCCTTGGATCGGCCACATATATGCAACTGCCCTTGAATTTGGTGATAATACGGGTGATCTTTCTTCAAGGCACCCGTATCATCAAAGCAATATTTTCGATTTTCTTTAATTTCTCGGTCACTGAAGTCTTTCATCGAAAATGGGCATTTCACTTCTAATACACCATCGTTTCCCACCAAACCATCTGGTGATGCTCCCAGAACCCCATTTTCATGAAGCCAAAGCCCAGTAGGAGTCACTTTGAGTCCAGTAGCTTCTTCAAACTCCTTCACTGCAGTTGCTTCTCTACTGATGCCCCATTGAATGGACTTTACATGATCCAAATTTTTATGTCCAAATATTTGATCAAAAATATATTTTGGAAACCTTGAAAAAAAATTTTAATAAACACATAATAAAAATCATATATGAAAGTGAAGGAAGCAATACATAAATTATAGTTCTCTTGTACTAGGTGTTCCAAATTGGACACTTTTGAATGGAAACACAATTTCTAAAGGAGTTAGAGAAAAACTAGCCTACATGCTACTAAGTCGATTTTCGTGAGAAAATGAATGCCGAAAACTGCACATTGATATCTTGACTTGTTCGAAAGATACAAGGTGTTTTTCAATTTTATTTTTAACTTTTTTGTTTTTCTACTTGTTAATTTTTTCAATATTTCTTTTTTCTGTGAAAACATTCTTGAGGCACTTTTTTGAAAGGAATCCAATGGTGTTTCCTATCAAAAGTGTCCAATTTGGACCACTCTGTACTTTTATATAAATTGAATAAAATATTGAATGATATCACGTCCTCAGAATGAATCCCTGTGATCCTATTTTCAAATTGAATAAAATGTTAAGGTACATACCTGTTCTTTTCAATGCAAGATAAAATGTTTCCAAAATTACTCGAGGTGAGGCGACCATTACGCAATTGGAGCCATAATGGGTTGTCCCGTTGGCCAACTGTTTCAGTTGCCACCCTTTCTATCGTCTCCCTGTCAATTTTGGCATTTTTCAAAATGTTGGGTATTGTTTGATGCTCCATAAACAATTCTTGAATGGTATAAGTGGGTTTTGGCCCAGGAGCAGGTTCATCTTGCAGCACCCAGAAGAATCCTGAGAACCTAAAATATTGAATGAATTATACTATTCATATATCATCAAGCCCAACAGTTTTTTTTAATTCTTTTCAAAAGGTATTTAACTTAAACCTACCGATCAAAACTTTTTATCTCTTCTGAAAAAAATTTCTTGTCCTCTTCCGTAACATCCCTGCAGAGATCATAATCTTTGCTTGGATAAATCTTTGGAATGCTCCTCATTTCATCTTCTGCAGATGTTGATGGTTTGTTCCACTGACAAACTGAGTCCGTTTTACTAAAATTTTTACTAACGTGAATTAATAACGCCGCCATGTGGTGGCAAAGATGTTGGCCCCTAGGGCATTCACAAGTTCCCCTTTGGATTTTTCCATTTTCCAGGAAGTGAATCTATAAAATGAAGAAATTATAGTTTAAAAGTTTTTTTCTTACTAGTGGTACCATAGGATAATTAAACTTACTTCCACCAAATACTTCTTATTTTTCATTGAAGCATAAACACTCCCTTTTAGAATTTTCAAAGAGCCATCATACGTTGAGGAACCTATGTGACCACTTTCTACTGCATTTTCGCCCTTCTTGAAAAGAGACATTTCTCCTTGGAATTTTTCAAATATATGAGATAGAGAAACCACAGAAGTCATTTTTCTGTAATAAGAGAAGACTATTATTCGACAACTAATATCTGAAGTTCGATAAAATAATATTCATCACCTCCACTTAATATTTAAGATTATATTTTAAATCATGTTATCGTTAAAACTCAAAATGAACCTTCCTCACTATTATTTTATAAAACACTTGGATATCACATACATCAAAAGTGTTTAATTTAATAGATAATGAGAACTGAAAGAAATAAGAGTGTAACTTACCTTGATTTGAATAAAAATACGTCCTTCAAAATGAAAATTAACTAAGTATTGTCTCTGATTTATTCAAAATTTTCTCTAGATTCCAAATAACACAATATCGACCACTAAATAATACGATTACATACGATAATTTCGATTTTACTGAGAGGCTTTCTTCACACGAGGCAACTTACAAAGCAATGGATGTAAACAAAGGTTTGTTTTGATCCAGCCGCCATATTGTGACGTCACGACTTTTTCAGTCCATTACGTTTTCTGGCTGTAGTGAAGAGCTCCAGTAACCCTCTGCAGTCTGCACCTGTTAAGTCCGCTTGTCGCCTCTAACTGTGTTGCTCCAGTGAGAACGTCTGACCGTTGTTTACTTTAAGTGCTTCGGCTTCGATATTAAAAATGAACCCCATTAATGACATTGTGTGCAGTTTAATAGAAACTCCGTTTCATCGTTGGTAAGACGAAGACAAAAAGGACATCTTCAATGAAGGTCGGCCTACTGTTAACTTGAAAATTTCTACAAGAAAAGAAATGAAAAATGGCAAATCATATAATATTAATTTCAAATCATCTTGGTTTTCGGAATACAATTGGTTATTTAAGAAATTCTGTATCTCAACAAAGGCTTTCCTCTTTGGCCAATATTTCCATTCAAAAAGAACTTTTAATTCAACTAACAAACAAACAACCATTTTATGAAGACATTACGGACGAATTTGCTAGTTTAAAGGACCGAAGGTTGGACCTAATATACAAAAAATAGGTGAGTTTACATAAAAAAGTTGTTATTCTAGATTTTTCTGCTTGTTTAGCTCTTCACCTCTTTTTTCACCCACGAGCCGCCACTGTGCTAAACAAGCTCGTAGCTATCTAACAGATATCGTCAAAATGAATGTTTCTATTCCTTAAAATTAATGCAATTAATGGTCGAAATATTTCATGGCTCGGAAAACTCAAAAGTTATTGGGCCTTACTTTTTCGAAAATGAGGCTGGAGCAACATTAACGGTGAATTGATTGCGCTATCGAGAAATGATTAATGATTCTTTATGGCCGAAATTGGATATTTATCTGGACAACGTTTACTTCCAACAAGACGCGTTACAAGCCACAAAAGCAACGAATGCGACTTCTTCGTATGGGGCCACGTGAAAGGGAAGGTCTACGCCAATAACCCAGCGTCGATTCAAGACATCAAAGATGGAATTCGTGAGGCTATCGAGGACATAGGGCCGCCACTTTGCGATTTGGTTATGGAAAATTTCATTGAAAGGATATGGTTCTGTAAGCGTGGTCGTGGTGGTCATTTGCCTGATGTTATTTTCAACTAATAACGTCATAGCTTCTTCTTTATAATGAAATAAACATCCGATCATTTATATTGAAAAATGGCATTTCTCTTCAAATATCAAAATAACACCTCTTATTGGAAAACCATTTATATGTCCATTCACCCATCAATTGTACAATATTGTTGGGTATTCAACCCGTTTGTGATTCTTTGAATATAAATATGTAAATAAAATAAAATAACCGATTAATGTCAATTTGCTATTGAGAACAGCATTAACAGATCTTTTAAGAAAATAAGAATCCTTGCCAGCCTCGAACTAAATATTCGTGACCTCCGAACGGAAAGAGTTAAGAGCATGAATTTTTCGTTGATTTCATTAGCGGGCCAAATCGGATGATCAGTTCAGAAGCTATTATTTCTGAGATTTCTAAAGTTCCTTAATATTTCTTAAACAAAAATTTATGAAACTCGTATAATTACAAGGTTCGAAAAATATATTTAAGAGCAGAAACATATTTCCATATTGTTTCCTCGATTGTTTCGAAACTGAACAAGGTTTTCAAATACTATGTATATACTTATAAGCTTTCATACGCATATTCATAATCGAAGAAAAATAACCACATTTGAACACCCAGATGGTTGAGGTCAATCGAAAACTGAACTTCTTGTGGAATACCGCTAAAATTAATCAGGCCCGCAAGAAGTATTTGTTAAACACTAGGACCCATAATCTGCAGATCCTGGTTCCGAATCTTGTCCCAGAAATATTGTTTTTCTTACATTTTCGAGTTTGGTGTACTATATAATGAAAAGTCAGAACCTTGGCGTTTTGAATCATATCATATAAACAAGAAATCAATTTTATATATTTTAGAGCTGTTTCTACCATCATTTTATTCGATGATGATATCAACTTTTAAATCTGAAACCTTCCTTCGTCTTCAAACCTTGAAATATTCAGGGTAGGTTGAAGAATTGGATGTAAAAAATAAAACCAATGGCTCTGAGGATATTGAAATTTGATTAATAGTGTTATCAATAGGAACATGCGCGTAAATTCTCCTGTCTTCATGTCGGGGCTTTCTAGTATTTTTTATATCTATATCAAAAAAGTTAACCTCTCGTCAAAAATGTGGATCATACTTCTTCTGCAAGTCGATGTTCTTCATGAGCGAAGCACTTAACATGAATGAAGTTTGTGTAAAATATTCGATGCCTTGGCCGCTTTGATCATATAGGGAGCAGTATCTGACACAAATATAAATCTTTTTCTTCTGCAACTGACTCCAGAAATATTTTTTTGATACCCTCATTTACAAAGTAATTAATTTTCAGGGCCTGTATGAACGAGTCAGCAATTGAGGGCGAAGGATTGAAGTGGATGAAACAAATTTTCATCAGAATGGGTGGTTGGCCGGTGCTAGAGGGCGAAGACTGGAAGGAGGACCAATTCGATTGGAAGGAAACCGTCCACAAACTCAGACAAATGGGCATCAATTTCGAATTTTTCATAAATCTGTCGCTGGAACGGGATCGAAAGGACCAAGCTAAATACGTTTTACAAGTGAGTGAAAATTTTAATCCTGAACCCCAGGAGTATAAATGGTGCTGGGATATCTCCACTGTGTTTTCTCTTGCGGAAAGTTCATTTTGGGATTTTATCTCTTGGAAAAAACAACTTTGAATTCGTCCCAAAGTTGTTTCAATGAATTCACGTGATGTTTTCATTGATTTACACTCGTTTCGTTTTAAATTCTGCGGAAAACCTATTCGGTTAAGATGAGCAAAAAAGTTTTAGATTGCTTTAGTGATGGAATTGCCCGTCTATTACGAGATGTATAACATAAAATGGAGTTGTCGAGTTCGATGAGATATATTGTGAAAATCGAATAAGATAGTTTTCGTCGACCTCAAAATTCAAGCTCCGTTTACCGTACACGAAATTATTCCATGATAACCCATTTTAATCCATGATTTCTCCTATTGTAATATATGATATTCATCAAAGGAACCGGCTAAAAACGTTCTACTAATGAGTGAAAATATAATCCGTGTCCCCAGGAGAATAATGGTGTTTTCTCCTGTGGATGGTTTATTTTGGGACTTAATCACTTGGAAAAAACAAGTTTGAATTCGTCCCGAAGTTGTTTCAATGAATTCACGTGATGTTTTCATTTAGTTACAATTGAATTCTGCGGAAACCTATTCGGTTACGATGAGCTTAAAAGTTTTAGATTGCTTTAGTGATAGAATAACACGTCTATTACGAGATGTATAATATAAAATGGAGTTGGTGAATTCAATGAGATATATGTTGTAAAAATCAAATAACACAGTTTTTGTCGATCTCGAAATGAAAGCTCGGTTTACCTACTAAATTGATGAATAATGGCCCATTTAATGCATGATTTCTTCCATTTCACTGTACGATTGTCATCGAAAGACCCAGGATTGAACTGTTTCACGAATGAGTGGAAATATAATTCGAGTCTCCAGAAGTATAAATGGTATGTCCTCTAGTTCATTTTTGTATTTCATTTCTTGTAAAAAACCTTAAATTCCTTCTTTTAATCAACGAATAGGTCGAGCACACTAAGTTTGATAAATAGATAGAAGGAAAAGAAGTACTTCAGTGTAGTAAATTTATTCTGTAAGAACCGAGCGCTTTCGTCCTAGGCCATCATCAGGGTTCCCTGTCCAGGAATAATACCACAAGCTGCCGTTGCAACTACCCTGGCATTCCAGCTTGTGGTATTATTTCTGGACGGGGAACTCTGATGATGGCCTAGGCCGAAAGCGCTCGGTTCTTACAGAATAAATTTACCACACTGAAGTACTTCTTTTTCCTTTTATCTATTTATCTTTATTTTAAGTTGTTTCAATGAATTCACGTGATGTATTCATTGAGTTTACATTCGTTTCGTTTTAATTTTTGTGGAAAACGTATTCGGTTACGATGAGCAAAAATGTTTTGCCCGTCTACATATTGCACTTCGCGAATTCAATGAGATATTCCAAAACAGAAATAACATACACCTCTATATGGAGGGCTAATGAATAGGTTCGACAAACTCCAAGTGATGACTGCATAAAAAATGAAAGTTTGCGAACTAACTTTTTTCGCGAATTTTTCGTTATCTGGCATTTTCATTCATAGAAAATAGGTTTGAGATTTCAAGATAAAAATCGAATTCATGAGTCATTTTTGACTCCACATGTGTATCTGAATCATACAGAAAAATGGAAAGGGATGATTCCTCTTATCGTTTTATGAAAAAAGGTTTCCAAAAATGTAGGTCTGAAATTGAATTGTTTCCAAGATACAGTGTGTTGAAGTTTAACATGAAAACTGACTAAAAGAGTGGTACGCCACAGAGAATTTTCAAACTTTATTTTAAATCTTTGCTCAATTTGTTACAAAAGATGTCTCCTGCCTTTTTTGTGCGGGGCGCCGTTTTTAAGTTAATACCAAAAATATAAATGCAGAATCTCAGCACAATCGGAATGTTATTCTGGAAATTGTTCAGAAAATGAATTATGTAAAAAATATTAATTGAAAAAATTAAATTCTATGGTTCTGATGATGCGGTCCTCTTGAAATTATGCATTTAGTTTATTCATTCTCAAAATAACATTCACTCGAATCTGATATCTTTTTATGGAAAAATGAAGTTTCATGTTTTCAATATTGATAGCACATATCAGCAGGTCGGTGTACATCATAATCATAACATCAATAAAATAAATAATATCATAAAATCAATGAGACGAGTTTAACTAGGAGTTACTCTGAAACCCATCAACCGATTATGCATTTTCACAAGAGCGCAAAAGCAAAGTTTCGCGGTATATTAGGTAATTTAGGAGTTATCAACATTCAAAAGATTCTCATATAATCTCGCTAATTTCGTAACCACTCATCAGATCATTGAGAAATTTGCCACAATTTTTTTTCATTATTGCAATAACACTTTATCACAAAATTTTTCACTTGTTTACTTATCCTGTGGCAAATTTCTAAATGATCTGATGACTGGTTACTAAAATAGTGAGATAATAATTTGAGAATTTTTTGAATGTTGATAACTCCTCAACTACTGGACTGATTTGAGCCGTTAACAAACGTAACCGCGACATTCAAAATCCTAATCTGATCTCCAAATTCCGAAGTCTCATCTACTTCTCTTAAGTTATCGTGTTCACGGCTAGACAGTATCACTTTTAACCTAGGATTTTTCGTTGGTAAGTCCAATCGAGTCGTTTGAAACTATAGACCAGGGTCGATAATTTTTGAAACAAAAAAAAATTGCAGTAGAATGAAACCCATTAAAAAAGGGGGGGAATATGATCAAAATGAAAGGAAAAATAAATTACGGTCGATCTGAGATCGGGAAGTGGGAGGGGTAAGTTTTTAAGGGTGAAAAATGGTTTTCATTGATTTCCGGCAAAACTACAAGTCCTATGGAAAAAAGTTAAATGGCAAAGTTGTACGTAATGAAAAGATCTACAACTTTTGTATTTGCAATTTTTTCACATAACCTCAAAGTTAAGGTGAAAAATTCAAAAAACCAAGTTTTTGGTTTTTTATTTATATCTTTAAAAAAAATATTTTTTTTACGAAATTTTGTGAAAACTTACCTTATTATGTCCCAAATACACTGTAATTTATTTGATTCAAAATATTTATGTTTTCGTCTTATTTTAACTTGATATCAAAAAAGCACCCCAATTTTCAATCGAAAATTCTGACGTCGAAATATAAGCTTTTTTCAAAAAGTTTGGGGGCTTTTTGTTCGTTGAAATATCTACTCTGTGATGGTGTGAAAAAATATACATTACTATAAGGAGTGTTCTCAGAAAATGCAAAAAATTGAAAAAACTCAACTTGGAAAAAATTTTTTAATCACTATGTACAATTTCATCAAAAAATGTGATTGCTGCATTTTTTTTAGGATAAAGAGTTTATTTATTTAAATCGAATTACATTCATGTCATAGAAAATCTTATACAATATAAATATACAGGTAAATCGTACTATTGAATTTAGATACTTAATTCGGATTACGCATTTTATTTTTTTTTCAAAAACGTTAATCTTGTTATTCATAAATACCTTATCTGAAATTCTAATCAGTTATTTATTAGTTTTTGTCTCTTCGAAGGCATTTCTTCATCGTCAGATTCGAAAAACCTTTCCAACTCTAGTTGATCGTCGAAATCTTCAAGACCATCATTTTCGTCTCCAATGTTATTTCCAGTCTGCATTGTTTCTTCTTCCACAATTTCATCTGAATCATTTACTTCCACATAGATTTTTTCTTCTATATTGGAGCAATTTTCAGAACCATGACAATTAGTGCATTTTAAACCATGTTTTCGGCAGCCACATTTTAAACTGTTACATCCAGTTTCACAGCTGCAGCAAATAGTTTTGAGCAATACTTCCGGAATTAGATCCTTTTCTGTAAATTTGGGCATAATGCCGCGCTGATGTTGCTTCCAGCACCAATCTGTTGCTGTCAATTCGTTACCCAACCAAGTTTGAAGTTGATAATATGCTCTGTAACAATGTTGTTCCGCTGCTCCTTTTGTGGGTAGGAGGTTTGCCAAAGTGAAAGATGAGTTAATTTTTGACAATTGATATTAACGTTTTTGAAAAAAAAATGCGTAATCCGAATTAAGTATCTAAATTCAATAGTACGATTTACCTGTATATTTATATTGTATAAGATTTTCTATGACATGAATGTAATTCGAATTGAATAAATAAATTTTTTATCCTGAAAAAAAATGCAGCATTCACATAATTTTGATGAAATTGTACATAGTGATTAAAAAAAATGTTCGAATTTGAGTTTTCAATTTTTTGCATTTTCTGAGAACACTCCTCATAGTAATGTATATTTTTTTCACACCATCAGAGAGTTGATATTTCAGCGAACAAAAAGCCCCCAAACTTTTTGAAAAAAGCTGATATTTTGATGTCAGAATTTTCGATTGAAAATTAGGGTGCTTTTTTGATATTAAGTTAAAAAAAGACGAAAACATGAATATTTTAAATTAAATAAATTACAGTGTATTTGGGACATAATAAGGTAAGTTTTCACAAAATTTCGTGAAAAAAAAATTTTTTTTTGAAAAAGATATAAATAAAAAACCAAAAACTTGGTTTTTTGAATTTTTCACCCAAATTTTGAGGTTATGTGAATATTGCATTTACAAATGTTGTAGATCTTTCCATTACCTACAACTTTGCCATTTAACTTTTTTCCATAGGACTTGTAGTTTTGCCGGAAATCAAGAAAAACCATTTTTCACCCTTAAAAACTCACCCTTCCCACTTCCCGAACTCAGATCGACCGTAATTTATTTTTCCTTTCATTTTGATCATATTCCCCTCCTTTTTTAATGGGTTTCATCCTACTGCAATTTTTTTCATTTTTTACCATTTTTGAAGGTTTCGGCCCTGGTCTACTATTCCTGTCCTGAATTCGAAAATCACAGACATTTGGGTTAGACGATAGCACGTTGTTTCCCTGGGAACAAACTCGCAAAAATGCGGGTATCGAAACTTCATCATATAAACACTGATTATGATTAAATCAGACAATGAACCAAATTCGCATTGAAAACGGATAGTATATTGAATGACCTACGCATTTCGTATCAATCAAACCTGTTCGTATTATCAAAATAATTTATTGTAATAACCTTCATTATAGTTTTCGATGAGTTTTCCATTAAATTATTCTCATTTTGAAACATCACAGCTGAAAGAATAATTGACAGAATAATGAATTGATGAAATTTTCCAGTTGCTGTTAATAATATTATGTCTGCATTTCAATTGTGAAGGGCAGCATGCTATACAGCTGATGAATCTGAAAATGTAAATGAGTGTATAAATGTCAGGGTATGATGAAATAGAATATTACAAATATTGGCACAAAACCAATGAAATCAATAAAATACAAAAAACAATCAATTCTGTTATTGACGTAAAATTCTTGTTAATGGAACATTAGTTGAAATATTATTCGAGCTACTTCCATCATTTTTGTTTCTTGTATTCAACTTTCAGACAGCATTCGCCAGCCGTCGTCAGGAAAACTTTTGTAACTTGAACCTTTCAGAAAAGCAACTTGCTTTCCCAGAAAACAGTAATCGATAACTTGGATCTATTTTTGATTGAATCAGTTGGCAAATCTTATTATTGGAGTACAGAACGGAAGGTTGACTGCTGGGATTTTGGGTAATTGATATGACAGCTGCTTCTATTAATTTATTAAGTTTCAGTTTTTTTCTTTTAAAATTATTGAAGTTTTACTCCATTTAATCCTATGTTTTTCATTTCAAGCATATTGAACAGCTTTTGACTTATCACTATCTTCCTGTTGTGAGAATTAAAGAATATCAAAATTTGCTCAACAGGTAGATAAGTAAAAACTTATCCTTTACCTTATCTACTTTTCCGTGAATTGGTGACGGAATTGCTCTTATCATTCAAACCAATATATTATATATGATAGACATTGTTGATCAACTATTGGATTTTGCCTATCAAACCATAAAGATTTTCCAAATAATCTTCATTGCAAACTTTCAGCATGCTTTCACGTGAAGACAATGGAATTTTTATATTAGTTTCAAGCTCTAACTAATCTTTCTAAGAATCATGTATAGTCTGTTCACGAAAGGTTGAGCACATAGTAGGCGTTTCTTCATCTATCTGAAGTTGGCAGTATTTACTGTCATAAAGTGTAATAAAGTCAACGTTGCCGAATGTACTCGGTCTCGTCCGACGAGCTTGCGAGATATCAGAGAACTCTATGCAATATTTACAACATTGCGTATCAATCTGACAAGAAAATAAAGAACATAACCAAAAATTTTAATATACACAGTGGAATATGCCAAATTTCCATGGCCAACCGACGGCTCAACCTTTCGTGAACGGACTATACATGTTCCTCGAATCACAACAGGTAGTATTTCACAAGAATCTCCAATTCCTACCTCAGGCTGATTTCGAATAGATATCGATTAAAATATAATCTGGGAAGATTCTGCATTTCTAAACAACTTTTTAGGTTTTCACTCCCAGTCTCTGAAACAGAAATAATTAAAAAAATTTAATTAAGAGAAAATGCTCCTGCGAAAATCTTTGCATTAATTTTTAACGAACAAATTGGTCTTGAAAGAATTGTTGCCTAACAGTAAAAAAAAGGAAATAAATGAAAAGGATAATGTAACGTTTCGGTGTCTATATCAGACACCTTTTTCAGACAAACTAGTAAAATCTTCGGAATTATGTGTTTTTTCGTTTGCAGTCTAATTGAGATTGAAAGTTGTCAACACATATCATTATTCCGAAATTAAATTCGATATTTAGGATGAAATACCACTATTTAAATCTATGGGAGATGATTACCCTTCAGTAGGGTCCTGTAGCGGTCTTAGAAGAACAGAAGATTCGAAAATCATCACTTGGAACGCCAGACCTGGTTTAAAACACCCTCCTGGCCTAAGAGCAAGAATTACGTATTTTGTATCTGAATATTGAAGGTATTTATTCGAATAGTTTTAAGTTTCAATTTTGTAAAAACGGCGAGGCAGGGTTTTTTCTACTGAGGTTTTTCCCTGTGCTCTGGTATCATACGACAGAATAGTATGGTACCCCGTTTTGCACCAACCTCAGCTAGGGACTTTTTTGTTTCATGTATTGTTTTTTATTAGCTCTCAATTCAGAAGAATATATACAGGGTGTCCGGTAAACCTTGTACAATATTGAAACTGGTGATAGACCAGGTCATGACTGTTCAGAATATCAGAATTTCACCTCAGTAAAAATATCACCATTGTCGAGATAATGGGCATTTTCTGAATACGTAGAAAATCACTACTTCACCTCCGTTTATTGAGTGCTATGTCTACAAATTGAGACTTATTCAAATATCTTTGTTGCTGAAGATTAATGATGAGTAATGCTTTCAGACGTACAAAACAGTTTTTCAGAACTTGATACATTTTTCAAGAAATCAAAAAATGAAGGTGAGGTAGCGGTTTTCTAGATATTCAGAAAATGCCCATTATCTCGAAAATGTTGATATTTTTATTGAGGTGAAATTATGATATTCTGAACAGTAATGACCTGGTCTATCACCAGTTTCAATATTGTACAAGGTTTACAGGACACCCTGTATATAAAGATATTGATTTATTTCATTTTGAAATTTCCTGATGTCATTCCTTTCTTCAATAAATCAATCCAAATACGATCTATTCCAAGAGAACAATTGGACAAGTTATCTTCTTCATCTAACAAAATACATGTGGATTCCTTAATTTTTCTTTTATAATTATCAGATTCCGTCATTAGGATCTTTGTATTGTTGAAGTTCAACATATGATCTCCGCCATTTGAACAAACATGATCAGCGATTTGTGATATTGTAATGTCTCTATTTTAGATTTTATTCTTATGTTCGCGTTATTTCATCTCTAAAGGTCTTGTTATCCCTCCTGTATAAGATTTTCCACATAGACAGGGAATATTTTAATCACAATTTTTTGATTTTTGTGTCTCATTCACATTCATTATGTTATATTCCTATAGTAAACCCCCACAACCCAAAATTCACAAACCCTCAATTCCATTAAGACCAATAGTTAGCTCGATTGGATCATTTTCTTCAAAAATTAAGAAAATCAAATTTGAATCAAACTGACATTCCAGTAAGCTTCGATGTTGTTAATCTGTTTCCAAACGTTCCAGTGAGTAAAACACTTGAAATAGCGAGAAGAAAATTGTTAAGATGGAAGAACTATTTATGCTGATACTAAATTAACTGCTGATAATTTAATAGAAATGTTAGATGTTTGCCCAAATTCAACATATTTTCAATTAGACGATGTTTTCTATAAACAAAAATTCGGAATGGCCATGGGTTCTTCTTTATGGCCTATTATATGCAATATATTTATGGGATATTTCGAAGAAAAATATATAGAAACATGTTCATTGAAACCAAAGACTTGGTGGAGAAATGTAGATGATATTTTTGTAATTTGGCAACACGGTAGAGAGGAATTGAATTAGTTTTTTGATGACATCAATAATAAAAACCTACTATTGAATTTACGATGGAATTAGGACAGAATAACCAAATTTCTTTTCTAGATGTTCTAATGAGAAAATTTATAGATCAATTTGAAACAAATGTATTTCGAAAACAAACTCACACTAATAGATATCTAAATTTTTATTTTAATCATCAATTGAATGTAAAAACAGGTATTATAATAACGCTTTATGATAGGCAATTTTTTGGATTTCATCTACACGTGAAATTAGAAATAATGAAATTGCCTCCATTGAACAGTTTCTACTAGGTAACCAATACCCACCAAATTTTATAGAAAAAACAATTTAAAATTCAGAACGAAAATTATCTAATCAAAATTCTAAATGATAAAATTTATTGAACGACATTCCTTATATTCCTGGTCTTTCAAAAAAAAATAAGAAGAATTGGTTCCGAATTCAACATGAAAACTGTTTTCAAAGCACAAAATGATTTGAGATCTATTCTAACCAGAACGAAACCAATAAATGAGACACAGGAATCAAATAATTGTGTTTACAATATTCCCTGTATATGTGGAAAATCTTATGAAAGAGAGACATCAAGACATTTAGAGATAAGAAAACAGAAACATAAGAACAACATCAAAAATAGAGACATTACAAGATCAAAAACCGCTGATCATCTATGTTCACATAACGGAGATCATATGATGAACTGTAAAGATCCTCATGACGGAACCTGATAATTATAATAGAAAAATTAGGAAATCCACATGTATTTTATTAGATGAAGTAGACCATTTTTCCAATTTTTCTGTTGGAATAGATCGTATTTGGATTGATTTATTGAAGAAAGAAATGACATCAGGAAATTTCAAAATTAAATAAATCAACATCTTTATGTGTTGACAACTTTCAATCTCAATTAGAATGCAAACGAAAAAACACATAATTCCGAAGATTTTACGAGTTTTTCTGAAAAAGGTGTTTTATATAGACACCGAAATGTTACATTAATTATCCCTTCTTTCTATTTCCTTTTTTAGTTTTACTGTCAGGCAACAATTCTTTCAAAACCAGTTAACTCCTGACAAATTAGTGCGAAGGTTTTCGCAGGAGCATTTCATCTTAATTAATTTTTTTTTATAATTTCTGTTTCAGAGCTAGGAGTGGGAACCTAAAAAGTTTTTTCGAAATAATTTCGAATAGGTATTTCAGGGTGAATTTAATGTTTGAATTCATGACAAATTCATTAATTTTGCTTGAAATATTATTTGAAGAAGCTTCATCTAAGAAAGAGAATGTATTCCATGAGAGTAAACAATGAACAAAATTCTAGGTATTCTTGGTCTTGAATTGTCCCAGTTTGATCTGAATCTAAATGATGACTAACCTATTTAAATGCTTCTTCGTATATGCCACAGTATTTTATCATTTTTTGTTAGTTTCTTATCCCTTTTCCATGTTGCATTAATTAAACCCAGTTTTTTGCTCGATCTGGATTCTAGTTGGTTATGTAACAATAAAAGCAGCCTTATTTCGGATCCAGTTTTGAATTTTCCTTGAAATAATTATGCTTTATCAATATTTTTTTTGAATTGTGAATAATTTATGGTTTTTCTTCCTAGAAATCCTACTATCCTGACATTGTTCAATACTCTCCTGACAGCCCTCTCTATCATGGTATCGAAGACGCTCTATGTTTTCTATTCCAAACATAATATGATCAAGGGAGAATTAATCTATGATATCTTTGGACAAAATAATTTTTATTAGATTCTGTAAGGGGTCTTTATTACATTGACACTGGGTACGTTCAGCAGCACTCAACTATTGGCATAAAGCAAAAATCAGTTGAGTTGAGTTGAGTTTCAGCGGATGAAAATTTTCTGAACGCTTCGCTGAGTGAATTACAAATCTGACATATCATGATATATAACCTTATTTTTTGATACCCAGTTAAGAAACTTTTTGTGATTGTACAGGGTGGGCAAATTTCGATGTTTTAGCACTACAACTTTGAAACCAGAGGAGATAGACAAAATCTGATACCCACTTCTCGATCTCTTTTTCTGAGAAACTAACAAGAGTATTATTCATTTTTGGCTACCTTCTTTTGTTTTCGAGTTATAAGCGAAAATTGGAAAAGTGTCGATATCGAAAAAAATTCACATCTCCGCTAATATTGATGATAGAGCTCTGACATTAAAACATTATACAGCCACTTTTTTACGTAGAATCCAGTGGCGTACTCATCTTTTTTGCACCATTTTTAATTAGGAAGCTATGACCCAAAGTTATGTGTTTTAAATGGGATTAATAGATTTTTCTGAAAGCTTAATTTTTTCTGATTTCAAAAATTTATAACATTGTATGGTTTGTATCAATATGGGTATAAAAAATGGTCAAAAACCTATTTTCATCTGAGTAACAATATTTTCTATGGTATCAACTATTGATGAGCACAGAAAAATGGAGCTTTCTATAGCAAGAGCATCAGTCTCCTTCCGTCAATCTCATTTATTATTTATTTATTTAGCGTATGGCAACATCACAGGTAATTACATAACAGGAATAATAAACTGTTTTGGCCATCTATGTTGAGGTGGCAGACTCGTGTGTACACTTGGCCCGAGTTTCCTTGTCAATTGGTCCTTAGAAGATTTTGTCATCATTTGTTGTGCCTGTGATCCCTTTGCCAGGAGATCTAAAGATAAACTGAAGATTGTCTGGCGCCTCTTGTGTTAGTTCATTTAGCGTTACCCAGGGTGCACCACGTGGAGGCGAACTTACCCTACACAATCTCATTATTTCTATGCTTTCAACTAATTTCTACAAAATTCGAACTTGGATACCTATATTTCATAAACTCTTATATCTTAAAATGGATTACGAAATAATAATATATACTTAGTTATAATGAGATGGATGCAGGAGAATATTTTCATTGCTCTCCAGAATGAATACGCACAAGTGCCAGTCTATTTCAAATCGCATGAGAAATAACTCATAAAGATATGATCAAAGTTATCACTTCGATAGGGATGTTGACTACTTTTTGGAATTCATTTTATTTTAAAGATAAACCCTATACAAACACGAAAAAATTACTTTTTTCTTAAAAATATAGTAATTGCCAATAAAAATGACTAAATGAAAAGACAATTCAAAATTCACGCGGAAATGCTCAATTTTGTCACGTTATGATGATTACGTCCTTATCCAGTAAATATACTTTGACTTCTGTCAAAGCGAACTGATTTGGCTGATCCCTTGTGAAAAAGTTCAATCTAAGCCTTCAAAATGAATAGGTCGGTCTATAAATGCTGAATGAGGTGTTTCTGTTATTTGTAATAATAAATATGAGTTAAAAGTTTGCTACTTACAAAGACAAGTTAACGTTTTTAAGCTCCACTGCACAAAAATCCTTGTTTTCAGCAAAGAAACTCGCGACCATAAGGGAATCTATCTTCGGTAAATTACTACTTTTAACCTTGATGAATCCTATCTTATTATAAAGAAAATTGTAGATTATCGTTCTTGTAACGAACTAGGTATTCTGTTCTCTTTCAGCTTTCAACTTCGTTTCGAATCATAGATATTATATATTTACTATGGTTCAAGTCACAGAACCGTGGGTTTCACAAAGCTTGATTGGCAATAAAATCGTTTATATTGAAGTAAGTCGATGGTTTATGTCAAAAATGAACCGAAAATTGCAGAGAAATGACGACATGTCAATAATGAAGGGGACTGGAGTTTTGTGGAACCCGGCCTATGAATGTATTTTGTTGATCTGAGCACAAAACATTCGAATTTGCAATGACAATACCTGATAGTGACGTCAATTACCTCTGATTGGCGTTCTCAGTCACGTGATAGTTGATAATAAATAACATAATTTAAATCAACTTTATTTAATTCAACGAGAATAATAAGATCACTAAAATGGTTTTTTAGGATTGCACAAACTCCCTTCTATGAGGAAAACCTCAATTTATATGAATTCGTAACATGAGTCAACATCCCTATTAGAAAAGTATCAAAGGAAAATATTTTTCAATACGTAATAGTGATTACAATAATAGGTCCGTAGGTAATATCTTAGAATGAGGATCAAGTTCCAGAGCAGTCCAAAGAGCATAGAAATGAAAAGACTACTGGAAAGAGATTGTGGTAATTATACTATTCATTCATCTTCTTTTACCCATGTCCTTGGCATCTAAGGCCTTCTAGACATTGAACACTTAGCACTCATTCCCATACTTATCATTCTTTATCAGGACATTTTTCATTGTAAAACAAACTATAACATACACAAACATCCATACCCACACCAGGATTCGAACCCGGACCTCCAGTGTCGTAGGTACTTGTAGGCGCACGCCTTAGCCCCTACAGCCACCGGGGCGGTTTGGTAATTAATTATACGATGCTGAATTTTTCTGAACTCATCAACAGTTTAAACCATAGAAAATATTGAGACTCAGATGAAAATAGGTTTTCTGAATATTTTCTATACTCATATTGATACAAACCATGCTTTGTTATATATTTTTGAAATCAGAAGAAAATAAGCTTTCAGAAAATGGCACAAAAATCTAGCATTCCCATTTAAAAAAAACAACTTTGGGTCATAGCTTCGTAATTAGAAATGGTGCAAAAAAGAAAAAAGTGGCTGTCTAATGTTTTAATTTCAGAGCTCTATCATCAGTATTAGCGGAGATATGAATTTTTTTCGATATCTCACTTTTCCAATTTTCGCTAATAACTCGAAAACAAAAGAAGGTAGCCAAAAATAAATAATATTCTTGTTAGTTTCTCAGAAAAAGAGATCGAGAAGTGGGTATCAGATTTCATCTATCTCCTCTGGTTTGAAAGTTGTAGTGCTAAAACATCGAAATATGCGCACCCTGTACTTGCAGATTATAAATGGAAATGTTTTGGAAGAACCAAAATATTTCTTAATAAACTTCAACTCACAAAACACAACAATACTTAACTTCAACTAAAAACCCTAAACATAAACAAATCACAAAATAGGTATATGCGCATGTCTTAGCGGTCAGATGAGTTACAAAGCGCAAATTTTTACCGCAGCCAGAAATCGACATCTTCTGAGAAACATCGATTTGTCAGCGATTTTGCTGAATGCTATCGCTTTCTCAACTTACTCAACTGTTGCCAACAGTTGAGTGCTTCTGAACGTACCCAATGTATTCAAGGTTTTCTATTGGATAAGGATCGATGCTGCATAGTTTAATCACTTCGTAAATTAGACATTTTCCCATGAAATGTAAAAGATGAAAAATGATTGTTATTATGGGTTACCCCAAGTGAAAGGCATAAATCATGAACTTTTTTGTTAACCCTTTCATGGTGTACAATACTGTAAAGTGTAGAACATTGCTTCATCTCGTGGGATTCAGCCAGCCATGTGTTTATTCAAGACATCAAAATTTATGTGTGATTCTCTACAATGTTATGTATGTATTATAACTAAAAACCTGTCTCTTGAATGTCTCTATCTATTAAAGAAATCCTCATCAAAACCCATTGGGTAGTTTCAAAAATTTCAGCATACAATGCGAAAGCGACTCTATTTTATAATATGTAGTGATATGCTGAAATTGAAATTGTTTCAGATCAGCGATCCATATAAAAATCATAACCAACGAATAGGCGAAGACATCAAAAGAACCTACCTGAGATATATGGAGGAAGTTGCAGTTTTTTTTGGATCTAACAAAGTAAACGCAAGAATAGAGCAGCAAGACGTCTTAGCTTTCACAATCAAACTAGCAGAGGTGAGTCTTTATGCCCAGTAAATTTTAAAATATTTCAAGTAATACTAGCAAACCAGGCGAACTCCGTTTCGCCACCACATGGCTTCGTTTTATGTAAAATTTCGTTTGGTGATTAAAAGATGAAAAAAAAAAAGAAGAAAAGATGAAGAAAAAAATTTTTTTTTTCATATTTGAAAAGGAAAACTTTTATTTCATTTCACAACAGTAATGAATCCATTTCGATTACAAAAATGAAATGTTATTTAGTTGAACTTCTCTAAGTAAATGGAAGTGAATCCAAAGTGAATACTGAATCGAAGCGTTATACGTACCCGCAAACTTTCCGTTTTTTTGAAGTGCTCTTTGGAAAACCATATTTTTGTTTTTTGGTCTGACGTTAACACAAACAAAGCGGATGGTTTCCCAACTCGTGAACACTCAACGTGTATCTGTCCAGTGTCCATGTGAAAAACAATGATTTTCTAGTCAGGCCAGTAGATCTATCTTTTAAGTAGATTTGTGGAACCGGTAGATCTACCTTTCTAAGTAGAATAATTTAACCGGTAGATCAATTGAACCGATAGATCAGATGAACAGTAGGTCATTCGAACCGTTTTGTATACGTCGATAGATCATCATTGGTTATTGATGTTCGTAGATATTTGATCTATTCCTGGGTAGTCTGACTACACTACACACCCTGTATATACTCAGAGCGTCTATTGAACATTTATAAGAAAAGGGATACAAATGTTCGTGTTATGAAGTAGAAAATTACAATATTTGACATTTTTATTGAAAGACCCTGTATAAATCCAACCACCATCGCTATTAAATCATTTGAAATTCAAAAACTTATTCGTTTCGGTTGAAATGTCCCTGTAATAAAGCAGAAATTCAAAATATTAGACATGTTTATAGGAGCACCCCGTATGAATCCAAAGCAACGTATCTATATTTAAAATTCCACCTCCTATAACAAATTACTCGAAATTCAAAAGCCTTTTCAATTTCATTGAAAGCTTTCTGTTATATCGTAAAAATGTGAAATAATTGATAGATTTATAGAAACACCCTGTATATATCTAAAACGTGCCTATATAAAATATGCACATGAAATTATTTTCATCAGCTTTCTTTGAACCTAGAAACAATTTTCTTATCCAGAATAAACAGAACATGCCACGAAAGGGAATTCGATCCCGGTACACTACCGGGTCCACGCACCTAGTCGTTAGTCGTTACACCACTTGCCTGGTTACACGTGACGACTGTTTATCTCAGACTTCAACGGGTTTTATTAGGAATCAAAAGATATGTGAACATATCAGGAAATCGAAAAAATATATTGAAATATAGATAGTTATCATAATACATACAGTTTAGTATCATTTCCTGGCGTTATTTGTCAGTGAAAAGGGAAATTCGGTTTAGTAGAAGCCTCAAATATCACTGCGACCTGAAATGATGCTTTTGATTGCTGAAATGTTAGGAATTCGTCGAATGAACGTTGAAGTTGATGATTTCATATGGACTTACCTATTCAAATAACGTTTTCCACTCGAAACGAACAAATGTTTACATCAGACGTACCTATGTCAAAAATATTTTGTTCTTCCTGGTTTTTCAGAATTCCTGGAACAAATATCTTCATTAATAGACGTTATAGAACTACTCAAAAACGATATTCGTACCTTGTTTGGTTCGGATCTGTTCGTTTTCCTTCTCAAAATTGCAAATCTCCTAGAGCTTTTTTGACCTCTTAACTGAATTGACAATTGTCACGTACTTTCTTATAATTTCATAGTTTCTGGAACAAATATTTTTAGTAATAAAAGTTATAAAACGATTAAAAAACGATATTCATACCTTGTTTCATTTGGATCTGGCCTTTTTCTTTTGAAATGGGGAATTTTTTGGAAGCACTTTCCTCTCGTAAGGAGACTTGACAGTTGTCATTGAAGTCGATGTCATAAATAATGAAATTTTCAGAAATGTCAGAAATTTACCAATTTCTTACGTTCCTCTCGATATCTTGGAATTTTTCCTGAATTTTCTTTGCTACAAACCTCGCGGAGCTCGAGACCTTTCCAACGAATACAAAACCGTTGAAATCGGTTCGTGCGTTCTGGAGTTATAGCGTCAGCGAGGAAAACCCGACTTATTTTTATATAGTAGATTAACAAGATATTCGAATTGCTGTATTTCTTAAAGGAAGTAGTTTCGGACATATTCATGGGACCTTTTCTTCATATTTTATGGCATGGTCCTTTTTTTCCTTGACATCCTGTATATTTTCGAAGCGACAAAACTAACTTCCATTGCAACTTGCATAAACCTGTGTTCATTACCTAATGCAAAAATTTTTTCAGATATCCAATAATGGAATAAGGAACAATATGTCGAATCTATACAACCCATACGTATTATCGGAACTGATATACGAATTCAGCAGTATCAACTGGTTTGAATACATAAACGGCATTTTGTCTCCTAGTGTCAAACTGAACTATGACGACCAAATCTTGGTGCCGGACCCTTTCTATCTGAGAGAATTCGAACACTTGATGCTGAATACGACTAAACGGTGAGGTATTTAACTATTTAACTAAAATTTTATCATGGTCTTACCTTATTCAATGAGAAGGAATAAGGAACAATTTGTCTAATGTTATAATTCAATATTTGCTGAATGGGTATAGTCCGGAAGCCAGGTGTGAATTTGGTCAGGCATTTTCTTTCGAGAAAAAATTGGTGAGATTCATCAGAGAGTAGTAAGAAAAAGCCTCGTGAACGTCAGCTGCGGCTCGGCAGATGGGCTGAGGGGCGACGGTCTCCAGAAGTTCCAAGAACGTAACATCTTCACGTCATATTTCCCACGATAAAACACCGAAATGCGTCTCCAATTAAGTCTATAAATCCACTTTTGAACATTCACATAACGATTCGATAAGTTCCATTTTAGGTACATTCAATAATAATAAAAACATCGAAATTCTAGAGGTGTCACATATCCACAAATTCGAAAGAAAGCCTGCCGTACTTCTAGGTAGGTTTGGCACTGCCGCAGATTCAATCTCGCGAATATGATACGATGCTTTCCGGTACTTCCCGCCATCATTTGATATGTCACTTGCCGAATGACGGAGCAGTAATGCCAAACTTATCATGAGAACGGTGGGCTTTCCCTTGTCATTTTGTGGTACTTTTAGAAATTTGATGTTAAGCGTTAATTATTGAATATACCTGAAATGAAACTAATCAAATCGGTATGTGAATGTTCAAAGGTGATTTTTAAACTAAATCACACTTCTGGAGGCCGCTGCTGCTCAACCCACTGGCCTCGCCTCAGCTGACATTCAAGAGGCTTCTTTTTAATACAGTCTAACGCATCTCAGTTATCTTTCGAGGAGAAATTGGTCGAGTAACTCTGTTACTGGCTCCAGGAAAAGCACAGAATATATTCAAATTAAGTGATACCTGCATACTAAATCCTGGAAAAAAGGATGACATTAGAGGCCACAGAAAATACAAAAAACCGCCATTTTGATGAGGTGCCCAAGTGACAGCTTTTAGCCACCTTAATGAGCGATTCCATTAGGATGGCTGAGTGTTGTCCGCTGACTCAATAGTCCTACTAATAAATACATTTAAAAAGTAGTAAAACCAACTTGCGAGGAAATATGTAGTCAATCTAAGCAGATTTAAAAAATGATTACTTTATTAACACACTTTTGACAATATCCATATATGAATATTGGTAGATTGTAAAAATTCAAAAATACAAAGTGATTAAAAATTGTAGCAAATGTGAGTTCCTACGATTCGGATCATAGTTTTCCGAATAAAATGAACGAGATTCAATGAAACAGAAAATTATAGATAAGGATATTTAAATTGAGTAATGGTCCATTATTTCACAGTTATCTATTATGATCCCTATTTTCACTTCACAATAACACTGCGTCAACTAAGGAGGGTAAGAAAGATCTGCAGTCGGAACATTTAAAACCTGGATCGGGGCCAGCAGTAAGACTTCTTCCTGAAAAAATGAAAAGGGATCATTCACTTATTAAGTCTCAGAATATGAAAAGTTGAAGATATGTATATTAGTTCATTATTTTAGAATATATCTTTTCACGGTAGATAACTTGGCAATTGTTGTTCTTACAAAATGAACTTCAGACTTATCAGTCAAATATTTGAATAAATCGAATATATATTGCAGAGACAAGTCTCTGTATATTGCAAAAAGAAACATACCTGCTGGAAAGAAAATGCATCTTATCTCACTAGATCACTGCAAAGACATGAATAATGACTTGTACCACAACACTTTATTTTGCCCAAAACCATTAATCACTTTCGCTATTTGCAATTGGATACATTCATTTCAATCATTTCTAAAAATAATGAAAATAGCTGCACATGCATCTCAGCTAAATTGTCAGAATGTCAAATCTACCTGCCACCCAGGGTTCTTTGCCACCCCACTTATCTAAGACCCCGATTACACTCAGCCCACTTCCACGGCATGTAGCAGGGAAGTGAGCAGGGAAGTGGGCAGGGGCTGAATGTAATCACTATACTTCCCTGCTGCATGCCGTGAATCCTCGTGCTGCCTCATGCTCCCCGAATTGGCGGTTTTTCGGACGGAAGTCAAAGGGACTGGCAATACGGGCGCAGTGTGTGATTACATTCAGCTAGGTTGCTGCTGCTGCGCTGAGAAAAGATCGCCCTGCGCTCTCACGAAATTTAATAATTTTAACGAAAATATTGTTTTTATTATTATCGAAAAAATGTACACGATGGAATGGAAAAATGAAAATAAAAAAACTATGAATCGCTCTTGATAATATATTTTCCGGTTTTTTTATTCAATTTTAATTGTTAAAGTGAGAATTGTATTTACGTTTTTTTATCTGTATTTGTTGCCTGGATAAGATCACTGGGAACAATGTGAATAGCTCTGCACACTTCAGGGACAATTATTGAGATAATTGATTCTGAAACTTTGAATAGATAGTATAAACTTCTATAACTATCCCCTGTTGCCAAGAATCGCAGAGTTATCGCCAATCTAAATTTTGGGGGAATTGCCATTCTCAGTGTCAGTTGCAGGAACGTCCGTTAAAATTTAAAGGTCCATTAAACTCTTAAACCTCCATTATTACAAGGAACTAATGGAGGATTAAGAGTTTAATGGATCTTTAAATTTTAATGGACGTTCCTGCAACTGAGCAATAATCTCGTATCTTCTTTTTTCATTTTTCATTTTGACATAAGTTTGTCACACGTTTTTTATCATTATTCCGAAATTAAATTCGATATTTAGGATGAAATACCACTATTCAAATCTATGGGAGATGATTACCCTTCAGTAGGGTCCTGTAGCGGTCTTAGAAGAACAGGAGATTCGAAAATCATCACTTGGAACGCCAGACCTGGTTTAAAACACCCTCCTGGCCCAAGAGCATCAATTAAGTGTTTTGTATCTAAATATTGAAGGTATTTATTCGAATATTTTTAAGTTTCAATTTTGTAAAAACGGCGAGGCAGGGTTTTTTCTACTGAGGTTTTTCCCTGTGCTCTGGTATCATACGACAGAATAGTATGGTACCCCGTTTTGCACCAACCTCAGCTAGGGACTTTTTTGTTTCATGTATTGTATTTTTTAGCTCTCAATTCAAAAGAATATATATATATATATATATATATATATATCATCGGTTGAATTTTGTTCAAGAGAAATCAAAAATCATTTCAGTCATTTCATTCAGAAAACTTCCATCCCATTCCTGTATACGAAACATCGAATAATTGTAAATTGTAGTCGCAAATTGGAATAATATAATAGTATTTAGAACTATTTTTGTTTGAATTGATAGAACTCTTTTTTCTCTACATGTTTTCAAGACACCCACATATTCATACAAATCAACGAGACAAAGCGCTGAGGCTTCAATTTCTTCGTCTGTCATTGCCGAACCGTGGTCACGAGAGCAATGCTGCGGCTGAGTATAAATGCACACTGCCTTCGAAACTGCTGCAGAAGTATTTCGGGAATTATTGCCGAGAACGCGAGTGGCAGTGAGGAGGGCTGAGTGTAATTGAGGCATAAGTCATACGCTTGTGTATGATTGCTACGGCCGCCATGATCAGGTGCCCGGACGTATATCTGAGTGTTCGTGTTTTCGACCTAGCACTAGCAGATTCACCTCCCTGAGGACCAGTATGAAGTTTGCATAACACTGTCTTACAATTCACATTTTATTATCACACCAACTCGAAATGTACGGTTACACATTTACTATGTATTCCAATTGCAGAACTTCTCATCTCTTTCGAAGTATTTCCATACTATTGATTTATAATGCTCAAATATCTCGACTCTTTCGCTGAACTTTGACCGATTTCTATCTTTCGACTTTTCTAAATGTCTTTTTGTTTTAGCTCTTCCGACTTCACTCAAATGTCTCGATGTTACCCTAAGCTCTGTAGTTTTTGCACTCCGATCTCTCGACTTAAAATCGAAGTCGTTTTTCCAGTTTTAAAAGCGCCTTATTGGCGCTAGCCCTACATAGGGACCACCCTAGCTCAACGTAGGGAAATTGAAGACAAAATGGTATACTTAAGGAGAAACTAGTCTTGAAACTTTTTCATAAAATGCATTTATAACTTAACACAATATAATTCTCATTTTTGGAAGGTACATAAAAAACACAGAATAGGAAGTTATTCTTCGTTTTTCAAAATCCAGTTTTGGTCCCATTTTGCCTACACGTGAAAGTAAAATGGTATAAGCTTGAGGGCAAAATGAACCCAATAATTGAACTGTAATGTTATTCAATTTAATCAGAGGAACACCTTTCACACACAAATTTTGTGTTTTCATCGTTGTCATCAACGCCGGCACAGCCACAATATACCCAGAGATTGCAAATCAGACATTGCACCCAACCTTCATTGGATTCAGAGAATAAATGAGAGCAGTAGAAGCACTCTGTATCCTCCTCTTCGTCAGATGTAACATTTTCTCATGTGTTTTCTTGTCCTGTCTTGTTCTTTTTTCTTCTTTTATTTAGTTTTCATTCTCTCTTCTGTTTTCAGGTTCAGATTTTTTTTACCTTTTTCTCTCCGTTTGAATTTTTAGTTATTTCAATCAGTTCCCTCCGATACGGCGAATAAGTTATTATAGCTGTCTTTACACGTCTTATATTTCCCTTTTTTTGACAGATGTCTTTGAAAAAGGTGTTAACATTTTCGGCCTAATAAGAGAATTGCAATTTTCTTTATTCTAGTTGGCAACAAGTGGATCGGATTTTGAACATGATGCTGGGATTGATGGTGTTAAATGAAGTTCAGTTGATGATACCTTATTTGAATTATTATTGCCTACTCAGTTAAGTAGAGGTTCCCATACATTTCCAGTTTCTAATCTTAAATTCTATAAAAAAAACAATTTCTTCACAAAGAAATTGCATTCCTACATCTAAACAACCATATCGTATTATCAGAACTGAAAGACGAGAGTTGCAGTATCATTTGGTTTGAATCCATAAACGGCATTTTGTCCCCGAGTGTCAAACTCAACAATGATGACCAAATCTTGGTGCTGGCCCTTTCTATCTGAGAGAATTCGAACACTTGATGCTGAATACGACTAAACGGTGAGGTATTTAATTAAAATCTTATCGAGTAATTTGAGCCTGGTCCAAAGCGAATCCAATAAGATGGATATGAATAATTCAAATTGACCGACATCTCATCACCAAAACAAATAATGATCGAGAGGGTTTACTGTTGTTGATTGCAGTTGTGGTTTTCATTTCTGGATATTTGAATATCGAATAGAATCTGATTTTGAAATCTTGGGGGAGAATAATATAGACCCCAATTGTTTATGGAAATGGCTACTAAAATCATTGATGCACAACAACAATCGTTTCGCCATTTTGCTATTTCACCAGGTTTCACTGTTGTTAAATCGCTAGAGCTAATTTGAATGGAAACCATACATCCTTCAATTTAAGTACAGGGTGACCAGAATTGGTGATTCCTGAACTACAACTTTTTAACTCTATGAGATAGAGTGTATAATGTTTTTGTTTCAAGTTCATATCATAAACAGGAACGGAGATAATGATCAAGTTAAAATTGCCTAGATCTCAATTTTGGTTTATAATTAATCAGGAAAATGAGACACACTTATTGTAATAATGATATACTTAGACAATCGATTTCGGCTCTAGACCATCATCAGGTCAGCTGAAATAAGACATAGATGACAAAAATTAATATAAACGATGATACAGTATGTACAATTCACAAACTTCTTTAATAATAATAAATTATGTTTGATATAAATAAACAAAATAAATAAGGTTTGGACAGGTGGATCATAAACTCACCGTCAATGAAATGTGTACTTTCTAGAAACATTTATGATTATAATAATATTTTTCCTCTGAGATGTATTTGCAAGATGTTATAATCATTAAAGTTAATATGGTTGTATTCTATGGAAATATCGATTATTTTCAATCGAGACATATTGTGTTTTCTTGATAGTAGGTATGTGTCAGTTGTCCTCAGATATATAAGAAAGGGTGTACAGGGGTTGGCGGATTGGTTTATAACTCGAAAACAAAAAACATAGAGCATGCGGTTGACGGCATAATGAATTCCCCGTAAAAAGATGACTGAAATCTGTCATTAGTTTTTCTCTATCTGTTAAGGTTAAAAAAATATCGTTCAGGGATCACCAATTCTGTTCATCCTGTACAAATACCTTCAAATATGTGTCAAAGCCGTTAATTTTTCCATTTTCTGAATTGCAATATCGTGCGAGTGTATTTGAATTTCATATATTCTTCATAATTTTGTTCTATTACTTCTGTTGTTTCTAGGAATACCTGATAGTCCGAGAGCTGGCACAAATTTTAGGGTAGGTATTTGAGGCAAGCTGAAAACTTGTCAGATACCTCTCCTATTATATCCCAACTCGGGATTGCAGACCTGGCTGGTGAGTAGCGGTGCTAAATCAACCCCTACATTTTTAAAAACATTTATTTTTTTTCCCAAAGATATATTTGAGGCAATACGCAATTTATATATGTTGCACTGTAATGCTTTATAAATACTAAAAAAATAAGCCAGATAATTTAATCGGGGTTTTGACATTGCCAGACGCGTGCAAAAATATTTTGCAAAAAATTATAAAAAATGTTTTTGAGGCAGCTTGAAATTTTAATGGAGTGTTATTTATAACTAAAAAATAAGATTCCCAAAAAGACAGATCATTTCGGTAGGGCTTTCTACCTGCCATGTGATCAAATAAATAATGAATGGGTACGAGCCTGTAGTGCTATAGACAAGCTGTAGTGTGAGAGAAGAGTGCATTACGACAGCTGTCTTCGTTCTTACTTGCCACGTTACTATTGGCTCTGGCGAGGCCACGTGACTTACAATAACCCATGAGGTTTCTAGTCGGAATTTCGGAGTCGTTATTTTCAGTCGTATTATTTTATATACTAATGGTGTTACACGTTTTAAAACTGAAATAATTCGAAAATATCTAGTGAAGAGTTAGTTTGTGTTATTTGTAAAAAAATGGTGCTAAAGTGATAGCTTTTGTGGAGAAAACTCTCAAAAAAAGTCAGGAGGTGTTACAGATCCGTAAACATCATAAGTTAAAATATAATGATATTGTTTTGCCAGTGATTCCTAATCTAACAGATGGTTATCACACTAGTTGTTATAAGAATTTTATAGCTTCAATGACAAAATATATTGAAAATACTGTGATTGAATCCAACGTTTTTACTGTTACAAAAGGTTTTTATCGATTTAATTATTTTTTAAGTAATATATGCTGAAAAATAAAATAAATTTTTACTTAAAATAATTGTACTACTGGAGAATTATTATATTTTTATAAACATGGTTTTGCGATTTTTTATTTTAATTATTGTTTTTTTTAATACGTAACCCTTATTAATTTTAAGATAAACAAATTTTAAATTTCCGTATAAACTTTCGATACTGCCAGAGAAAAAAAAAATAATTTTTAGTTTTGAATGTAGGGGTAATAATATGAATCCTGTACAAAAATTTTTGGAACAGAAATAGTTGAAAAGATAATTTTTTAATGCTCTTCAAAAAAAATATTTCTACTGAAATATCGAATATTTATTACGTTTAAAATCAATACAATCACTTTTAAGCAGAATGTTTTTAGTACAAATTCAGAAAATTTTATATTTTTTACTCCGAAATTTTAACTAGAAACCTCATGGGTTATTGTAAGTCACGTGGCCTCGCCAGAGCCAATAGTAATGCGGCAAGTAAGAACGAAGACAGCTGTCGTAATGCACTCTTCTCTCACACTACAGCTTGTCTATAGCACAACAGGCTCGTACCCATTCATTATTTATTTGATCACCTGGCAGGTAGAAAGCCCTACCGAAATGATCTGTCTTTTTGGGAATCTTATTTTTTAGTTATAAATAACACTCCATTAAAATTTCAAGCTGCCTCAAAAACATTTTTTTTAATTTTTTGCAAAATATTTTTGCACGCGTCTGGCAATGTCAAAACCCCGATTAAATTATCTGGGTTATTTTTTTTAGTATTTATAAAGCACTAGCTTTTACCCGCGACTACGTCCGCACTAACTTAATTAGTTTTCTTCCTACTGCCCACGCCTTAAGTGCGATAGCATGAATATTAATAGCCCATATCCTTTTCTAGGTTAATATCTATCACCTAACTAAATTACATCAAAATCCCTCCAGCCGTTTAGGCATGATAGAGCAAAACTCCCAGCAAAAACCATAAAAAAATATAGAGCAATAGTCCCAACAAAAACGACTAAAAATCAGTAACTCAATTTAGTTATCTGCCTACTGCCTACCCCTAAGAACGATGGCGTGATTATTCATAGCCTATGACCGTTTCTAGGTTATCATCTATCACCATACCAAATTTCATCAAAATCTGTTCAGCCATTTAGACGTGAAAGAGCAAAAGTCCCAACAAAAACGACAAAAAATCAGTAACTCAATTTAGTTATCTGCCTACTGCCTACCCCCTAAAAACGATGGCCTGATTATTCATAGCATATGACCATTTCCAGGTTATCATCTATTACCATACTAAATTCCATCAAAATCTGTTCAGCCGTTTAGACGTGAAAGAGCAAAATTCCCAACAAAAATGACTGAAAATCACTAAGTCAATTTAGTTATCTGCCTACTGCCTACCCCCTAAGAACGATGGCGTGATTATTTATGGCCTATGACTATTTCTAGATTATCATCTATCACCATACCAAATTTCGTCAAAATCTGTTCAGCCGTTTAGACGTGAAAGAGCAATAGTCCCAACAAAACCGACTAAAAATCACTAACTCAATTTAGTAATCTGCCTTCTGCCTACCCCCTAAGAACGATGGTGTGATTATTTATAGCCTATGACCATTTCTAGGTTATCATCTATCACCATACCAAATTTCATCAAAATCCGTTCAGCCGTTTAGGCGTGAAAGAGTAACAGACAGACAGACAGAATTACTTTCGTATTTATAATATTAGTATGGTTGACCATTTCTAGGTTATCATCTATCACCATACCAAATTTCATCAAAATCTGTTCAGCCGTTTAGACGTGAAAGAGCAAAAGTCCCAACAAAAACGACTAAAAATCAGTAATTCAATTTAGTTATCTGCCTACTGCCTACCCCTAAGAACGATGGCGTGATTATTCATAGCCTATGACCGTTTCTAGGTTATCATCTATCACCATACCAAATTTCATCAAAATCTGTTCAGCCGTTTAGACGTGAAAGAGCAAAAGTCCCAACAAAAACGACAAAAAATCAGTAACTCAATTTAGTTATCTGCCTACTGCCTACCCCCTAAAAACGATGGCCTGATTATTCATAGCCTATGACCATTTCCAGGTTATCATCTATTACCATACTAAATTTCATCAAAATCTGTTCAGGCGTTTAGACGTGAAAGAGCAAAATTCCCAACAAAAATGACTGAAAATCACTAACTCAATTTAGTTATCTGCCTACTGCCTACCCCCTAAGAACGATGGCGTGATTATTTATAGCCTATGACTATTTCTAGATTATCATCTATCACCATACCAAATTTCGTCAAAATCTGTTCAGCCGTTTAGACGTGAAAGAGCAATAGTCCCAACAAAAACGACTAAAAATCGCTAACTCAATTTAGTAATCTGCCTTCTGCCTACCCCCTAAGAACGATGGCGTGATTATTTATAGCCTATGACCATTTCTAGGTTATCATCTATCACCATACCAAATTTCATCAAAATCCGTTCAGCCGTTTAGGCGTGAAAGAGTAACAGACAGACAGACAGACAGACAGATAGAGTTACTTTCGCATTTATAATATTAGTATGGATTACACTGCAACATATATAAATTGCGTATTGCCTCAAATATATTTTTGGGAAAAAAAATATATATTTTTAAAAATGTAGGGGTTGATTTAGCCCGATTGGGATATAATAGGAGAGGTATCTGACAAATTTTCAGCTTGCCTCGAATACCTACCCTAAAATTCGTGCCAGCTCTTTTACTATGAGATGCCATTGCTTTACAGTGAGTTTCCGAAGATGAGAACTTTTTGGCATTTCAATTCAGTAGATCTTGTCGATTCAGGACGTGTTCGTTTAACGCTAGAACAACTCTTCCAAATTTTGTAGATTTACTTTGAAAAAGAATCTGTTCGAAGAATTCATAGAGTTCTTTATCTGTTCCACAGTCAGTATAATCCATATGCCTATAAAACTGCTACGTGAAATAAAAGTTGAAGCAATCTAGTTGCCATTTCCGATGGTCCTTCAATCATATTCGCATGTGCAAACTCGAAATTTGACAAGACGTGAAAAATTGAGGTTTTCATTTTCAGTTATTTTCATTGATATATGATTGTCAATGACAACCGAACATGAGTATTCAAACACAAGTCGAACATAGACATAGAGAATGGAAGGAGCAATCCCTATGCAGCTTCATAGAAAATATGACTAAAAAATGGGAAAGAGATGTAACCAATTCGCGGCCAATAGTTGTCTTTTTCAAGAGTTTTGATTGGTTCTTACAAAAAAGAGGCAGGTAATGGCCGCGATATCGCATCCTCTCTTTCTCCAATTAGTGACACTTTCAGCACTTTCTGCTCAGTCTATGAATTCGAATAAGGTAACAACTTTACTGAAACTTAGGAAAGTATATAATGTGAAATTTAACTCTTGTGTAAAAAAAGTATTTCAATCTTGAATTTAAACTCAATTCTTAATGAGTTCGACGAAAAAATCTTGCAATCAAATCTCTTAAATCTTTGATGGTCTCGAACGATTCATTCTTCGCTCTTAAAATCTCTCGACAATTTATCGCGGTCTGAACTAATTGATTGAATAGCTTTCAGTTGTTATATATAAAATATTTACTTCGATCCTATATTTTTCATATTCCAAATCGTGTTGGAGGCAATGTTTGTTTTTCACAATAAGGCTTCGAAGTTCATAAATGAATATAAAGGGTGTCTTCAAGCAGCGATTATACGAGTGATTTGCAACAAATTTAGCAGATTTAGGATATTTATACTTCTTCGTTGTTATCATGTTAGTCATGATATTATGCGGAGGATGAGCAGCTAGCACAAAAGTTGATATATCATTCGAAAGTTCCCTAATGAGGTATTTTTTACTGAAAAGAAACCGTGTACATAAATATTGATATTTCATCGAAAGATTCATTGGAAAAATAGGACTAATTTCGCTAACTCCAGAATCGTGATATTCATCTCCTTACCACGCCCGCAATAAGAGTTTTTTTTCTGCACAGAGACTCTCCTATCTTGTGTTTAATTTATTGCCCTCTCTGAATATGATGAGCCTACTAGAAAAACTTAATATTAATCTTTCGTGAAATCAAGAAATGTTAAATTGAAGAACAACCGTCAATATTTCGACCACGTGTTATATGACGAATTTTTTGTTGCAGATCACTCGTATAATCTCCCCTTCAAGTTTGTCTACTTTAAAAGTAGACACCCTATACAGGGTGTTTCATCATAAACTGGACAAACATATATTTTCGTGTAGAGGATATCGGGAGAATCATTTTTGCCTCATACAATATATCTCGTTTTCGAAGCTTAAGCGAGATACAGGGTGTCAAACGTCATTTTTGAGCAAGATTCTTATGAGTGTGGTTAGTTATGTATATCATTTAAAGTAACGGTTTTTGGTCAAATCTCAGTATTTTTGGGTCCTCTATTCAGAAAAGTTGACGAACTCCGAAAAAAAATTCACAAAATGGCGGAAGACCTGCAATGTTCAGAATTTTTTTTTTTGCGGTTGGCAAATTGACTTTTATTTTCTGAATCAACACAATTTTCTAAGAATTTCTGTGAAATAAATTTTTCAAAAATCAAACACAATTTTTTTTACATGTCTACAGTGGTGAAAAAATTTCACTCGAAATGGGTGAAATTGTGTACAATTGTACTTCTTGAATTATCAATCACGAATATGAAAACAGAATTGTAAAATATCGAAGGGTTTCGTTACTACAGTCATTCAAATGTTTCCTTTCAGACCTCTGAAATAATGAAAATAAATTTGTTTTGAATTCTAGAGTCAGAATAATTAAATTATTGGCATGTCCAAACATTTCAGATGAATTTATACAAAAAAAATCAGTGAAACTCAGTTGGGACTCGAACCGACGTAGGTATCCAATAAAGAAATGGCACTGTTCTAAGGATATTAATATTCGTTGCCAGGCAACGGTAGTTCGTAGTTCATAGAGTTGGACTGGTATTTGAATTTTAGTGAATATAATTTACCCAGTAGTCAAACTCCATGAACTACGAACTACCGTTGCCTGGCAACGAATATCAATATCCTTAGAACAGTGCCATTTCCCTATTTAATACCTACGTCGGTTCGAGTCCCAACTGAGTTTCACTGATTTTTTTTGTATAAATTCATCTAAAATGTTTGGACATGCCAATAGTTCAATTATTTTGACTCTAGAACTCAAAACAAATTTATTTTCATTACTCCAGAGGTCTGAACGAAACATTTGAATGACTGTAGTAACGAAACCGTTCGATATTTTACAATTCTGTTTTCATATTCGTGATTCATAATTCAAGAGGTACAATTGTACAAAATTTCATCCATTTCGAGTAAAATTTTTTCATCGCTGTAGACATGTAAAAAAAATTTGTGTTCGGTTTTTGAAAAATTTTTTTCCCAGAAATTCTTAGAGAATTGTGTTCATTCAGAAAATAAAAGTCAATTTGACAACCGCAAAAAAAATTTGGAACATTGCAGGTCTTCCGCCATTTTGTAATTTTTTTTGAGTTCGTCAACTTTTCTGAATAGAGGACCCAAAAATACTGAGATTTAACCAGAAACCGTTACACCAAGTGTTATACATAACTAACCACACTCATAAGAATCTTGCTCAAAAATGACGTTCGACACCCTGTATCTCGCTTATGCTTCGAAAACGAGATATATTGTATAAGGCAAAAATGATTCTCCCGATGTCCTCTACACGAAAATATATGTTTGTCCAGTTTATGATGAAACACCCTGTATAGTTGAATTGTTCAGCTTCTTCACTATTGAAAAAATTTTTGCGTGGCTCCTCCTATTAGATTGAATGAAATCTGGAGTTAGTAGTATCCAATCTACCCCCTTATTTGAACTGAACTAAACAAATGAAAATATAATTTCGCCTCGGGTAAGGAAATGACGAGACACATCTGTATCGACATAACGGGGTAAGGAGGGGAAGTGTTTAGAACTATGGCGGAACTGAGGCCGCCGCCAATATCTTGGGGCTATTAATTATGGAACAATTTGGCACAAACTCCCAATTGCAGATTGAACGAGGCATAAGCCAAGATTACATTATGCAATCCCACAACCGATACACTTCCGAAAGATCCCGGTTTCTCGGCTCTGCTTGATCTGACGACCCATAACTGGAAACGTGGTGCTGCAGGTCTGCAGGCCGACACACTTTGAACAAACTATTCGGGGTCCTGCTGATCGATACGTTCATTCCCATATTTCTGCTATGTTTGTTGATGAGAAATTTGAGTTGACGGTATTTACGAGGTTGCTTCAAATATAAACCGAAATCTTGCTCAAATAAGTAGAGGGATTCCGGGAGAATTTACCAGGGGAGAGACTATAGCCATGGCTCATAAAAACTTTGTGTTTATGCATTAAGAGCAGGCCCCACTTTTAAGATGTCAGATGCTCACCCCGTGATCCTTCCGCGACACCATTGCGTTCTTTTGTTAGATTTAGGACTGCGAACTGATAACGTGGTTTTCCGGTTGATAAGTGATTTTTTCCGTTTTTTAATATTGCTTTGCTGTTGCTTCGTATCCATAAATTCAACTAAGTAGCTTATTGAAATGGAAAATGTATTTATTTTAATAACACTAACAGAATAAAGCTTTCAAGAAGTGGCATATAATTTTTTTTAGTTGAATAACCAATAGATTAGTGTGGGGTGGAGCACCGCAATTGGACATGACGGATGAGTCTAGATTTCGTTTGGTCAACTCCGATGGACGTATTCTTGCTTGGAGGGAAAGAGGTCGAAGGTATGCAGAACAGGTACCCACAACAGCTTTTGGCGGAGGTTCTATATGTGTATGGGGAGGCATTTGTTTGAACCAACGCACAGAGTTGGTTGTTCTGCAGAACACCACCATGACCAGCCAGAGATATCACGATATGGTTATTGAACCCATAATTGTTCCGTTTGCGGCTGCCGTGGGCGAGAATTTCATTTTAATTGACGATAATGCCCGTCCACACCGTAGTCGTCTGGTTAATGAATTAATAGAAACTCATACTATTGATAGGATGGACTGGCCAGCTCGCCCTCCAGACATGAATTGCATCGAACATGTCTGGTCTGAGATGTCTAGACAATTGTCAACCTTAGAACAACCGATCAATAACCTGGAGGACCTTTCTAACGCTTTACGGGATATTTGGACGAATTTGCACCAAAATTTTATAAACAGTTTGATCGAAAGTATGCCTCGTAGGTAGAATGCGTGAGACGAGCTCGTGGGGGACCATCTAGGTACTAGCTTAACCGAAACTTCAGCCTTCTTGTGGTTTCATCATAAAATTTTTATGTTATTCAAACACAAAATTTTGAGTGTTCCTAATAAAGTCTTTTTTTCTCCAACTTTCCATTTTTTCATTCTTTTCTCAAGTGAACCATATTATCAACTGAAAATACTCTGATATCTGACTAAATTTATAATCTCGGAGAGAATATTTCAGAAATGAATTTAAAACAAGTAAGTGATCCCTATCAATTGTTGAGCAGTGTATTTTCTTCATACATCTACATAAATGTGGTTTTTAATGGATTCCTCGATCCTCGAAGTATCAGACTAATGTGATCATCAAAACTACTACTCACATTAATTTCTGATCTTTTCTCCCCCATTTCAGAGTACAAGCAAATTTTATGGCTTGGCATGCCCTTCAACATTTCATCAATTTTATGCCGAGTGATCTAGTGAACAAGGCCTATGAATACATGGAATCTCTTAGTGAAGTTTCAAGAAGACCTAGATGGCAGATGTGTGTCGACTCGGTGAAGGAAAGGTTGGTATAATTCCATTAATTATACAGGTGTTGTATTATTAATTAGGTACAGAAACTCCAGCGCGTTATAAGAAGATTTATAACTTTACCGCATGAATAAAATATTTCCCCTTTCGACTGTACATATTTGTTTTCAACGAATTTTCTTATGTACAGGTATGGTAATTCACATCGGAAATATACGGTATAAAATGCCTCAAACAGAAATTTTTTAAATATATATATTCGAGGGATTTACTTTTGACTGACTGAATCCAGTTGTCCGATTGCAATAATGTAGTGTTGTCTATCTCATCGTTAAGGGGTCTCTTCAAGCAGTATAGCAACCGAAAGTACTTGAATCGAGTATAAAGCTGCGTTTCGGAAAAATATTTCTCTTCGTACCCATATACCTGGTACTCACCTCGAAACTTGTTTCGCGAGTATGTTTCATTGTGAGTCACTCGTCAGTCGGTATTGAATCGCGCATCAAAGAGCCTCGTTTCTCGTGTTTCTTGTAGTGTGAAGCGATTTTACTGTTTCGCGGAAAATGAACCAGGATGATAGCATCCGCCTTGTCTCGTGCCAACTGGCGGCTCACCTTGTTTTCGCTCGTCAAGCCGAAACGTTTCGCCCAGTATAAACAGTTAAGCCGGCCGTAGACATCGTTATTTTTCATCCGTTTTCCTCGCCGCGATTCGAACCGCCGAGTCATATCGCGGAACTGTTTTGCCTACACACTTCGGTAAATTCTACCAGTTATTTTGTTGTCGTTCCCGATTTAGCAAGTCATGAAGATGAAATATCTCTTAGCAGTCGCGGCTGCAGTTTCTGTTCTGAGCGAAAAAGAAAAAAGAAACGAGACTTATACTGCGCTAATGGCAAATAACCGCCTATTCTCGACGAAATCCCCACACACAGTCGGTATGACATGACAACCGATGGACCGTCGTGCCAAAAATCAAGCATCGGATGAAAAATAACGATGTCTATAGCCGGCCATAGACATCTTTATTTTTCATCCGTTCGTATCGCGGCGATAAGAACCGTCCTGACTAGAGCGCCGAAAACCGATGTGTGTGGCGAAAAACCGTCGGTACGTATTGTCGGTCCAAATATCTACCGATGCTTGATTGCTGAAACGGCGGTCTATCGATTCTCTGTTTCGATGTGAATTTTCAAACCTATTATTCAGCCTATTGTATTTAAGATCTTTCGACATTTTGAGTTTACACTTTGCAAAAAGTTTGCACATATTAGCCGAATACTTTAATATTAATTATGGAGGAATAGAAAAAATTCTAGGACCACCCGTAGGCAAATCCTGACAGTCTGAGTGTCCTAAAAATCCATTTTCAGGCGTGTTGATTACAATATTCTTTCGGCGACCATGTAGAGTAACACTATCGCTGTTGCTTACCATACTTCATTGCTAATTTTGATCAAAAAACTTGTCAGTCGTTATTTCGTGGTAATGATTTAATTAAAGATAAACATGTGGTTTTCACACCACTATATTTTTTTGGTAACTTTTAAAGCCACAAACAGTTGTATTCCAAATACTTTTGTTCCTAAATTACCGGGAGAAAGCGATAATGTTCACATTTGGATATTTTATTATTTCTTGAAGACTTATTAAATACGCCGCTGCCTTTTAGGGCAAAATATCCAATATAAACAGTTTTTATTTTTTTCTTCTTTGCCTTATATTTCAGGAACAAAAGTATTTGGAATATTTATGTTTGTTGCTTGAAAGTTTCACTAAAAGGTGATACAGGGTCGCAAAAACCACATGACTCTATCGTTTATAATAGTTGAGATACAGTGCAGTCTCAACCAAAATGGGACATAGTGTACTTTCTGGAATAGGCCAGAAAATGCTACTTTCACTGGAATCGGATATCTATGAAAATATGGAAAATCCGGTTTTCAGTATTTCAAATGAATTTTCTATGGTTCTGTTCACACTATGGCCACAAAATTTTGCAACATTTTATTTCGATTCGGTTTAGTTGCCTGAGATATTGAAGAACAAAAATTTTAAATTGCCATATTTCATGGAATACCTTGTAGGATATGGCTAGTTAACGAACTCAATCGAGGCATTTAAGAACCGAACTTACCCTGAAAATTTCAAGTCTTTACAACAATTACTTCCAAAGTTATCTTGCTAAAAAACGGCCCCACGGACAGAATTGAATTTGAATACGGATTCGTCATGAGGAAGTCGAACCCTATCGTTTGAGACCATTTTTGGCCCAAAAGTCAAAAATTACATAGAAACATTTTCGGCAAAACGATATAGCTCTCGTTTATGTAGAACGAGAGCCCAAAAAGATCTAGAAAATGTGTCTTTAGCTTTCCTTCTTCTTCTTCTTTATGTGCCGTCTCCTTTAAGAAGGTTGGCTATCATCATGGCGATTTTTATCTTTGAAGTTGCGGATCTGAACAACTCAACAGAGCTGCTGTTGTACCACTGCCTTAGGTTGTTCAACCAGGAGATGCGTCTTCTTCCTATACTTCTTTTACCCTGTATTTTTCCTTGTATAATAGTTTGCAACAGCGTATACCTCTCCCCTCTCATCACGTGGCCCAGATACTGCAATTTTCTGATTTTGACTGTGTTGACTATTTCCTTCTCCTTTTCCACTCTTCTCAATACCTCCTTGTTCGTTATTCTGCTCACCCAACTTATTCTGAGGATTCTTCGATATGTCCACATCTCGAATGCTTCCAGCTTGTCGATGTCGCATTTCTTTAGCGTCCAGGCTTCCATTCCATATAGTAGTACTGGAAATACGTAGCATTTAAGCATTCTGATTTTAAGATGTAGACTAAGATCTGTTCTGGTTAGTGCATTCCTCATTTTATTGAACACTGTTCTAGCCATTCCGATCCTTGATCTTATTTCCTGTGAATAATCATTATTGTCATTTACAATCGTCCCCAAGTACTTGTATTTGCAGACTTTCTCCACTGGCTCCCCTTTGATCCATAATGTTTCTCCCTGTTGTTGGTGTTTTGTGATCGTCATGAATTTAGTCTTCTTGGTGTTAAGTGTGAGCCCCCTCTCTTCACTGATCTGTACTAGATCTATTAGCCTTTGTAGTTCTTCCAGGGTTTCTGCTATTAGTACTGTGTCATCTGCGTATCTGATGTTATTTATAACCTTCCCATTAACTTTCACTCCCGTTGTTTTTTGATTTTCCAGTGCTTCTAGTACTATATCTTCTGAATACAAATTGAAGAGTAAAGGTGAGAGCACGCATCCTTGTCTTACTCCGCGTTTTATTTTTATCTCTTCTGAAAGTTCATCTTGCACAGAAACTTTGGCAGTCTGGTTAAAATAGAGATATTTTATTATTCTGATATCATTCCTGTCTATGTTTTTATCTCTCATGAGTTTTATGAGATTATTATGGCGGACTTTGTCGAAAGCTTTGTTATAATCGAGGAAGGCTACGTATATTGGCTGATTGACGTCCATGAGTCTTTGAGACAGCACATTAAAGGCAAACAGCGCCTCTCTAGTACCCATTGCATTTCTGAAACCAAATTATGTTTCACAAATATCCTTATTCCCTCACAATACAACGAGTTTCGATCATCATGTACATCTTTATGAAGTGGTAAGTATTTATGGTATAAAAAACCGAAATCGTTCTTCGACGAAATGAAAAAAATTGAAAATGATGTGTAATTATATTAATTGTATATCCACATCATTTATATGGTGAGCACTCTATTGGAACAATTCACAACAAAGAAGTTGTTATGTTATGTCGATTATAATAGACTGCTGCAGCAGCTGAAGATATCACTAAATATTTGTTCAATAATTTGTTTACATCTAACATATACATCATACTCTGATATCGATCTACTCAAATTTCCCAATCAAATAACTCTTCAATCATACCTAAGGGAGAACATGTGCCTCTTGATCAAAGAACCGTCTGCTGTATATCGTTAATTAAAATTATCGATCATATTGTATGTTTGTTCAAGGAGTCCACATAGCTGAATGATAGGATATGGGGTAACATGGCAGCATAACAATTTTCTGTGATTATGATGATGAGAAATGAATATGAACGGGCCGATTTCTGCCCACTGATAGTAATAATAATGAATTGTCAGAAATAGTTAGGACTGGCTGATAGCCTTTAGTCAAATTTGTGAAAGTTTATATCAGAATAATGTTGCTTTGAAATCATGGGCAGACGAACATTTCGGTCGCAAACCAAAGATGATCCAAAAGGAGACTGCACGGGCTCACAAAGCGCGAATGAACCATCAATGGTTGAAAAACAGCGTTTTCAACTTCATTTTGATGATACTTTGGCTCTCGAATTGTGCAGACCTGAATTCAATGGTTTACTCTCTCTAGGTTATCTCGGAAAGAGAGCTCCGAACTGAAAAATATACCAGCCTCGAGACGCTGACCATTATCCGTGAATGGGCTAAAATACCGGAAAGTTACGTTCGGGCAATTTTCGATTCGGTTTCTGACCGAGCATAGTCACAGTGAAAGGTGGTCATATCGAGCCAAAGTGAATTGATTCTGAATATTTGATTATTTTCACATGTTCTGTACATAAAAACAGAATTTATGGCTTTCTGAATAGGTTACACTTCGAGTGTAATGTAATGAAGTCTTTCGTGCGTTACCATACATACGCAAAGTTGATTACCCAAGTAGCAATTTAACGTTGCGTCGACGTAAATGAAGAAGTCGCGCAACCAAACTAAGTGACTTCGCCGACCTCATAACAACGTCTTCACAACCATGACTTGCACCAATTTGATCAATCACTCGGGTTTTTACAACATGGTGCTGCAACTACAGTTATCTGATGTACGTTGTCTAAACGTTGCGAAATTTACTTCGATGCAACTAATTTACATATGCGCCATCTAAGGGAACTGAGTTCATTCCACATAGGACGTTAAAATAGTTAATATTGCAACCAAATAATTACCGCTGGCCATCATGTAAATATTTCTCGATATGTCGATTTGTTATCGATCTTATGCAAAAAGCCAATAATCCCTTGTTAAAGAATAGAAACGATTGTTTAGCAAACAAATATCGACAACGAAGACTACTTTATTCTTGAATATACTATTGATTCATGCTGAAAAAATTGCCGATGTTTTTTATAAGTTCAAACACTCACTAAACGAGATTCAGAAAATTTTCACACATAAAATTCAAATAAAGGCTTTAAAATTATTTGTTTTTGTTTATTTACGTCCCAAAGGTCAATGACAATTTCTCAAAACATGGCGTAGTTTCGTAGTTTAGTTGACCAAAAACTGCACTAATTCTAAACATCGGGTTACTAGACAACCAATAAAATACCCAAATTGCGATTCTAGTTGCCTATACGACCAAAGCTTCACTGCTGTCAGGTTTATTTACTCCGTCGAATGTAGGTTATAAAATGCCAATATGATATGTTCACATTTTATTCAAAAATTACCGCCTCGTTGGCTGTAAGGGCTAGGCGTGCGCCTACAAGTACTTACGCTAATATTGGAAAAACACTGGAATAACATGTACCTGGTGATTTCTGAGGCCGATCCTCATAATGTACAGATATCAGAATTTTTTTGCAGATCTTGTGCAGCTTATATCTCAAAAAACAGTGACCTGTGTGAAGCCCAGCAAGCAGTATTAATTCGTCTTTTGACAACCATAGAGCTAGTTTAGCCTTTTTTTTATGGTGCAATCAGTCTCTTTGCTTGTCTCTGACCTGATGACTCATCATTTTTCCCAAACATCGACAAGGAGTTTTTCAAAGCATTGAGAGAATCAAAAATTAATTAGTATTCAAAGTCAAACAGCGTCAGTGAAATTTCCTCATTTTCACGTTACTGATTAAATTCTTAGGATATTTTTCGACGAGATATGTAGGAACTAATAATACCTTCATAAATATTTTTAATCAATAAAAATTAAAATTAAAAATTTAAATATTTTTCGATTCGTCTATATTGGACACCTTCAGAGCCTACGTGCAGCAAGTCACTCAAATAATTCATTCTTCAGACAACAAAGGTTTATTATACTGCCAACACAGAAAAATACAGATGAAACCAGGTTTTGCGTGCAATACCGAAATACAATAAAATAATTTTTCAGGATGGGTCCTGTCATATCGTCAGCCTACATCGAACAATACTTCGACGAAGAAACGAGACGCGATGTTACCGAGATGGTCCATAACATAAAAGACCAGTATAAAGAGGCTCTGAACGATTTCGACTGGATAGATGATGCGTCCAAGAAAGTAATTTCAGAGAAACTCCTTTATAGCGCTGTCGACATTGTTTCTTACGACGATCTCAGTTCATTGAATCATCTGTGTTCAGGATTCACTGAGGTGAGTATACTTATTAATGGATTTATTGCGCCTATCGATGGTCAGTTATTGACTGTTTTAATCTCAGATCAATAATAGTTATTTAATCAACTAGGTTATTAAAGACAGCGACTAATGGTCAAGATATTTTAATAGTTCGAGACTATTAGTCGCTCGATTAATAATCGAGTTGATTACAACATTTTTCCGATCATCTTAATCTAAATTGTGTATGAATTTTGGATTGAAATATATTCTCATTTTGCACAAGACATACATTTGTCATAATTAAATTTTTATGTATCTATGTTCCAGTAGAGTTTTGACATTTTTCGTTGTGCTTCTGAATACTTTGTGAACGGTTGCCATGAGGATTGCACATTAAAATAACCAAAAAATTGAGCATTAAAATGGGTCATTAATGATCAATGTCGTACACATTAAAATCACCTTTTATTTCAAGGTCGGCGGAAAAGAACATAAATGGGCATAGTCAGATATGAACAGGGGTAATAGGACCTTTCTTTTTGACACTGCATCACTTCACAACTGATACAAAATCAGTTGCGTTTCATTTCACAATGTTGTGATTGTCAACTGATGCGCAGAACTTCCAACTGAGTTACTTTTCGACAGAATCAGTTTAATCACTTCAGTTCATCATAACAACAACATAACCCAGAATTTAGTAGAAGTTAATACCTAATTTAATTTTAAAGGTGCGTATTCACTTGCTTCAGAACACTCCGAACGAACCAAACGCGGGAGCGGAAATGGGAAAAGTATATGCTGTCTATGGTATTTGTTCATAGAATGAGTATTTTCATACTTCTCAAAGATTATATCCCATAAACTTTGTTACTCACGATTTATAGAAAATGGCTTGCCAGTAGACGTTCAAAATGTTTCCGAAGTCTATCGCTACCGATAGGTAGCGGAAGGGCTTTGCGCTACGTCCGCTGAATGCGACCTTTGTCTGTCTTAATCCTAGATCAATAAAGAACATGAATATGCCTTGTCTGATGTACAGAGGGAAAAATGAGGTAAAGATCTCCATTATCATATTTTCCTTCTTCCGTTTATAGACATTAACCTAATTTTGTTATTGTCACGATTTTGAAGATATTTGCGCCAGTTTTCGTGATTTTACATTTTAATTAGGCTGGCAGTGATATTGAAGTTCATTTACTTCAGACATACTATTTTTTGCAAGACATCTGAAAAACATGATTCTTTACAATATCAACATTCCAGAGTTGAGCACAGTACCGTGGGTTGTAGGTAGGTGTTAATTCAACTATGTTTCTTTTATTCTGTAAAACTATAATTGGTTAGATGTATAGTCGTTAATAACAATAAAAATAAGGTGGATGCGACCTATATCGAATTTTTCAATGTTTACAAAAATGTTCATTATAAGCTGGTATCATCAGCAAATTTGAATTAGTGGTTAGTTTTTGACAACTGAAAATGTTGGTTTTTGTGTGTCCTTCGATTTTTTTAGAATGGATCAAACAATCTGTGTCCAATTTTGCGTTAAAATGGAATAAAGTGCTGCAAGGCACTTGAAATATTGACTGTGGCATTCAAATAAAAGACCAGTATAAAAAGGTCCTAAACGATTTTGACTAGATAAATGATGTGTCAATGAAATTAATTTCGGAGAAACTCTTTTATAGCCTTGTCGTCATTGTTTCTAACGACCGACGGTCCCAGTTCATTGAAGTACCGATGTTCAGTTATTTTGTCCTGAATCTTATCGTCGATTAATTTCAGCGTGATCTCACTGGAATTTGAACAAATATTGGCTTTCCTCGAAGTCTGTTGAAATAGTAAATGATGAATGTTCACGGGCTGTGGTCAGATTTCGATGATTCAGTAAATAATGTATCTCCAAAAAGAGATTCAAAAGTAATACACATTTTTTGACGGGTGTGACAGCAGCAACGGATCCCAGCAACGGATTTTAAGACGGTATATATGATCGACTGAAACCGCCGCTGCTAGAGATTTTTGATGTCGATCGTTTATTTAGATCTCGTAGAATACGATGTGCATAGTGGAATAATTTGTGACCCTCAAACTCCCACCATACTTGCCCCCCAAAGTTAGAAAAATACAGACATCGACTAAAACGACCGTTGCTGGGGGTTTTTTGATGTCGATCGTTTACTTATATCTCGTAGAACACGATGTATATAGTGGAATAATTTGTGACCCTCAAACTCCCCCACACTTGCCCCCCAAAGTTTGAAAATACAGATATCGACTAAAACGACCGTTGCTGGGGATTTTTTGATGTCTATCGTTTATTTAGATCTCGTAGAACACGATGTATATAGTGGAATAATTTGTGACCCTCAAACTCCCCCATACTTGCCCCCCCAAAGTTAGAAAAATACAGACATCGACTAAAACGACCGTTGCTGGGGGTTTTTTGATGTCTATCGTTTATTTAGATATAGTAGAACACGATGTATATAGTGGAATAATTTGTGACCCTCAAACTCCCCCCATACTTGCCCTCCAAAGTTTGAAAAATACACACATCGACTAAAACGACCGTTGCTGATGGTTTTTTTGATGTCGATCGTTTACTTATATCTCTTATATCTCGTAGAACACGATGTATATAGTGGAATAATTTGTGACCCTCAAACTCCCCCATACTTGCCCCCCAAAGTTTGAAAAATACACACATCGACTAAAACGACCGTTGCTGGGGGTTTTTTGATGTCGATCGTTTACTTATATCTCGTAGAACACGATGTATATAGTGGAATAATTTGTGACCCTCAAACTCCCCCCACACTTGCCCCCCAAAGTTTGAAAAATACAGATATCGACTAAAACGACCGTTGCTGGGGATTTTTTGATGTCGATCGTTTACTTATATCTCGAAGAACACGATGTATATAGTGGAATAATTTGTGACCCTCAAACTTCCCCCATACTTGCCCCCCAAAGTTAGAAAAATACAGACATCGACTAAAACGACCGTTGCTGGGGGTTTTTTGATGTCTATCGTTCATTTACATCTAGTAGAACACGATCTATATAGTGGAATAATTTGTGACCCTCAAACTCTCCCCATACTTGCCCCCCAAAGTTTGAAAAATACACACATCGACTAAAAGGGCCGTTGCTGGGGATTTTTCGATGTCGATCGTTTATTTAGATCCCGTAGAAAACGATGTATATGGTGGAATAATTTGTGACCCTCAAACTCCCCCCATACTTGCCCGCCAAAGTTAGAAAAATACAGACATCGACTAAAACGACCGTTGCTGGGGATTTTTTCATGTCGATCGTTTATTTTGATTTTCTAGAACACGATGTATATAGTGAAATAATTTGTGACCCTCAAAGTCGTGCCCCCCAAAGTTAGAAAAACACAGACATCGACTAAAACGACCGTTGCTGGGGATTTTTTGATGTCGATCGTTTATTTATATCTCGTAGAACACGATGTATATAGTGGAATAATTTGTGACCCTCAATCTCTCCCCATACTTGCCCCCCAAAGTTAGAAAAATACAGACATCGACTAAAACGACCGTTGCTGGGGATTTTTTCATGTCGATCGTTTATTTTGATTTTCTAGAACACGATGTATATAGTGAAATAATTTGTGACCCTCAAAGTCGTGCCCCCCAAAGTTAGAAAAACACAGACATCGACTAAAACGACCGTTGCTGGGGATTTTTTGATGTCGATCGTTTATTTATATCTCGTAGAACACGATGCATATAGTGGAATAATTTGTGACCCTCAAACTCCCCCCACACTTGCCCCCCAAAGTTTGAAAAATACAGATATCGACTAAAACGACCGTTGCTAGGGATTTTTTGATGTCGATCGTTTATTTAGATCTCGTAGAACACGATGTATATAGTGGAATAATTTGTGACCCTCAATCTCTCCCCATACTTGCCCCCCAAAGTTAGAAAAATACAGACATCGACTAAAACGACCGTTGCTGGGGGTTTTTTGATGTCGATCGTTCATTTAGATCTCGTTGAACACGATGTGCATAGTGAAGTAATTTGTTTCACTCGAAATTCCCCCATTCTTATTTCCCAAAATTCGATAAATAGACATATCGAGACAAACTCTGAAAGTGATCAACTGATTACATCCACATTAAGATATGCGGATTTCTCAAATCTACTCTGATTACAGCGACCAGAAATTAGTGGGTCTGCAATGAACATACATATTTTTTCCTTCAGAATTTCCTGAAAATTTCGCAGAAATTTCGGCGCGTCGTCATTCTTCTTTGAAATACCGAACAACCAAACAATCAATTGACAGACATGTGGTTTGTGACATATCGAAAAAATAATGAAAAATTTCAAATGTGATTAACCCTACAACTACTTGACCGATGGGATCCAGCATAGCAGCTTTTACATCGTGTTCTACGAGATCTAAATAAACGACCGACATCAAAAAACCCCCAGCAACGGTCGTTTTAGTCGATATCTGTATTTTTCAAACTTTGGGGGGCAAGTATGGGGGGAGTTTGAGGGTCACAAATTATTCCACTATAAACATCGTGTTCTACGAGATCTAAATAAACGATCGTCATCAAAAAATCCCCAGCAACGGTCGTTTTAGTCGATGTCTGTATTTTTCTAACTTTGGGGGGCAAGTATGGGGGGAGTTTGAGGGTCACAAATTATTCTACTATATACATCGTGTTCTACGAGATCTAAATAAACGATCGACATCAAAAAATCCCCAGCAACTGTCGTTTTAGTCGATATCTGTATTTTTCAAACTTTGGGGGCAAGTGTAGGGGGAGTTTGAGGGTCACAAATTATTCCACTATATACATCGTGTTCTACGAGATATAAATAAACGATCGACATCAAAAAACCCCCAGCAACGGTCGTTTTAGTCGATGTCTGTGTTTATCTAACTTTGGGGGGCACGTATGGGGGGACTTTGAGGGTCACAAATTATTTCACTATATACATCGTGTTCTAGGAAATCAAAATAAACGATCGACATAAAAAAATCCCCAGCAACGGCCCTTTTAGTCGATGTCTGAATTTTTCTAACTTTGGGGGGCAAGTATGGGGGGAGTTTAAGGGTCACAAATTATTCTACTATATACATCGTGTTCTACGAGATCTGAATAAACGATCGACATCAAAAAATCCCCAGCAACTGTCGTTTTAGTCGATATCTGTATTTTTCAAACTTTGGGGGGCAAGTGTGGGGGGAGTTTGAGGGTCACAAATTATTCCACTATATACATCGTGTTCTACGAGATATAAATAAATGATCGACATGAAAAAATCCCCAGCAACGGCCCTTTTAGTCGATGTCTGTATTTATCTAACTTTGGGGGGCAAGTACGGGGGGACTTTGAGGGTCACAAATTATTCCACTATATATATCGTGTTTTACGAGATCTAAATAAACGATCGACATCAAAAAACCCCCAGCAACGGTCGTTTTAGTCGATGTCTGTATTTTTCAAACTTTGGGGGCAAGTATGGGGAGAGATTGAGGGTCACAAATTATTCCACTATATACATCGTCTTCAATGAGATCTAAATAAACGATCGACATCAAAAAACCCCCAGCAACGGTAGTTTTAGTCGATATCTGTATTTTTCAAACTTTGGGGGGCAAGTGTGGGGGGAGTTTGAGGGTCACAAATTATTCCACTATATACATCGTGTTCAACGAGATCTAAATAAACGATCGACATCAAAAAATCCCCAGCAGCGGTCGTTTTAGTCGATGTCTGTATTTTTCTAACTTTCGGGGGCAAGTACGGGGGGACTTTGGGGGTCACAAATTATTGCACTATGCACATCGTGTTCTACGAGATCTAAATAAACGATCGACATCAAAAAACCCCCAGCAACGGTCTTTTTGGTCGACATCTGTATTTTTCTAACTTTGGGGGGCAAGTACTGGGGTTACTTTGAAGGTCACAAATTATTCCACTATGCACATCATGTTCTACGAGTTCTAAATGAATGATCGACATCAAAAAACCCCTAGCAACGGTCGTTTTAGTCGATTTCTGTATTTTTCAAACTTTGGGGGGCAAGTATGGGGGGAGTTTGAGGGTCACAAATTATTCCATTATATACATCGTGTTCAGCGAGATCTTAATAAACGATCGACATCAAAAAATCCCCAGCCACGGCCCTTTCAGTCGATGTCTGTATTTTTCAAACTTTGGGGGGCAAGTATGGGGGAGTTTGAGGGTCACAAATTATTCCACTATATACATCGTGTTCAGCAAGATCTTAATAAACGATCGACATCAAAAAATCCCCAGCAACGGCCCTTTCAGTCGATGTCTGAATTTTTCAAACTTTGGGGGCAAGTATGGGGGGTGTTTGAGGGTCACAAATTATTCCACTATATACATCGTGTTCTACGAGATCCAAATGAATGATCGACATCAAAAAATCCCAGCAACGGCCCTTTCAGTCGATGTCTGTATTTTTCAAACTTTGGGGGGCAAGTATGGGGGGAGTTTGAGGGTCACAAATTATTCCACTATATACATCGTGTTCTACGAGATCCAAATGAATGATCGACATCAAAAAATTCCCAACAACGGCCCTTTCAGTCGATGTCTGTATTTTTCAAACTTTGGGGGGCAAGTATGGGGGGAGTTTGAGGGTCACAAATTATTCCACTATATACATCGTGTTCAGCGAGATCTTAATAAAAGATCGACATCAAAAAATCCCCAGCAACGGCCCTTTCAGTCGATGTCTGTATTTTTCAAACTTTGGGGGCAAGTATGGGGGGAGTTTGAGGGTCACAAATTATTCCACTATATACATCGTGTTCTACGAGATCCAAATGAATGATCGACATCAAAAAACCCCCAGCAACGGCCGTTTTAGTCGATATCTGTATTCTTCAAACTTTGGGGGGCAAGTATGGGGGGAGTTTGAGGGTCAAAAATTATTCCACTATGCACATCGTGTTCTACGAGATCTAAATAAACGATCGACATCAAAAATTCCTAGCAACGGCGGTTTCAGTCGATCATATATACCGTCTTAAAATCCGTTGCTGGGATCCGTTGCTGCTGTCACACCCGTCATTTTTTGTTGTCTTTTTTCGAGACACATAAATTAGTGCATAACTACCTCAATACAAGTCGCTTCGGTGTCTAGTTTATGTGTTACAGGCTATAACTTTCGCAGCATTGTGACTACGCTTTCAAATTGAAGAAAATCAGTTTTTTACCAGTGCTATCGAAATTTTCGTACCGCTTCAAATTTCGGAGATTTATTTCAAATTTAAATCATACTCATAGACAAACTAGTTAGTCTATGATCATACCTACTGTGCCATGTGCCATGCTATATTTCTATAGAATTTTCACAAGCCATTCCAAAAATATCTAATCATAATATACCTTCTTCCGATTTCATTGTATAGAAAATTTCGTAAAAACACTTTTCGATCAACATAATTCAAGCTTCGATATCTTTCAATTATCGTTTTTCTTCAAATTTTGATTTTGATTGATTTTCATGCTTTAAAATATTTTTTGCCTCAGATCTTGCATTACGATAATCATGAGAAATATGGGAACTACGCTTTATTTTATACAAGCAAATAACGTAGCCAATAGTGTCATTAAAGTTTATTTAGAGATATATTCTTCTCGATATTCTTAAAAGTCAAATGAAAAATAAAAATGTAACTAATGAACTTTCCAAAACCATTATACATAAAGACAATAAAAATACAACGAATACACCTCAAAAAATCTGCTGCTCGGATGCCGACTAGATCGTTTATTTCTGAAATTCTCACCTAACCTTCATTCTGTAGCAGATTAATTCGTCGATGACAAAGTAAAAAAATTCAAGATAATCCCTGAGCAGGAGTTTTGGAGTGGTCTTTTGTGGAGCAATAAGACTTTTACCTCAAAATTTTATATAGGATTTGAGATTGTTACCAAATATATAAATGCAGAATCTCAGCTGCATGAACTTTCAGTAAAGTAGTTTTGATTCTCGAAATGAATTTCACTCGAATCGGATATTCTGTTATGGAAATATAAAAATGTTTCTTTTCAATATTCCAATTGAATTTTCTATGGTTCTGTTGAAACTATGGCCACGAAATTTTGGAAGAACATTCAAAATATCGATCCCCATTCACGAAAAAAAATTTCACTCGATTAGGATATATTAATGCAGAATCTCAGCTGCATGAACTTTCAGTAGAGTAGTTTTGATTTTCAAAATAAATTTCACTCGAAATCTTTTTATCTAAATATGAAGTTTTTTATTTCAATATTCCAATTGAGTTTTCTGTGGTTCTGTTCACACTATGGCCACAAAATTTTGCATTAGGCTTGTTATCAGCATCTTTCATTCGATCGTCACATTTCATTCCGATTGGTTTCGTATTTCCTGAGATATTGAGGAACAAATATTTTGGATGGCCATATTTTATGTGGAACACCCTGTACGATTTGGCTGGTTAACAAACTTAACCGAGGCATTTGGGACCCGAACTCATCCTGAAAATTTCAAGTCTCTGGGACAATCCCTTCGAAAGTTATTGTGCTAACGGCCAGACAGGCGGCAGAATTGAATTTGACCACGAATTCATCATCAGGGAGTCTAACATTATCCTTTGAAACCATTTTCGGCTCGAAATTCGAAAATTACAGACATTTGGGTAAAACGGTATAGCACTCGTTTAAGTAGAACCAGCGCTCAAAAATGAAAATGACCAGCAGTATGAAGTAGGATGGCTTAATTTGTTAGTATCTACCTCCTCGGTAAAACTTTTCTGGTGTCCTGGTGATACCTTGCACACTAAAACGTCAAAATTAGTTATTCTAGATGTAATCTTTTGTTCAGCGGTATCAAAATTTGGCCAGTATGGTGGAAAGATAGACCCATCGAAAAATGTTCAACCTGTCACAGGCATTATAGCCATCGTAGCTGAATTGACTGTGCGAAAGAATATCTTTTCAATATTTGTTATTATTGATGTTTCGTATTTGAACCCAAAAAAACATCCGTATTTGAGTATTTTTTCTAGAAGCTGTTTGTTTCATATATACAGAGTATCTGTAAACAAATGCGGAAGACTCAGGGAGATGATTCCTCGATGAAAATAAGCAGGGGTAGTTCAATATAATTTTTTTTGAAATCAACCTCCCTTCCAAGGCGATGACAGTTTTAAATTTTTTTAGGAGTCCTAAAAAACACTCACATATATATAAAAGGATGGACAGGTCGTCACGTGACTTACACACTAAGTTTTGTGCCCCCAACATAAGAGAGAGAGATACTGTGAAGGATGGAGTAATATTAGTGTGGAGCATAGACTAAACTGAACTAATATCACTCCATCCTTCACAGTATCTCTCTCTTTTAATGTTGGAAAAATCACAGAACATAAAAATATCTAATGCGTAGATATAATATATCTACGATCCAATGTTTTTATTATATGTTCTGTGCTTCGCACTAATATTATTCTATCCTTGTCTGAAGTCAATAATCTCTCTCACACGTCCTGTCCATTCTTTTTTAAGTCTATGAAAACACTGGGTCATAGAACTATACATAATATGACTAATTAAGTAGATGCTACTCATACAATTTTTTTGATCCCATAACTTTATTATTAGGTGTTGAAAATAATAACCTCTTATGATTTTCCTCTAAAAATTGTTTTCGTGGGATAGATTTTCGCAGTTATGATCACCGTTCAGTCCAATTCATCGTATGTACCATGGAAGGAATATTCTAAGATATTGTTTATGCTCAAAATTGGTTATGTCAGTTAACTTATTTATCGAAAGTAAGTTCTATTTGTGAAATCATAATATTACGGATATAATTTTCTTCCGGAAATTAGTGATTAAACTTTCTGAAAGATTCATAGAACATCTTTATCTCCTTCCATAGAATGAATATTCTATGGAACGAGAAAAGTATCGATTGCATCGAAATTTTGCAGAAGTCTTTTTTCTCCAGAATTGAATGGTAAACCATGACGAATTTCATTTTTCTAACATCTATACCACGAAAACAATTTTTTAACGAAAATCATAGGGAGTTGTTACTTTCAACCCCCCGTAAGAAAGTTATGAAGTCTAAATAATTTGTGTGACTAACACTTACTAAGTGCTTCATATTATGTATAGTTTTATGACTCAGTGTTTTTAAAAAGCCGTAAAAAAATTAAAAACTGTCAACTCGTCGTCGCCTTCCAAAGGTTGTGTCTTGGAAGGGGGGTGGATTTAGAAAAAACATTATATATGAATCATTCTGCTTTTTTTCATCGGGGAATCATCTCCCACAAAGTCCTTCGCATTTTTTTATAGACATATGTCAAAAATTATTTTATGATCCCCCGAGTGATCCCCTTTTCTTATGAGTATCTAATAAACCTTTAAATGGGATGATACCAGTGTTCATGAAAGCAATTAAACAAATCTAACATGATCTGGATCGTGTCTCTAGAAATGGCCGTTATAATGTCATCGACAAAAAATGTGCATTAAGGGCATGAGAAAAACAATCTAAGAATTATACAATATGGTATATGGTATATGGATGTCCATGACGACAATGCTTATATGTTTCTGCATTCCAGTCTGAACTGTTATTTATTGATGGGATTCAATGGTGAAATCATTTGATGACATATTCTGAGAAGAACTTTTAAAATTATCTTTCACCAAATGCTTATTTTCAGGTTAAAATCTACCCAGACAATCTTCTGCTATCGGTGATGAACTTGGACCAATTTGTATTGAACAGCAAATTCCGAAAGCTTCGGCAGCCGATCCACACGAACTGGCTTGAGGATCCGGACTTCGTCACAGGACTCAATATCGCACTTTCTCCTTTCGATAACATTCTTGGTGAGTGTTAGAATGCAGGGTCCTTAACTACTCTATAAGGGGTAAATTCCTGGGACTTGGGACAGGATCGTAAACTAATATTCATTTTTCCTATTTATGAACTTGTTTATTAATTCGTCAAGTCTTTTACATAAGACATACATTTGACATTATATTGATTTTTATTAAGTATATGTTCTCGGCCTACTGATTATATTTGAGTTTGAAAAACTGATGGGATTGATGTTTCAGTAGAGTTATTACTCGTATTTCTTCTGAATACTCTGTGTTGGGTTCCCCCATGACAAATATACATTGCAATTTTAAATAATTGGGTCATGTTGCAGTATTGAAACAAGGTTGCCAACTCAACCACATATTAATAATTTAGATAGCTCAAGACAATATTCATACTCCGTTCACAAATTATTGAGCACAAAGTAGGCGTTTGTTCATTCATCTGAGATTGGCAGTATTTGCTGTCATAACGATGAACAAAGTCAACGTTACCGAATGTACCCGGCTTCGTCCGACGAGCTTCCAAGTTATCAGAGAACTCTATGTTGTATTGACAAAAATGCGTATTAATCTGACAAAGAAATAAACAACATTACTTAAAATTTTAATATACACTGCTCAAAGTTTCTTGAACGGACTATATGCAGAACTTATCTTAGTGGCGGCTTGTGACAGAATAAGATGATGAGTTACATCAGAAAAAAATATTATTATAACAAGGAACACATTAATCTAATAAAGTCCACTTTGTCAGCTGCATATTTATCATTATGAAAAAATCATCACAGGTAATTTGAATTTTCGAATCAAATACAAATCTTCATCTTATTATGGCTATACTGAGAATGTTATTTTTATGTTCACTCAAAAAAATTCCTTCCGTTTCAATGATTCTACCGTTTTATTGTGTGGTAGGTAATTGCTCTGAGATAAGTTTTTCATGTCACTATAACCAATTTTTCACCGAACCTCTATCGGAATATGTAATATTTCCACTGCCAACAAAATAATTTATTACACTGCCAGTAGGCCAGTAGTTCTTCTCATACCATCT
>CM024242.1:93593492-93632074 GCA_013421045.1 Propylea japonica
TATTAATAATAATAATAATAATAATATAATAGCCTCAGGGGCTCTGGAATGGTAAGTTCTAGAGTACGGGCTTAGCAAACCGAGGTACCCGAGCTAAACCTGGCAGTAGGTATAAAATGCAACCCATAATGATGGTGCAATTAAGGAGTAGAAATATTGAGTCGCTGCCTGAGGATCGTCAGGGCATGTCTGGAGCTGGCGCTGGACATGACAGCATGCGGGACGTCAGTGGCAGGGCGCTGAGGAGGCGGGCCCCTGTCATACAAAACACTACAGCTCAACAGGAAGAACCAAGGAGGCAAACAACAGCAGTGCCACCCCCTACAAATAGTGCTACGCAGGATCTTCAACCAGCGTTCACTCAAGCAGGGTTACCCAGAAGACGCATGAAATGGACAAGTTGTATCAATGAAACGATCATGCGCATCTACTATAAAATAACAAACCTGGGTCAAGAACTAACTGGATACAGACAACGGTTATTCAATGAATTCAAGCGATGTTTTCCAGATCTACAAGTAACTGAACAGAGGATAGCTGACCAATATCGCGTAATCCTCAGAAACAAACTTATATCAGAAGACAGATTGCAGGAAATTAAAAATGAAGTTGTCAATGAATTAAAAAACGAAGAAAACCATAATAGGAAGAACACACAACTTCTGGAAACAGAGAGCACAACCATGGAGCAACACATGAAGAAAGAACAACTGAACTCCAATTACCGCTCCAAGAAGATATTCAAACGACGACGACGAAACACAGAATGAACATTCATCACCTCAGGTTCATACCTCGGTAGAAACTGCCCATAAAATTTCGAACGAAGAACGACAAGCTCTAGTGGAACGTCTTGAATCAGCAATGCACAGATTATTCAGCGAATACAACGGCACTGATCCACTCTCCAGACCAACACTACCTAGGATCAGATCATCCAAAAAGCTTGCAGTCATCCTCAAGATAATGAACACTGATGTCATACCAAAATTCCTTTCAATGGCAACACAACTGGAAACGATCCATCTCATCCTTTATTGTGCCGCAACAACTGTAGTGGAAGTGCTGGGCATGAAGACCAAACCAAGACAGCACTCAAATCAACCCTGTCCACAACCTCGCCTACCTCACTGGCAAAGGAGGCTGGAGGAAAAAGTTCAACGCTGTCGGCAGGGACATAGGAAGGCTGACACAATATGAAAATGGCATCAGAACAATCAAGCTGAAATCGTTGGTGGAATCGATTATCTATCGAAATCGCAAGCACTCAAGCTATGAAGAAGAAAACACAACAGTAAAGCAGTGCATCGACACACTGAAACAAAAACTCAGTGTCTACTCCGAGAGATTGCGAAGATATAAAGAGAGCAACAGGAGGAAGCAAGATAACATCTCCTTTGAAAACTCGGAGAAAAATTTCTACAGACATCTGGATGGAAAACAACAGAACTCCCCAAACATCTATCCGAATAAGGATGACATGGAAAAATTCTGGACCGAACAACTGTCAACACCTACTACTTACAACAAAAATGCCGAGTGGATAAAAAACGAAGAGAAAACTCAAACCAACACCGCACAAATGTCCCTTACGGTCATCACAGAACAAGAGCTTTCGGATATTCTCAAAGAAATGCACAACTGGAAATCACCTGGACCAGACGGGCTCCACAGTTTTTGGCTGAAAAAATTCAACTGTTTGTTAATTTACTATAGTAATTAACTAAGGCAGTTAATGAATTCTACGAGGTCCAGAGAGTATGCCCTCCTTCCTGACAGAGGGTATAACTTATCTTCTGCCAAAAAATCACCAAAGTACAGACGATCCAGCAACGTACAGGCCAGTGACATGCCTGCCAACTATGTACAAGCTCATAACATCTTGCATTACACGTCGACTATACTCCCATTGCGAACGAAATAATATAATTGCATCAGAACAGAAAGGATGCTCCAGGGTGCAATGGGATCCAAAGAACAACTGATAATCGACTCTATAATCTGCAACCAAGCCCATAAGAAGAGGAGAAATTTGTTCACGGCTTATCTTGACTACAAGAAAGCTTTCGACTCCATGCCGCATGAATGGCTCATAAAAGTTTTAGAGATCTATAAAGTAGATCCAAGAATAGTGAGCTTTCTCAAAACAGTTATGTCAACTTGGCGAACTAACATCGAAATCAGCGGAACAGGCATAAGAACTGGCACAGTATCCATCAGGAGAGGAATTTTTCAAGGAGACTCTTTGAGTTCATTGTGGTTCTGCATGGCAATGAACCCGTTATCAACTATTTTAAAATCCTCCAGAAAGGGATTCAACCTGAAAGGCAACACTAGCAATATGTTGATTAACCATCTTTTATACGTCGATGACTTAAAACTGATTGCAGCAAACAGAGACCAACTAGAGTGCCTACTACGACTAGTGGAGATGTTTTCCAAAGACGTCAGCATGAACTTTGGACTGGACAAATGTCGTTCCCTAAATATAGCAGGAGGGAAAATCCAACAGACACCTCTCACCTTATCTAACGGAGAAGAAATAAAGGCAATGCTGGCAGGTGATCTATACAAATACCTAGGTATGAAGCAATGTCAAAGGATAGACCAACGAGTGATGAAGGACGAACTAACAGCAGAGTTCACCAGAAGAATGAGGAGCGTTCTGAAAACGAAACTGAACAGCAGAAATCTCACAAAAGCTGTTAACACCTACGCTTGCTCAGTTCTCACCTACTCTTTCGGAATAGTAAAGTGGAGTAATACAGATCTCGATCGTCTCCAACGGAAAATGAGAACACTATGTACAAAGGCCAACAAGCATCATCCTAAATGCTGTGTTGAAAGAACAACAATTCCAAGAACTCAAGGCGGACAAGGCTTTGTGGACATAAAGAAAATGGCAGCTGAACAAATAAAAAACTTGAGAAATTATTTTATAGATAAAGCAAACACATCGGACTTACATAAGATACTGATTGAAGCAGATTGTTCAACACCTCTATTACTAAGCGAGCACCCTCATGAAAACACCACACAGACGGGGATAGTGATAAAATTCAAAGATGGAGAGAAAAGCCCCTACATGGAAGACACCTGAACGAGGTCACCCAGGAACATGTCGACATTCCTGCGTCGAACTACTGGCTGACTTCTGGAAGATTGTTTCCTGAGACAGAAGGTTTCCTCCTTGCCATTCAAGATCAAGTAGTGCAAACTAAAAACTATCAGAAATATATCATGAAGGATAGGAGCCTCACCGACGATAGATGCCGCTACGGATGCCAAACATCAGAAACAATCCAACATATACAGGAGGCTGCCAAATGTTTGCTGGAAATGAATATAAGAGTCGACATGATGCAGTTTGTAAAATACTTCATCAGGAACTCGCCATCCAACTGAAGATTCTGCAGTCCGAAACAATTCCATATTATAAGTATCAGCCTGAAGTAATACTGGAGAACAACCTTTACAGGTTATACTGGGACCGCACAGTACTTACAAATTTAACAGTTGCTAATAACAGGCCAGATATAATCCTAGTGAAGAAAAAAGAGAAGAGAGCAATACTTATAGACGTAGCCATCCCGAACAACAACAATCTACGTCAAAAATATGCTGAAAAAATATCGAAATATCGAGAGCTTGAACTTCAGATTAAAAGGCAGTGGGGAATGTCTAGTACCAGAACCATTCCCATTCTCATATCAACCACAGGAATTATTCCTAAGAGCCTCAAGTCCAACCTCAAGGAGCTAGATTTGGATGAAAACCTGTTTAAAGTAATGCAAAAAGCAGTACTTCTTGGTACTGCTAGAACGGTAAGGAAGTTTGTAGGTCACGATGGACACCAGGAACAACCATGGAGGGAAACATTGCAAAACCAACTACCACGACATCAACCGAGAGATCCAGGACCAAGCAACGAAGGACGAACAACCCAGGACCCAGGAGAAGAAGAACACCGAAGACCTCAGAGCTCAATCCCCCTGATACTTGCTATCCGGGATGAGTGAATGTTCCCCTTAGTAGGGAGTGTGATAGCCGATCGCTAGGGGGTGTGAAAAATCACACCCTTTCTACGCTAATAGGCTCAAGTCGATAATTAATAAGGTCTTTTATTTTCTCAAATTTTACAGAAAATATAACTTTTATCTAGGCGAGATTCATTCAGCCAGATTCCGAACGGAACGTCCGTCTCGAAGCTGCCTGCTCAGCTAACCTAGGTAAACTTAAGTTTACTCCAGATATATAAATCGGCAACCGAACAAAAAAAACAATCAACATCCAACTTGAATATATGGGGGCATTGAGGAGATGAATAACTGAATTTTATAATTTAATAATTTTTCAATTCTCATACTTGGAGGGTAGGTGAAACACTTTCTATCAAGTTACTCAAAATTAACTTTCTGAACCTTCCTGGTTTCAAATATAAATGCTCAATATACTCATTCATCAAACTTGCAATATTGTACGAGAATGACCTTCGAAATAATGATGTATAATGACGCGGAACAGAGATGGCATGTTTGCGTCTTATGTTGATATGATGTACATCTGTTCTAAAGGTTATTTTATTGTATGGAGGAGATCTGTCCTGGAGTATTTTATGGAAGAGGGTAACTGAATGTAGAAACCTCCTTTGCTTCATGTTTATCCAGCCCGTCTCCCTCAACTTGTAACTGACCGACTCAGATTTCCTGATTCCATGAACCAGCCGAAGGCAGGAGTTTTGTACTCTCTGTATTCGAGCACAGTCTGCAGCAGTGATACAAGGATCGTAGACAGTCACAAAAGTTGAAATGTGAAAGTACGAGGGTGTCACAAAGAACAGCTTTTACCGGACGGGATAAGTAATGTCGGTTTTGGAAAATTGCTTTAAGACTGATAATTGCCCTTTGTATTCATTTGGAAATATGGGTAGTATATCGTAGATCACGGTCAATAATCAGTCCTAGATTTCTCACCTCCGACTCGAACTTAACAGGATAACTGCTTATATAAATTGCAGGAGCAAATTCATTCACGAACTGTTCCCTTTGTGTCCGTTTACCAAAAATCATACCGACGGTTTTTGTGATATTCAATCTGAGGCAATGTGCACGAGAAATTTCCTCAATTCTGTACAGATCATAGTTTATTGCGGCTACAGCTTGAGGGCTATCTTCAAATGGAAAAGAAATGTAATACTGTGCGTCATCAGCGAAAAAGTGGGAACACAATGATGTGAGTACAGTATGAAAACGCAAAATATAAACTAAAAACAATCTCGTTCCCAATACAGATCCCTGTGGAACCCTCCTGCAAATCTCCAAGAAACCAGACAGAGCACCTCTAAAATAAACTGCTTACTGCTTGCTTCCTATCGGAAAGATAATGTCTGAGCAGATTCGAAGCTGCAGAGGACAAACCGATGTACCGACGGATCGAAACCAACAATCGATGGTTTTAGGTGTCGAACGCCTTAGAATAATCTAATAGTAACATTACTGTGATAAGACCCTTATCTGTTGCATTTATAATATCATCGGTAATGCATAGTAGAGCTGTATTACAACTGTGACCTCTCTTGTAACCGGACTGATTTTGTGGTATAACCTGATTTGATTCGAAGTACTCGTGAAGCTGTCTGTCAAGGACCTTTTCGAATATCTTAGACAGCGTCGGCAAAATGCTTTTAGGTCTCAACTCTTCTAAGCTGGTCGGGTTAGATTTTTTGGCTACTGGAACGACTTTGGCTTGTTTCCACGCGTTTGGAAATATCGAATTCTTTATTCCAAAATTAATAATGTGGGTAATGTGTGGGAGCAAAAATGGTATACATAGACTTAAAGTTTTTATATTTATTCCGTCAATTCCTGTGGCTGCGCTCTTGATTCTCTTTATTATATCTAAAATTGCCATCTCATCAATACACACGAAGTCAAAATCTAAATTATTATGCAGCTTATTTTCGTCATAGAATTGAATCTGATCTTGACCCGGCTGAAGATCAGGAACGGCTCTGACGAAGTGGGAATTAATATCTGAAGCATCTCCCAGCTCACTTGGGATTTCCCTAGAACGTTTTTTTCTACAACCTACGTTCAGCAGTTCTAGCTTAGACCAGAAGGCTTTGGGATCTTTTGGACTGACTTTATGTTTGAAAAAATTTTTCTTTTCTCGTCGTATGGTAGCAGTGACTAGGTTTCTTAGACATTTATAGTCATTCCAATTAGATTCGGTGGAAGATCTCCGGAACCTACTCAGAGCTTTATCCCTATCTTTCTGCATGGCTTTAACAGCGTCAGTGAGCCACGGTGCCCATTTTTTGGTTATTTTATACGTAACGTAGGGAGCGTGGCGATCTAAGAGAATATTTATATTATCTGACAAAACTCAACTTTTTGATCAATGTTATCCATATCATAAATAGCATTCCATGGAATTGCTTGTAACTCATCGTTGAATCTAGCATAATCAAAAGATCTGAAATTTCTTATAGTTTTAAGAGTAATTTCTTTTTGTGATTTTTGCTCAGTGAGATAAGCAAAAATAAGTTCGTGATCACTTATGCCCTCATGAACGACCTCCACCCTAGAAACGAGATCTTTACTATTGGATATAGCGTAATCTATCAGTGTGGCAGTAGTGTTTGTGATTCTAGTAGGTTGCTCAACAAACTGATAAATACCGAGATCCTCGAAAAACCTTGACACAAATTTAGAGCTGGAATGGTCTGCTCTTAACAGATCAATATTAAAGTCCCCCATACAAAAGATGTTACCAAATTCCGAAAATAACCCGGGCAAGCTCCCCTCAAATTTACCGAAAAAATCCACATAGGCGTGGCTGGGAGGTCTATAAACAACCCCAAGCGCAAAATTTGTTTTACCTAATTTGACTTTTAGCCACAATTGCTCTATTTCATTATTAAGATGTACGACAGAATAAGGTATGTTTTTCATTATGTATATTCCCACTCCTCCACCACTACTACCAACTCTGTCCCGCCTCACAAAATCATAGCCATCAATAGAAACTTCCAGATCAGAAACCTCCCCCGTCAACCATGTCTCGGTCACGCCGAAAATGTGCGGCTTTCTTGATAGAATACATGCTCTGAACTCAGAGAAATGAGAAACCAAGCGGTTCACATTCAGATGTGCGAATTGAAAATTGATATTACTCATTAGTTTACTGTAGATAACAGAACTCAAAACATGTTTACCTCCAAAGTTAACAGTGAATATTATTCATACACCAGTCTAGACAATTGCAAGTTTTATGTAACTGATTAAAATTATGTTGAAATAAAAAAACAAACTTGTAGACGACTTGAAATTATTAATGCAACTCAATAATTCACCTGAAATATCGTGTAACACAAAACTTTAATACCCCAAAAGTAAAACTAACAAAATCGAAACCTAATTGTTAATCAAGAGAACAAAAAGAAATGCTCGGTTAGGTTGGAAGCTGGCTCCCCATATCCAAATTTGTACTCACAATAAATATGCATTATTTTATAGTGAATATCACAACGTATTATTATTATTGTTAATGAGAGGAGCCAGTTCTTTCACGACCTACTCATACGGTGCCATATGAATGAATTCAATTGTGGACTGTGGGATGTACGACTTACGGTAATCGGTAGACGTTGAGGGATGAAGTTCTGAGCTGGCAAAGATATTCCTGACTTGCAAGGTCAGGAAGCCGGTATTCAGACACTGCACTAGATGATTTCCACTACTCCAAATGTTTTCTACAATTCCGCGAAACAACTAATAATTTTCGTTTTCATTGCTCCGAAGGTTTTCCACAATTCTGTGAAATAACCAATTTTCGGAAACCCCCGAAGAATACTAAACCTTTCAAATTCTCGATTTGCGAACTGTACTGCTCACTATTTATGTAAACAAAACAGAAACTACCAATAAGAAACGATTATGAAGGAATCGGCGAGAACAAACAGTTATACTGTTATAAAAACAAATGGTCAGAAGATTTTATGCGCTTGTTGATATTGGAGAAACTATAGATTCCAAGATATTAGGATCACCAGACGTCACGTATATTCTGAGTATTGAGTAGTATGTAACTAAGATTGCTAGCTTGGTTAGACGGCCAATTTGCAGGTTTCAGGTTATCAAGGTACATAAAACATTTCTTATCTTGCGTAAATTCTTCAGGCCGAATCATGCATACTATAGACAATATGAAAATTCATGCGTTTAACAGTAACGCAGGTATAATATAAATAATGAAAGCGGAGAATCATATTAATTGATTTAAAAATCAACCAATATTAAATCCATACTTCGAAACTAATCTCATCAACGCCCAAAGAACATGCATAGTGGTAATATCAAACAGAGCATCCATAGATAGCTATTTCGCCCTATTTGGGGCTCTTCAGTATGGAGGAGCTCCGTCTGAAAGGCGGTACTACTAACACCACGTCTCGTTTACGACAATTAAAAGAACGTTTCCACTTCATCTACTGAAGGTTAAATCCACATAGTTGGACTACCACCAGTTTGTATGAAGAACGGTTAAACATCCCGCACTTCGTTCAAAGTTCATGCATCGGAGGTAGGTGTTCGTTACGATCCCAGGAGATGGCGTTTTAGTTCTCCTATTCTCAGAGCTAGGCGACATTTCTTCAAATAAGGGAACCTAAAATGCCTTTCAGACGGAGCTCCTCCATACTGAAGAGCCTCAAATAGAGCGAAATAGCTATCTATTGATGCTCTGTTTGATATTGATATTACCACTATGCATGTTCTTTGTGCTTTGACGGGATTAGTATGGGTCTGATATTGGTTGATTTTTAAATCAATTAATATTATTCTCCGCTTTCATTGTTTATACTATAGACAATGTTCTTAAATTTAAGTCGTCAATACTACCAGACACATTCTGTTGGCCCTTTTGCTCCACAGACGCTCTAAAGCTGCCCAAATAATTACTTCACTTGTATTCTGATTCTATGTGTCTACCTGACAACTATTTTAAAATAGTTGTCTGGTGCACATACGAGTATATAAAATGAAACTCAGGCTTCACATGAAGTTAAGTAATTATTTTGGGAGCTTTAAGGTGTCTGCAAAGCAATAGGGCCGAGGAAAAGTGTCTGGAAGTATTGGAGACTGGTTTTGAAGATATTATTTTAAATATACATGAAAATCTACCTCATATCTGAAATTTGACGTCCAACCAATCTAGCCGGCTCTTAGTGAATACTAACACTACTTAATCGTCATTACAAGTCCAAAAAAGAGCAATTTTTTTAACACAAAAGTCCTTTTTTCAAAAATTTCCAGTACCCAAGCTTCTAAAACCTTCGTCAGTTAAGACTTAAGAAAAAAATCACACAAAAAAACATTACTTTATTATGATTAGAAAATTGAAAGATTGCGGAGGAATTCGCAACAAACGATTCCTTATTATTTCAAAATCCTTCAAAAAATAGTATATTATATTATAAGGATTAAAAGTGCATCTTTTTTTTACGAGCAATATTTGCAGTTGCGAGGCGTAGCCGAGCGAATGCAAAATTGCGAGTTAAAATAGGCACTTTTAATCCGAATAATATATACTATTTTTTCTCCAACCAAGTCAAAATTACAATAAAATTGGTTTTAGTGAAGAATCGTTCATAATTTGGTTATGAATTTGAACACAGAATCATGACAGTGATTGTCAAGTAGACTTCAAATGCATTTACTTTCAATCCAAGTATTAAAAGTAGCGTTTTTAATCCTAGGATTAAAAGTGTTACTAAGCAACGAGCAAATTTTTGTACGGTAAGAGAATTTATGACTTTTGCACCTGAAAATAGTACAGAAAAGTCAACATTTTTTGATGGTTGGAGAAAAAGAAAAATTTTTTAAATAGTTTTAAACGACCTATAACCCTGAGGTTTATCGCACCAATTCACTTATTAAGGTACTGCATTTATCGAATTGATGAAAAAATCTTCAATGGGTTTCGATGATATTACACCAATCGGATGGCAATTGAAGCCATCAAAAACCTAATCGAAATAAACCCTATATCAAAAAATATAGCACTATTTTGCTCTTGGTATGGCATAATGAGAGTTCCACATAAATAATAATTGTACCATAAATAAATTTCCAGGTGACACAAGAGCTAAACATAGAGTAACTGATTATTTTTTTAATTGGGTTTTTATTTTTATATCAATCTGATGAAGTTTTAACAGTTTGATTTTTCTGCTTGGATTTTTTGGTTCAGATTCAGAATTACGCAGCCACCTTTAAGAAGGTTATCTGTTGGAGTTAAGGAAGAAAAATAACCAATCCTGCGAAAACGGCTATACAATGTTTTTTCTACTGACATTTTTACCTGGGCTCTGGTACCTATCATACGCAGTCTAGTATGGTACCCCGTTTTGCACTATCCTCGGCTGTGTTATGTTTTATATACCTATTGTATATTTTATATATTGTATTATGTTATCTCTTTATTCAGAAGAATTCACAGGTTTGGAAGTTCAAATAGGAATATATGCATCCCACAGAGAGTTTAACCGTCTAGTTGAATAGTGAAATATCCGAGTGATTTACGTGCTAAATAACTCACTGGATTAAGCCAACACTACATTATCGCAATCCGACATATATTCAGTTAGTAATTAAGCACGTAAATCTCTCAAATATTCTGCTGTTCAACAGGACAGAAAAATGTTTTATGAATTGATTCTCTGTGGTTACAAAAACGCAAAAAAATCATTATGTTCACGTACAGGGTGTTCCAATTCAAGTTCAAAATTTTTCTAGTTCGGATTCGATTCATTAAATTTCAGAAATATTGAGAGACGGCAATCGTTAAGTGTGACAAAAGTTCCAAATTTGAAATCTTTCGGTCGATTAGTTCAAGAGTTAACTATAAAATATCATCCATAATATGAATATTACCCTGTATACCTGAAACGAAGACCCTTGAACGATTAAAACCTCTTGATACGAGTCCTCCTTGATATCCTTGATTCATGTTGTCCGTTTTTCGCATTCTTCCCGGAACACCCTGTACAAATATAATGACGAGATTCACCACAGAATTAGAGACACATATTTTCGCCAGTGTGACCCTTTGCATATTTCTTGAATACAGCTCATACTAGGCAAAAATTCACATCGTATACGGGTCGGAGAGTAGTTACCCCGTAACACATTCATTCTGATCTGAATGCTTTCACCCCTACACAAAGAATATAAGTGGCCGCAGAAGGGTGTGCTCTTTTCTGTCCCAGATTCACCTATATTTTCACATTAAGCTTTGACGTTTTGGCGATCTTTACACACTTTAAAAATTCACATGCTGAAAAGAACATCTCCCCTGGTATCACGTTTTTTTTTCAGATGCCCGCATTCTGTCCGGAATGGAAAAAGGAAAGAGGGTGCGGTCTTTGAGGGAGTATTGATAATGATAAATATCAAATTTAATTGTTTTATTTACTTTGTTACTGTTTAATCTGACAGGTGTGGAATAGGTTAGATATTATACCACTGATGAGTTTCAAGTTGGAAAACGAAACGAGTTCGGTATTGCATTTGTATTATATTTGTTTCTTTAATCAATTCAACCTTTGATTCTTATGATTATTTAACAACGAAGTAATTTTCTAAGATATTCATCATTGTCGGTAGAAATTTTTTTATAGTATGAAGTGAAGGAAATCTTACCCCTTCCTACCTCTACGACTTGTCTATCGCGAATGCTGCAGACTAGGAATCTATCTCCCTTCACTTGTCCAATAAACGTCCAACACATTCCGAACTAACGAATCTTCTATGAAGAATATGAGGTTCAAGTTTTCACTTTCATACTTTGTTGAAATATAGAATAAACAAAGTGGGTGAAGTTCGTATAGGTGGGTAAAATCATTTGAATTGTTTTCGAGCTATGATGATTTGATCCGTTCAGATTTGAATTTAAATTTCAGGTCCTCAATTATATACAAAGACTGACGAAATAGTCGATAACGATAAGAAAACTCATGCGAATATGTATAAAATCTAAATACTATGTATAGTTCATCAACACACCAACTGGAAATTAAGGATAACACATTCACTGTGTATTCTCCAGGTGCTGAACTCCAAAGGATTTATATACTTTTGCTTTAGATAACTGAAATCCAGGTCAAAGTTTAACTCTCGACTCTATCTCTGAACTTTGACCGATTTCTTCCTCTCGACTCTAAACTGTACTCAACATCTGTCTCGTCTAGCTCTTGTCATCTTTACTCGAACTCAGATTTCTTCACGCTACTCTGATCTCTGCGGTTTTCGCACTGTGACCATAGACAACATTCCTTCTTCTTCTTCTCTGTGCGGTGCCTTACCGGCCGAACTGAGGCCTAGTGGCCCATTGTTCACCCGCATCGTTCCATAGAGACTCAGCTCCTCAGACACGAAGACAGAAACGTCGCGAGCCTGCCAGGAGTGGTCCCTCTCACCATAGGAATAGAAGGTGTTGGATTTCCTAGGTGTGTTGACCTTAACTCAGTAAGGTTTCCACAGTTGAACAAAATATGCTCAACCGTTTCATCAGTACTCCTGCACCACCGGCATAGGGAGCAGCTCGTCAATCCCATTCTCTTCAAATGCTTGTTAAACAGGTGACCAGTCAATGCACCAGTCACCAGACCGAGTTGTTTCCTCTCCAGCAACAGAAGCCTATTGACCTCAGATCGCGAGGACGATCTCTCAATGAGAATCCTCGACCACCTCAGGCCCACCCCTGCGCTCCATTCCGAGGAAAATTCCCTGTTCAGCCAGTTCCTGAAGAAACTTCTGACAGATGTGCGACAGATTGGCAGCGAAGGCTTCGGACCAACAAACGCTAATCTGGCTCCCCGCCTAGCCAGTTCATCTGCCTTGACGTTACCAGGTATATCCGCATGAGCCGGACACCAGATTACTTTCAAAAAGTTATCAGAGCCCAGCCCACGCAGAGCTTCCCTGCATTCTTCTACCAAAAGAGAATCAACTCTAACATCGGATAGAGATTTCAGAGTTCCCTGGCTATCGCAACATATATAAATGTGCTGGCCAGAGTATCCCCTGCGAATATTCCTTACTCTATACTGTACATTGAGACCGGACATCTTCTCAAGGAAGATGCGCGTCAAGAAACAAAGCGTTATTTGTCGCCGAAAAAGTAAGCATTGAATCAAATGGTTACCCACCCATCCAGGCGACGGTAGGAGAAGAGCCGAACTACCGAACCCTAAGACGCCGGACAGATCAAAACGCGCACTTGAAAGAAGCGAATCTTTTGGAAGGGAAGTGTTGTATACAATGGATACCAGCTCATTTAGGCGGCGCGAAGAGAAGAGCGGAGAAGAGGCTAATGATCCTTGGGGCATATGCGCGTCAAATTTCTCGAGGCGGCCGGCATGCGACAAGGGTAATAAAAGTTTATCGCGGTCGAGAGATAGGACGAATTCCATTCGATGGTTGCTCTACGCATTGCCTCGCCCAAATGTGCGGACCACGGCCAAATAACGCTTCGTCTATCGTCGCGCCTCTTCGCCCAAGTGAGCCTCGACCTCTCGACTCTAATCTTTCAGCTCCACCCTGACTGAGCTTTACCGTTTTCTCACTGATTCAAAGCCGACATTCTTTTCGCCTCGTCGATTCTACCTACATGCCGTGTAAAAAAACGTTATCATCACCATTCACGGATTAAATTCTAGGGAATATCAGAATTTAGCCCGTAGCGATGGTAAACTGACGTTTAGTTCACGATGGCTACGCGTAGCCTCTCCGTTCGACGCGTTTTCGAGTCGAAAGTGCAAGAGAGTGGTTTTCTTATTTACAATTCACAAGAATCATAACAATTCTCATCTATTCAGGTTAACATGCATGTAGCTGTTGGTAGATTTGCTTCCTTAAGTTCCAATCAGGATATTTTGGAACCGACGATTCATCAGAATTATCATATGAAGAAATCAATTCATTCAACGATTGATGAAGAATGTTTCAAAGGAACCTTTAAACTCTCTAGGTGAAATGCATGTGAGTAACAGTAACGAGTATTTTTCTAATAATTCCGAGTTATCTTCATTTATTACTTCAGATATATCTTGATTCGTCTTGAGTAAACAATGTTCATGCTCGTCAAATAATGTTTGTTTCAGAACTTTTTCTTCTTTTGACTTGATTCTGCTCAATCGCACTTCTATCGACTAATGAACCTGATAATTCATTAGTTTTCACTGTTCAAACAATGATATTTTCATTCAATTCAGGTAGTAAATCTGTAATGTGAAATTTCTATCTTCAAAGCGAGTGAATTACTATGCAGTTCTGAAAATATTAAAAGAGATCTTATTTTATATCTATCTCTATAGTCTGACCACACAGGAATCTTGAAAATTTATCTTTATGTAATTTTTTCACAAAGTCAATTGAAATTTCTATTCTAGAGAACCTCACAAAATTTGCACAAGTGTTCATTCAGCTTCTTATCAGATTTGGCCCATTGAGGAGAACTTCACAAAGCAATTCCAATCTTGGATGTCTCGAGCTTATTCCGTTTTTAAAATTGGAGTGAGTACGGGCGAACATAAATGCTTTAGACCTCGGATTATTCATCAGAGAGTCCCAAAGGAAAAAACGCACAAAAAACTTCATTTAAAACTATCTGAAAAACAAAGAACTTCAGAAGAAAATGAATCCCAGATACAGCCGTAAAAATAGAATAATTCCCGCAAAAACTTCGAATAGAAAGGCCGTACACTATTTCCTATATTTCCAGGACCGAGTGAATCCAATCCGGATATTTTCTGGAGCATTCAAATTCCTACTGGTACACAATGTTATTGTTCGCAGACGATGATCTAAGAAATAGATGGTCTTTCAATAAAAAAGATCAAAGGGCCCCTCTGCAGGGAACGCATCAATGCCTCCTACGAGAAATCCCGACTGCATTTCTTTCGCCAACTTCTTAGGACTGGCTAATCTGGTCTCGCTCCACACGGAGCTTCTGGGAACGCTTTGCGAGATCCCGTCTTCTCCCAGGAGATATTTGCTCTATTTTCCGTGAATAGAAGGAATATACAGCTAGCGATTCGAAAAGCTCGCCTTCAGACCAGATAACAGATAGATATTTGCAAGTACACGTTGCTAGATTTATTATTTTATTCTTCACGGTTTCAAAGCGATTATTCGGATTACCATGAAAGAAATGTTTTATGTTCAAGAAACCAGTTTGTTTCAACACCTCTGTTTTATGCTTACAAAATTTGGTAGTTAACTATCGGGACTCGACAAATTTGTATTTCACTTGTGAACGAACCCTATCCACTTATCATTGTCATTGTCATTTCCAGTTTATTCAGTGAATTCTACATTTTTGTCATGATGAAGTACACGAACGAGAAACGTCTATAGTATAGTATATTATATTATAAGGATTAAAAGTGCATATTTTTTACCAGCAATAGTTGCAGTTGCGAGGCGGAGCCGAGCGAATGCAAAATTGCGAGTAAAAATAGGCACTTTTAGTCCGTATAATATATAATACTTTTTTTCCAACCATCAAAAAATTATGACATTTTTGTACTATTTTCAGGTGCAAAAGTCATAAATTCTCTTACCGTACAAAAATTTGCTCGTTGCTTAGCAACACTTTTAATCCTAGGATTAAAAGCGTTACTTCTTGGATTAAAAGTAATTGCATTTGACGTCTATTTGACAATCAATTATCACCAACAATACCAGATATCCCTGACTACAGACTTGCTTTCGCCAAATTTATTTTAATTTTGGCTTGGTTGGAGAAAAAATATTTTTTTACCGAAATCGAAATACAGTGTGATTCACTTATCTTGGTAACCTAATTTTTCTCGAGAAGGGATGAATATTCTTTTATTCTGTTGGAGGTATTTGTTACAAGTCAATGAAGATATGCATAAAAGTCGCAATAATGAATAAAGACGCCAGACGTCGCGACAATATCAACATTTTTTTATAGGATTATACCTTTTTTATTGTGTCATTCGAAGGATAATTTAATTTTGTATGTTTGTTCTGAAACGTTGACTTTGGGGAAAGTCGGTCTCAATGCAATAGGCTCGCGGCCACACTCAGTGAAGACGGGAGTGAGTTTTATCGGATGGAATGTAATGGGCGCCAGATAGAGTAATGCCTGCCTACTCAAGGTAAATGGACTGCTTACTCCTCTACCAGAGTAACAGTTAAAAGAAATCCCTCAAAAATTCAAGTCACAATTATTTATTACCAAAAACAAAAATATATGTGCAGTGGTTGATACAATACGAATAAAGATTATCCCCCAAGGGGTAGTCAAAAGGAAAACTCACCAATACACACTACATTATATGAAAACGAATCATCTAAGCTAACCATATAAACCGACCTAAGTCAATAACTACTTTACATAAACAATGGTTCCTGAAGGGAACACCGATCAATTATCCTATAACAAAATCCTGACCGACCTAAGTCAATAACTACTTTACATAAACAATGGTTCCTGAAGGGAACACCGATCAATTATCCTATCACAAAATCCTGAAGGGATACACGAGCACCCTGGTTGGTACCCAACGCATTTTATGAAGTGCATCTCATTATAATTGCTCACAACTATATATAAAATTACCTTACAAAACAATATCACAAATTATCAAAATAGAAAAACCAACAATTTACAATATTAAAGCCAGTGCTACACACTGGTTACCTTCACAAACTACTCCAGAACGTAGATACCTCCAAGATAACAGGCAAGGGGATGCCAATTGATACCTCTACTGGCAGGCTCGTGGATGCCTCTAACTGGCCGGTACATAGATAATTCAGGCAAGTAGACATGCCAGGCACGTGGAATAACTGACAGGTTACCCCCAATAACGCCAGGTACGTGGAAACTGTTATTCAACACTTGTCAGGCACCAGATAACCCAGGTACATGGAACTCAGATACACCCAATACGTGGACAACTGTACTCAACACCTGTCACATGGAAATCAGGTACACCCGATACGTGGATACCCCATGTACATGGACCCTAACAAAATACTATAAGAAACGGTTCATAAGCTATAAAGGATATCTTAGTTACCTGTGTTGTTCGAGGGAGATAGGTTCAACCTCCAATTCAGTCGAGAATTTGTTCCCAATAATTCCAACAATATTCGCTACACAACAACCTAATAAAAGAAGATGGTAAGACAACTGGTTCAAGATAGAAAATGTATGCATACCTGAAGGTGCAAGATAGATTCTGTACGGACCCCATGTGGAAAAAGTCTGTATTTCCCAAAATATTCCAAAATACTTCTCAGGGAACAATGACGCTCGAAGATATAATCCCTCACAACGAGGATGAATCTAGATTCATAACTCTCCTCGAAAACGCCTCAACCTTCCACACGACCTCCGCACAACAAAAATGTCCGCCCTGACAGTCGCACAGAAACTTCCGGATCTTCAAGGTTCACAGAGTCTATCAGTTGTCACAGCGAAGAAGAAGAAAATATATCAAAACCAAAATAATATAAAGGAATCATTACGGTACTGACAATCTACGCAGTTTACACCAGAGGAGGGTCTCTATAAATCCATTTCTATAATTCTTCCACGATTTTCCGAAGTACTTTACTGAGGCCAAATATTCTAACCACTGCACAACAGACAGAACTACCCAAAATGACAACAATCACTAACCTCAAAATTTTAAACAATAATAAACAAACCGTTTTCTGATGGAAAACAATTCAAAAAGGTAGGTAAACGAATACAACAATAAGGAAATTTAGAAAATGAACCATCCCAATAAGTTTACTAACTAATAATTTTTGGAAAAAGATGGCAAAACTACATTTTATGATAAATTCCAAAATAATAACGTTACAGTTCTCAATATCTTTTTTCTATTTCTTACGGTCAGCAGCCTGCAGCGTGTTTTATGTTAAAACTATTCCATTTATTCTTTCTGTATTGTGACAGTGAGCCTCGATTTAGAGACATAAAAATGATTGTGTTCCTCAATATCGAAGACACTTTGTATCAAACTACTTCTCAATCATTATATTCATCAAATATTATATTTTATCTAATATTTGATTGACGATAGGGCTCTACTCCCTGATGACGAATTCGTGGTAAAATTCAATACTCTCCGTGGGGTCGTCCGTGTGGCCATCCGGCCGTTAGCACAAAAACTTTCGAGGTATTGTCCTATAGTCTATCCAAATCCGAGAGGCCAGCGTAAACAAACTAGAAACGCGATTTGGTCGCTCTTATTGGTCGAAGCTTCAGGAACGCCACTTTCGACCAATAAGAGCGACCAAATCGCGTCTCTAGTTTGTTTACGCTGGCCTCTCGGATTTGGATAGACTATAGAGACTTTAAATTTTTAGGGTGAGTTCGGTTCCCAAATGCCTACCCTGTACTGTACGCTAGCAGTAATAGGCAAGAAAGAAAGAATACAGTATTGAAAAATAAAATATTTATATAATGCAATCCAGCTCTGGAAATTGAAATGGAATCGGATCATTATTTCCCTATAATCGGATAAAACGAAATGAAAATTCGAATCACATCCAAACCCAGTCGGTACTGCATGCATATTATGTTCGAGTAATACCACTAGAAAATGCCATTTTAATCATTAAATCTCATCCAATACATATTTCACAAACATTTTCAGAATACGAAATGAGCAGTTGTAACATGTATGCATATTGCAGTTTCAATACAGATTATTTATCTGAGCCAAATATCCATAGTAGTATTATTATTTTATTGGAAAATTCATTTCAGAATTGGTTCGAGTGTCACTGTTTATGATAGCTATTTTCTTACATGAATTGAAATCAATGTGCTTCCCTGGAACTCCTTATTTACTGACACTTTTCTTCCTCATTGATATTTTCGAAGTTGTGCAATGAAAAAGTAATTAACGTAATAAATTCGAAAAGTAGGGTTTTTTTGGACAAGTAGACAAAATTATAGGACGAGCCGTTTGCGAATTCTGGAAATCAGCCAGTCTCAAGCATTCAATTGTCTAGACATCTCAGACCAGACATGTTCGATGCAATTCATGTCTGGAGAGCGAGCTGGCCAGTCCATCCTATCAATAGCATGAGTTTCTAGCGCTTCATTAACCAGACGACTACGGTGTGGACAGGCATTATCGTCAATTAAAATGAAATTCTCACCCACGGCAGCCGCAAACGGAACAATTATGGGTTCAATAATCATATCGAGATATCTCTGGCTTGTCATGGTGGTGTTCTGCAGAACAACCAACTCTGTGCGTTGGTTCAAACAAATGCCTCCCCATACACATATAGAACCTCCGCCAAAATCTGTTGTGTGTACCATAAACTGTTCTGCATACCTTCGAACTCTTTCCCCCCAAGCAAGAATACGTCCATCGGAGTTGACCAAACGAAATCTAGACTCATCCGTAAATAAACATCGGCTCCAATCTTCAAGTGTCCAATTGCGGTGCCTCTCAGCCCATTGCCTTCGATGAATCCGGTGTTTCCTATTCAAACGGGGATTTTGTACCCTCCTACGTGCTCTCAAACCACGAACATGTAGTCGTCGTCTTACAGTCTGGTTCGAAATTAGAACTCCTCTTGCAACTCTCAGTGATCTATTGAGCCGCAACGCCGGGCAAGTGGGATTTCTCCTAGCATTGAGGATCAAAAGATGATCTTGGGCAGCTGTTGTACTGCGCTGCCGACCTCCCTCATGAACATAAGCTACTGAGTCGTTTTGGATGAACCTATTCCAAGCCCGACTCACGACACTTTGCGAAACATTCAACCGCCGGTACACTTCTCACTGGGACAAACCTTCCTGTAGGTATCCACCGTATGATTTGGTCCAGTTGCACAGGAGCCAAACGTCTTCTCGACATGACTGATAAGCTGATATTGTTCTCATTTCTTCAATTATTGTCACCTTATGTGTTTGAACGAGAGAAAAAACAGATTTAATAACAAATACCACATTGCTTTTCACTCCACCTGTAACAGCCTACAGATAATAATCGATTTTGTGAACAAGAGCCGATGAAGTGAGGAAGACTTTGATATAATCAACTAAAAACATCTTACTTTTTCCTTAGAGAACATATAATGTACACATATTCACGAGATAACTTGAAAAAAATACAAATGAAGAGAAGTTCATAAGTGATTGTGGGTTTCACAAAAGCTCGATTGGCAATCAAATCGTTGATTTTCAATTTAGTCGATGGTTTACGTCAAAAATGAACTGAAATTTGCACAGAAATGATGACATTTCATTAATCACCGTGAATGGAGTTTTGTGATACCCAGCTCCGGCTATAGTGTGCACAACCAGTATTCAAGCATTAAGGCAAGGCGCAAAATGACTCGCAGCTTCGTGAGGTGACGCAGCGTGAGTCACGGCGGAATTTTGAGGAAGTGAGCTGCGAACGCGGGAACCGCGCAAATATGATCGCAGTACTTGCTGGTGATAGCCATATAATAATAATAACGCAGTTGGGTATCTACTGCTCTTTTGTTTGACTTAAATTCTGAATCTGATTTGGGAGATGAGTTCGTGTCCGAAATGATATTTTAACCTCTCAACTGACTAAAAGAAAGGCATCGACAAGTTTATATTTAAAAAAAGGAAAAAGTCACGGAGAATTTGCTTTAATCAGAGAATTTAACGACGGATAATTTGAAAATTATTTTCGGCTAAAACGTAACCAATTCAGTTTTTAGTTTGGTCCTCATATAGTCTACATGGTTTGTATCGTACAAAACTTGCCGAATTCGCACTGCTTCAATTAATTTTCCTCTTATTTCTACTACGACTTACCTTGAATACATACAAGAAACTGCGGGATCGACACGTTAAGCAAAACCTGCGTCATGTCACACTGCGATTGTGTATGCGCGGACGTATTTATTCATTAGATTTACAAAATTTCGTCGTGACTCACGCTGCGTCACCTCACGAAGCTGCTTGTCATTTTGCGCCTTGCCTAAAGAAACATTTTTGAACAACTGTCAAAAAAACTTGACTTTTCTTCATCACTATGGATGCTTAAATGATCACTTTTTTTACCATTGAAAAAAGTTAGTTTCCATAGTAACGACACACTGGATCTGGATGCATAGAAATATTGTATTTGAAGCCACTGGCGCAGCTAGGGGGGGCTTTGGGGCTGCAGCCCCCCCAAAGATTAATTTCTTCGTTATTTCTTTCTCCCTTATTATTTTGCAACTATCGTTATTCGCTGTATCATCAAAAATTGTTCAGTTCAGCCCCTCCCCCAAAACAGAATCCTGGCTGCGCCACTGTTTGAAGCATTATTTTCAATAATTATATTTCAGACGAAGTTAATTCACATTCAAAGTTATACAAAAAATGATGTTTGTATTTATTGCGTATAAATTTCGTGTTTTATGGCACATTTTAGTAAATTGACACTCTCATGTGCCATGAAAAAAAAACATGCACTCAATACAAAAATAACAATTTCGGACGTGCAGCGTACACTATTTTTTCGGTAACTGTGAAGAAACCACCAAGGAATTGGATATTATTTTGTTTTATTTCAGTATGGTTCAATAAATTATTTTGGTGATTGTATATTTCTGTTATTTTTATGAACGCGGATTGAAAAATTGCGAAAGAAAGCAAATTGGAAAGAGGTTTGGTATTCAACGCAGTAAGCAATGCCCCGAGAATGAGCTCGAATCCATAATACAAAAGTTACTACGGCCATTTTTTCCCTATTTTTAATGGGAGTAAAGCTGTTTTTGGCCTTGTCCTACGTACTGTCCGGACTAAACCGGGAAGTGCTACTTTCACAGCGAAAATTGGTTTGGGAAGTAGGTACTTCTCAAACGGTTGCTGAAAAATCAATTTAAACCCAAAAAATCAATCACCAGTTATTACTTCAGAGCTGGTAAACTTAAGTTTTGAAAAAATAGCCAAAAACATGGAAAGTATACTGAAGAAATAGTTCGTTCAGAGAACACATTCTCAGTCGATATGCAAAAATTCACATTATATATAAACTTCCTGAAGATATTTGAAAAAATAGATCAGTTATTGATTTTCCTTCTTGTCATTTTTTTCCAATCTCAGAATGCGGTCTGCGATGTGAGTCGACTTTGTTGCAAATTTGATTAATTTGAAGCAATTTGAATTGGGAAAACAACTGAAAATTCTATTTTGACAGCAGTTTTCAGGACTTTCATCTTGCAAATTATGAAATGAATGAAAGATGATCTTATGAATTTAGGAAAAACCGTGCACTTTTTCTAATTCGGACTGAAAGTGGTCTCAAACGACTCGGTTGGACTAACTGATGGAAAATCAGAGGTCAAAAATAATTGTGTCCGGTCGTGAACACGATAACCCCCAATTAGATGAAGAGAGAAAAGCGAAGAGAACAAAATTTGAGAAAAGTCCAGAGCAGGTGCCTTTGAGCGCTCATTCATTGGTGGAGCAATAATGCTATTACCCCGATTTTTTTTAAAGTACTTGAGATTCATGCTAATATGCAAAATCTCCGCAAGATCAGAATTATATCCTGGAGATTCTTCAAAAATGAAATTTATGAAAATCAATGATGAAAAAAATGAAATTCGATGTTTCTGATAATCCTCCTGAAATTTTGCATGAACATTCAGTATATCAATCTTTATTCAGAAAACATATATGTAGTTTTGGACGAAGTATTATGAGAAATTATATCTAGTTATTTACTGAACAAGAAATATATCGTAATTTCGTAGTAAAATATTATTACACGCGGAAAGATAAAGCAATAATTCAAATAACACACGTTGATTTATTGTTTTACTTGAAGTAAAGTATATTTGTCGGAAGTTTTTTTTTGAGATAATGTTCCAATATTTATGAAAAATGAAAAAGCCCGAAATTTTTTTACTCCACATCTGATTTATTCAATTTTTGAAACATTGAAGGATGGCAATCGTAAAGGGTGATAAAACTTCCAAATCTAAATTATTCGATCGAATAGTTTAAAAGTTATTAAACTTCGAAATTTCAGCCATAAGATGAAAAATACTCTGTATATTCCAAATGAAGCCCTCAAACGATTGAAACCTCTTGATGCGAGTCCTCCTTGATGCACTTGATTTATGGTGATTCATGGACACCCTGTATAATATAATTTTCTTTGAGTTCTGTTGACACTGAACTCAATTTCTATTGTGAGCAACATTTAACGAGTCTTGGTGCCTTCGCAAGCTTGTTTATATTGAGTTAATACTCATCAGGATACTTGAATTCGACTTCAATATGAACAAGCGTTTCCGACTTCACATTTGGTCTTATCTATTTTTGAGCCCTCGTTCTAGTTCTGTAATTATCGGATTTTGAGCAGAAAATGGTCTCAAACATTAGAGTTCGACTTCCTGATGACGAATTCGTGGTCAAATTCAATTCTGTCCGTGCGGCCGTCTGTCCGTCCGTCGAAGGGGATTGTCCTAGAGACTTGAAATTTTCAGGATGAGTTCAGGCTCCAAATGCCTCGGTTAAGTTCGTTAACCAGCCAAATCGTACAGGGTGTTCCGTAAAATATGGTCATTCAAAATGTTTGTTCCTCAATATCTCAGAAAAACCAAAACCAATCGAAATGAAATGTTACGGCCAAATGCAAGATGCTCATAACAAGCTTATGCAAATTTTTGGCCATAGTGTGAACAGAACCATACAAAAATTCAATTGGAATATTGAAAAAAAGAAAATCCATATTTCCATAAAAATACAGGGTGACTGGTGACGTAAGGGACAACGGCTAACTGGAGATAGAGAACCTCAAACTGAATGAGGATTGGGGGTTTAAATATCCCATAAGGCTATTAGTTTCAGAGATACAGGGTATTTTTTGAAAAGTGCTAAAACTATAAACTCCCATATCTTCGTCAACATGGCAAATTTTTCGCTGATATTTGGCAAGCTTGTTACTATACATCCATTGAATCGAGAAGAAAAAATTCTCAAAAATTGCAGGACCGTATTCAAAAATTTCAATTTCCGTGTCAGGTGAAAAATATCACTCGGTATATGAGATAGAAAAAATTGAATTGGAAAATTCAAATCTGCAAAAAAACACAGTAAAAATCTGTTTTCAGTTTGAATGGCACAAATTTTTTATAGTTTTCATGATATGTTGAAAGTCGAATATTACAATTTTTTCATATTGAATTCAAGAAACATACTATTCCTGATAGAAGAAAACACTGAATTTGAGGTTCTTAAGTAATCCTGACGCATTTTGAATGTTCCTTCACATCTTGAAATATTTGTTTATTAATTTTTCTATCAATATTATAAGAAAAACTCAAAAAACAATACAAACACAAAACGATTAACAGTAGCGTCATATGATTAATGAAAAAATCAAATAAACAAATGCTCGATATGCGAGAGCCATTTCCCTTACACACTTATTGGCTCTTTTAAACAATTGAAGTACTTTTCAATACCACAAGATCAAAAATTATTACTTTTGATAAAACAGAAACACTAGATTTCAGCTCGAGAAAAGTTAGACTTTCTTCTTAGAACCCCTGAACAATAATCCATCTGGTACTTATGTTTTCAACGAAATTTATTCTTCAATTATACAATGCAATAATTCATAAAAAATAACTAAGCAAATGCTCGAAATGAGAGCAAATTGCTTCAACGCATTTATTGGCTCTCTTGAACTCTAATGATTTCTTTCTCTTTTGAGATGAGGATTATTCTGAGACCAAATATTATATCCGTTCATTTTGCGGAATCCAAAAACAAGTATCATCTACATATTCTTCATTCGTTAATACTGAAGGCATTTTCCAGTAGATAAACAAACGACACAATACCCAATAATTCACGACCAATGAATGATTATAAACGTCATTTTTTTGAAATATGCCTACTCTGTGTAGTAGGATGTATTTTATTTATGATGAATAATAAACCCCTTATTCTGAAAAATCACTTGTTTCACTAATATTCCGTTTGCATTAAAGGAATTCATATGCTTTCCAAGAGAAGGTGAAGTTGCTACACCTAAGTACATATGAGAGGAAAATAAGTCCTCAAAATTTATACATTATTTTCTTGAGGAATAAATTCTGTTGAAAACATAAGTACCAGATGGATTATTGTTCAGGGTTTCTGAGAAGAAAGTCAAACTTTTCTCAAACTGAAATACAGTGTTTCTGTTCTATCAAGAGTATAATTTTTCATCTCGTGGATAATTATGAAAAGTACTTCAATTGTTCAAAAGAGCCAATAAGTGTGTGAGGGGAATAGCTCCCTCATATCGAGCATTTCTTTATTTGATTATTTTATGAATCATATGGGCTACTGTCCCTCTTTTTGTATTTTTATTGTTTTTTGAATTCTTCTCATAATGTTGATAGAAAAATTATTAAAAAAGTATTTCAAGATATGAAGGAATATTCAAAATGCCTCAGAATTATTTAAGCATCTCGAATTCAGTGTTTTTTTCTAACAGGAAAAGTATGTTTCTGGAATTCAATATGAAAAAATTGTAATATTCGACTTTCAATATATCATAAAAACTATAAAAAATTTGTGCCATTCAAACCAAAAACAGATTTTTACTCAGTGTTTTTTGCAGATTCCAATTTTTCATTTAAATTTTTTTTATCTCATATACCGAGTGATATTTCTCACCTGACACGGAAATTGAAATTTTTGAATGCGGTCCTGCAATTTTTGAGAATGTTTTCTTCTCGATCTGATGGAGAATATGTATAGTAACAAGCTTTCCAAATATCAGCGAAAAATTTGCCATATCGACGAAGATATGGGAGTTTACAGTTTTAGCACTTTTGCAAAAAACACCCTGTATCTCTGAAACTAATAGCCTTATGGGACATTTAAACCCCCAATCCTAATTCAGTTTGAGGTCCTTTATCTCCAGTTAGCCGTTGTCCCTTACATCACCAGTCACCCTGTATATCCCATCGGAGTGAAATTGATATACTGAATGTTCATCCGAAATTTTATGGCTATAGTGTTAACAGAACCATGGAAAATTCAATTGGAATATTGAAGAAGAATCTTCATAACGTGCGTTCAAAAAAATTCGTGGTCGAGTAAGCTGTGGATTCTATTTTTCCTAAGAGTCTATGAGGGGAAAAATAGAATCCACAGCTTACTTGACCACGAATTTTTTTGAACGCGCGATATTTCCATAACAGAATATCCGATTCGAGTGAAATTTATTTTGGGAATGACAACTAACATAATTGAATGTTCATGTAAAATTTTAATTACTTATATATTTTTTTAACATATTTTATTTTCTGAATATTTTCGAGAATCAAATTCCTATTATGCTGAGATTCTACATTTATATATTTGGTATCAATCTCAAATTCCATATGAAATTTGAGGCAATAGTCTTATTGTTCCACCAAAAACGAGTGCTCGAAAGCTTCTGCTCTGGGCTTTTCTTAAATTATTTTTTATTCTGTGCGATATTTTATGCAAGATAATACTCGGAACTAAGGCGAAAGGTTTAAAAAAATACTATACCAATAGCCAACATTTCAATTCTTTTTCAATATCTGTTGTTTTGTAGTACTTACCTACGAAATGTTGAAAAAAATCTGATGACGGGGTAATCCGTATTGGCATTGGCAACATAAAGAAGAGAAAACAATGGTAATTCGTTGAATAATAGAAAATAACGAATCAACTACCAAAACATTGAAGTATCAATAATTTCATTCTAATTACTATACCTGTACTTATTATAATTATAACTACTACTAAGTACTCACAATTTGCTTCAAATATAACCACGCATGTTGTGCTGATACAAGTAATAATTGTATGAAGAATTGTATCTGGATTGTTCTTACATTATACAACGAAGTAATTTAGAGGCATATTTTTTTTTATCAACATCATCATGTTTTCCCCTGCATAAACGACATTTTAATATCGGCGGACAATTTTAACGCCGTGAAATCTGGGTGGATATGCAACCAAAAATACAAAACTGAGTTTCAGTATCACCCACCTAGCCGGCTTATCAACCGGTTTTATTTGCTTTGTTTGACGTAAAATAACATAACAAGGTTAAGGTTGTTATTGAATTTGTTCACCGAAAGGAAGATAACCCTAGGCCCCCAGCCGAGTCCTGATAAATATTCCAATAAATGAGAAAACTATACAGGTTGAGTTCATTTGTGTTACAGAGTGTTCCAGTTATTAGTGCATCAGTTTGTTACAAGAGTTTCGTTACCATGGAAACCAAGAAAATAGGTGAGGTAATCGCATGTGCATTACATAACCTCAAAAATGAAAGGAGTTTCTTCATTTTTTTAGCGCAAGAGCAACGTGTTTTTAGATAGTGTTTTGGCTCGCAAAAACTGCTTCGATATATGATTACCTTCTTATTGAGCTCGATTTTTTTAAATGTAAAATATACCTGTCAAATTTCCTTCTACAAAACATTCGAGATTGCTTACTTCCAGGTCAACCATAAAAATGTTTTACTTGTTTTAATCATTGCGAGCTAACTTTCTGACCAAACGCTTGCGATTGTCGAATTTTTGTCAGAAAATTTCATGAATAATGAAAAAAATCATTTGTCAATCGGATAATCTGGAGATTTTGTGCTCTTGTTCGTTTTGTTCAAATACTAATAATTCAAATTGGATGGTCCTGACCAAGTCGAAAATTTCAAATTTGAAGCTTATTTCGTTCGACAAAACGGGCGGAAAAATTATTTTCGATTTCGAATTCTTCATTACCTAGTGGGCACTGACGATATTTGATATTATGATTTATGAATTCTTCTTAGGAAAAAATACGCTGAAATTATACATGTGCGCAAAATAAGTACCTACCAAGACATAAATTAATTTTTATCGATGAGCAGGGACGGGCCCAAGGGGGCAGGAATGGGAATGGATGATCCCCCCCAATGTTGAACAGAGTTGGCAAATTCTCTGAGCTATTGGTAAATTTTCGCAACAGTTGGAAAAATTGTCAAAGCAGTTGGAAAAATTTTGAAAGAGTTGGAAAATTTTCATTGGAGTTGATACAGGTTGATCAGAGTTGGCAAGTTTTCAAAGCAGTTGATAGCTTTTCGAAGCAGTTGGAAAAATTATGGAAACTGTTGAGCAAATTTCAATGGAGTTGGTCTAGAGGCGTGCCCAATATTGATCCGAGTTGGCAAATTCTCGAAAGAGTTGAAAAAATTGTCAGAATAGTTGATAAAATTTAAAAACAGTTTGAAAAATTTTATTGGAGTTCATACAGGGACCTGCCTAATTTCAAAACAATTGGTAAAAATTTGAAGCAGTTGAACAAATATCAATGTAGTTGGTCAAGGGGCTTGCCAAATATTGATCAGAGTCGGTAAATTTTCGAAGAAGTTGGTGCATTTTCGAAGTAGTTGACGAAATTTTAGAACAGTTGTAGAAATTCTAATTGAATTGCAATACATATTCCAAAAATGTCATGAATTAATTTGTCTTCTTCAAAAAAATTTTAAAATATCTGACAGTATTTTTTTGGCGCTTATTTCTAGGGGAACAGCGGTGCGGTCGTTTTACCTAAATGGCTGTAATTTTAACAGTTAATGGAATCCGATCAGTGTAAAACTTATTATGAACTAGGTCAGCGACGAGCATATTAGTCCTACATTTCGTCAGAATCGAAACAAGATTTTGAAAAATATAAAAATTCTGGCTTGTAGTGCTAGAATTTTGACTCGTATATGATGATTACAACAGAAATCTCTTTAAAGATATTAAGTACGAGTAATAATATCATCGCCATAGAAAATTATCATAGTAAGTGTTTGAATTATAAGAAATTTAGATATGTGTTCTGCAAACACTTTTTTTATCAAAAATGATAAAATTATTCGAGTTTCATTAAATTCAGCAGACATGAGCACCTCATAAATTCGCATTTCGAAAGAACCATAATATTTTCGAAATTCTGAAGACGAAGATTGTGTTTATCTGGTCATACAAAATTAAATTGGTATCACCACAGAATTTTAAATTATTATTTTTAATGCTGTCAGAAGAAATATTGAACCGCAAACCAAAATATCAACCCCCTTCCACCATCGATTTTCCAAGCCATCAATGAACAGTTGGCAAATTTTCGAAACTTTGTCATCCCCCAAAAATTTTGCTTCGGTTCGTCCCTGTCGATGAATATTCGGAAATAATGTCGAAGTTCTCGATTTTTTGCGTTTGTTTGTAAGTTTCGAACCATTAGCTGATAGTGGTTTTAAACAACTTGGTTGGACCATTGTATAATGTAATATCCTCATACAATGGTTGGACGTACTGTCACTGATGCAAAAATCCTTGGTTGAAAATGATTCTGTTCATCCGTTCGTAAACACTTCAACTTTGGTTTATTGACTACTAGCGACCCGCCCCGGCTTCGCACGGGTGCCTCGTACGCGCTATTTATAGGCACGCTCTTGCCACCACATGGCTTCGTTTTATGTAAAATTGCGTTTGGTGATTAAAAGATGAAGAAAAAAATTTTTTTTCATATTTGAAAAGGAAAACTTTTATTTCATTTCACAACAGTAATGAATTCATTTCGATTACAAAAATTAAGTGTTATTTAGTTGAACTTCTCTAAGAAAATGAAAGTGAATCCAAAGTAAATACTGAATCGAAGCGTTATACGTGTCCGGAAACTATCCGTTTTTGTGAAGTGCTCTTTGGTAAACCATATTTTTGTTTTTTGGTCTGATGTTAACACAAACAAAGCGGATGGTTTTCCAACTCGTGAACACGCAACGTATAACTGCCCATGTGAAAAACAATGATTTTCTATGCACATGAAATTTTGAATTATTTCATCAGCTTTCTTTGAACCTGGTAACAGAATAAACAGAACATGCCACGATGGGGATTCGAACCCGGTACACTACCGGGTCCACACGTTAGTCGTTACACCACTTGCCTGGTTACACGTGACGACTGTTTACAGCCGACTTCAACGGGTTTTATTAGGAATCAAAATACATGTAAATATACCAGGAAATCGAAAAAAAAATTGAAATATCGATAATTATCATAATACATACTGTTTAATATCATTTCCTGGCGTATTTTTTCCTAAAATACGAAAAGTCCCCGAATTTTGTTCTCATTACGTTATTTGTCAGTGAAAAGGGAAGTTCGGTTTAGTAGAAGCCTCAAATATCACTGCGACCTGAAATGATGCATTTGATTGCTGAAATGTTAGGAATTCGTTGAATGAACGTTGAAGTTGATGATTTCATATGGACTTACCTATTCAAATAATGTTTTCCACTCGAAACGAACAAATGTTTACATCAGACGTACCTATGTCCAAAAATTTTGTTCTTCCTTGTTATTTCAGAATTCCTGGAACAAATATCTTCATTAATAAACGTTATAGAAGTACTCAAAAACGATATTCGTACCGTGTTTGATTCGGATCTGTTCGTTTTTCTTCTCAAAATTGCAAATTTCCTAGAGCTTTTTTGACCTCTAAACTGAATTGACAATTGTCAGGTACTTCCTTATAATTTCATAGTTTCTGGAACAAATATTTTTAGTAATAAACGTTATAAAACGATTAAAAAACGATATTCATACCATGTTTCATTTGGATCTGACCTTCTGAAATGAGGAAATTTTTGGAAGCACTTCCCTCTCATAAGGAGACTTGACAGTTGTCATTGAATTCGATGTCATAAATAAGGAAATTTTCAGAAATGTCAAAAATTTACCAATTTCTTACGTTCTTCTCGATATCTTGAACTTTTTCCTGAATTTTCTTGGCTACAAACCTTCCTCTTGAATCACTCTATCTATATAAAAAACGCATCCAAATCCGTTGCGTAGTTTCAAAGATCTAAGCATACATTGGGACATAGGGACATAGGGACAGAGAAAGCGACTTTGTTTTATACTATGTAGTGATGATCTAGTGACTTGAAAATTTGAGGGTACATACAGCGTCGAAATACATCAATTAGACTTTTTTCGAATAAAAAATAAATATAGAAAATATAAGTAAAAATGAATATAATGAATTCCTCGAATAGAAATTTTCCGGTCGGAATATCTGAGCAAGGTTTGTTAAAGGGCCAAATCTGTCAGATGGTTTTCGAGTATTGGAGCTTTGAAATGTCAATTTCCGAGAATATAAATCTGAACGGGTTCAAATTCAATATTGACCTACCCGATAACGATACAGAGTTTTGTTCGAATTTTTTTTCTTTTCCTTCAAATGAATTATAATTCGATCATTAACGTATTAACCTTGTTGATGATTTTCGATTGAATATCTTGAGAATTTACAGAATGAGAATATTCATCACCTTTACAAAATCATCTCTCAATTATTGATCGAATGCCACTCAAATTTATTATTTTCTGATTTTTATACCTAAGTTTATGATTTTATGTTATTACTTCACGTCTAATCTTTTTCTTCCAGCTTTATTATCAGTATCTGATAAAACAGGCCTTCTGGAATTTGCAAAAGAACTGAATAGTTTAGGATTCACTTTGGTAGCCAGTGGCGGTACAGCCAAGTCCATCAGAGATACTGGCATACCTGTTAAAGATGTGTCTGAAATATCTGGCGCACCTGAAATACTTGGAGGGCGTGTGAAAACTTTACATCCAGCTGTACATGGAGGTATTCTTTCCAGGTAAGTTAACTCACACTTCTCAACAATATCCCACTATATCGAAAGAAATTTTTCGATAAGTTAATCGGTTGTTCGTGATAGAATGAAATAGGTTTATACAACGAAATAACTTAAGTTCAGAGAAGAAACAACGTTTATAATTCATAAACAAGTGCAGGAAATAAATTTATGGTTTTCCCTACGAGTCGTTTAATAAACGAATCAGCCTTTTATACCATTTTTATTTTTTCTATCGACTTTAAAAGGTGAGTTCAATAAGATTGAACAAATGACCCATTTCAATGTCCAACGTATGCAATTTTAATGTACTATTGTCATGGGCAAACGAAAAAAAATCATTCAGAAGCAATACGAGTAATGTCAAAACTCCACTGTATCTCTTATGCAAAAACGAAGTGTTTCAATCAGGAATTTATTATCAATTATAATGAGTTCAACGGAAAATTCTTGTAATCAACTCGCTTTTCAAATCTAGCGACTTATAACTAGTAGTAACCATTAGTCGCTTTCATTATATATATGTCATGATGGTCATTGTGAATTGGCACTAATGTCTGAATAGGAAGGTGATTGACTCGTTTTCGAGTGAAAAATTATTCAACGATTGTATTTTATTCGCTAAAATAGAAAAATAATAAAAATAGTTCGTCATCTGAGGCTCAACTTAAGCTTATTCAATATCACATACAATCGTTCAATAATTTACTCGAAAACTCGATAACGGATGAGAGATACGAAAAAAATGACAAGAGTCATGAAAGTTTTCAAATTGAACGAATATATCAAAAATTGCTGACCAATGGAGTAGGTACCGCAAAAAGTTTTTGAGAGTGAAAACGGAAACATGGCTCTCGAAAGAAAATACTCTGTAGATTTTAGATGAGATTCAGGACTTGCAATGATGGAGACGGTTGAAAATAGCTTGCATTCCAGGACTGAATATCTCAAAAACTGCAGGGGTTATGAAAAAAAAACCAATTTTCTTCAAATTTCAACACACTGTAGCTCCGTAACGAAGCTTTTACGGACCAATGTTTATATAGACTTTTTTCTTGAAATTATACGTAGATTCATCCCTTAGGTTGTACATACTATTATCCAACACCCTGTATATTTGCAATTGTGTTTCGAGAACTATTGAATGTGTAAAATATATAGAGCGTGTTTAAAAAATTCCATAAAGAAAGTCAATTCTCGAGAAACATAATTAACGTGAAAATTTCCTGAAATAATTTTTTTACAGAAAAGACAAATCTTCATCAAATAAAAGTTACAGTAGTAGTATTTGAAAAATGCACCATCTCGGGAAACATCCGGTAACAACGAAACGGTCATTAGGTAGTCACGTACGGATTTCACATAAGTTTTCATCAAAATGGCCCTCAGACTCCGAGTTTAGTGTTTGTAAGAAAAAGTACTTTCCATTTTCAAACATACACGAAAAATGACTGAAATTCATTAAAAAGTTGAATAGTGGAGAATAAACTGATGGAAATAGCCCAATAACATTGCACCAGATAAGCACGAGATAAAGTGAGCATCGCACTCATTCAATGATTTAGAAACATATTTCAATTCTATTTTAGCAACGGAAAAATAGATATTGGGAAATCAACAACAAAAAAATATTTATGATGGAATTTGAATTGCAATTCGAAAGAACTGAATAACAATGATAAGACTGTACCAATTTCAGATTGGATCATCAAACTTATCAGCTGTCCATTATGTCCTCAGACATCGACATCAGTTCTTATCAATCTTTATTGTAATAGGCCTTTCCATTCAAAAGGATTTGCCTAGCCTGTACATTCCCTAACAAAATTTTGAAACATAGATAAATTGAAAATAGTATCATCGCAATGAATACAATTTTCAATTTATAGGCTCACAGAACCTTCTTTCTAATAAAGGCAAAGAATTTTTTGTTTGTCATTTTTTCTTTATCTTAAAATGTACATTCCCTGTCAGGAAATTCACTTGAGAATGAACGTTTTTTCGCTATAGACAAGCTGCAAAAGCCTCGACTTGTACAATGGTGTCGACAATACTGATTATTCTGGTATATCAATGGCATTGACATCACCTGATATTCTCACAGGAAATTGATTGATCGCACCGCTCCTCAAATATCAAATTTACCGATTTATAATTATATTTTGATTAAACTAATGATCCTAAGGGAAATTTTCGTCGACCTCAAACTCTTCTGAAACACAAAAACGAAATTCATATACAGTAGAACTCTAGATAATCCGGTTAACGATAATCCGGATATCTCACTAGTCCGGATTGACGTCAAAGTTATCCTATGTTCTTATAATCCGGATTGCAAAACTCAATAATCCGAATTTCCGATCGTGGCATTGGTGGTTTTCGGTTCTAACTAGTCTAGGTATTTTTATTATTTTGACATTCGTTGGGTGCACCAATGGTGAAGCAGAGCATGTGATACTTTGTCTATCACAAAAAAAATGAGATTTTAAGACAATACTAATCAATTAGTGGAAATGGAATGTTTCTACCTCCAAACTGTTGAGCTCTGATACGCCTTGGTTCAAAATGCTGTCAAATTAACAAAATGAAATACCGAAAAGGCCTTTAAGCAAAATATTGTAGATACTCGAAGACGGAGATGGTGTTGGAAATACATCAGATCATAAATCAATCCGATGAAGTTCTTTTAACTCCATAATTCATGGCAATTACTGAAATGCAGCTACTGAAAGATATCTTTAAGCATTCTGTTTCTCTTAAAGTGACAAATAACGAAAAATATCTGATTTATTTCAAATAATGTATAGTCCGTTCACGAAAGGTTGAGAGCATAGTAGGCGTTTCTTTATTTATCTGAAGTTGGCAGTATTTTTACTGTCATAAAGTAAAATAAAGTCAACGTTGCCAAATGTACTCGGCCTCGCCTGACGAGCTTGCGAATTATCAGAGAACTCTATGCAATTATTGACAACATTGCGTTATCAATTTGACAAGAAAATAAAGAACATAACCTAAAATTTCAATATAAACAGTGGAATATGCCAAATTTCCATGGCCAACCGACAGCAAACTTTCGTGAACGGAGTATATTTGTTTAGTGATTTCGACATAAAGCCTATATTTATCACAATCGTTTATTAAAGTACATCTCTAATAATTTTAAGACGCGATATTCCGGATTCCTTATTAATCCGGATTGGCCCTAGCATTAATTGATTCGGATTATCGAGTCTACTGTATTTCAAATGTATCTCTTATGTAAAAAAAAAAGTTTCTCGAGCAAGAATTTATTCTCAATTCATTAACTCGTTTATTAATCTAGCGAATGAGCGATCCTGATATACAGAATATTCCAAAGTGTTGTCTTCTCACTTGATACAAAAATAGACAAAAAGTTGTTATCTAATGCATACCCATGTTGTACCTTTTCTTCAGAAAAATCAGAATTACGCATCTATTGATGTGATGTGCCTTTCATTTTTCTCTATCTCACAGGGTTAAAAGTTGTAGTTCAGGGATCACCAATTCTGACCACCCCGTACAATGCAAAATTATACTGATATAAAACAGAGTCAATCAATTCGTTAGCATAAATTTTTTCAGTCTGAATAAAAACAAGACCAGACATTGCTCATGCCGTTAGTATCGTATCTAGAAAGCTAGATAATCCAACAAACGCAGATCGTGTCAAAGTTGAAATCCATGTATAAAATTCACAACAATAACCTTATGTTTATGTGATATCTTTCATAAATTTATAATGAAAATATTACAAATCAAACAGGGAATTCATACCTCGCTTATTAATCTAGCGATTAACAAACTATTTCATCAAATAACTACTAAATTCTTGTTTTCCTTTCGATAAGTTCTATTTCGTACCGAATGCTAGCAACGAATTTTTTAACGAATCATATCGTTGTTGAGCAAAAAAATATAAAATTTTGACGTCATCAGTAAAACTGAAATTTCGAATCTCTATAAAACGAAAACCATTCGACCGATTCGGCTTACGAACTCAGAACAAGATATTTCGACTACACATTCACCCCGAAATTTTTCAAGAATGCTCAGTACGTAACAAAGTTGCAGTTTTGAAATTTGTATTTGAAGGTATCTTGTTAGTTCTGCACGAGTTTACTTTCAGAGTTGATTTTAAAGCCATCGCATCGGTGTATAATTTCATTAAGTTTCTTAACAGGAAAAACATTCCCAGCCGCTCTAATTTCATTTAAGTATTTGATACATAATCTGAGTTTGTCCTGCCTTGTATTCCATTGGAAATAAATAAATCTTTGTGTCTCGAAAATCTCATTTTGTTTTTTTCCAGGCTCATTCCATCTGATTTGGCAGACCTGAAACAACAGAGCATCGATCTTATTCAAATTGTCGTCTGTAATTTGTATCCATTCGTGAAGACTGTCAGTAAATCAGATGTCACTATCGCAGATGCTGTGGAAAATATAGATATTGGAGGAGTTACATTACTGCGAGCTGCTGCTAAGAACCATGCCAGAGTTACTGTTATTTGTGATCCACAAGATTATTCCACAATATTAAATGAATTGAAGAGTTCTTCGGATAAGGATACTTCATTGAATACAAGGTAACTTTTGTTTGTTGTTTTTTGTCTGTTGAACTGGTTGCCGCAGTATACAGGATGTCCCACCTTCACGGTGGATTCCCTACTAAAACTTTACGGGAAACGGAACATGAAATTTCCTGAAAATTGGCTGAGGAAGGATTAAGATTTTGATTCTTCGAGTTAACTAAAGTTGCAACGTTGACACACTTGCGAAAAAGTACCACAGTCTCCTTTATTTCAAATGCGACTCTATTCATTGTAAATTTATTTGCACCATCTGAGTATTTTTGTCTAGTAGGTATAGTTTTATCTTCACTTATGATTTCGGAGATATTAGCAATTTTCGAACAAAAATTTCCAAAACGCATCGTTTCAATCAAACATCGAGATATAATAGATAATTAAATAGTCCTGAAAGAGAACTTTCATATTTTAGGATGATGAAATTTGAATATGGGAAGGTTACAGAGCCAGGAAAAATATTCGGTGTAGAAAAAAGGAGTTTTGTGATATACAGGATGTTCCAAAGTTGTTCGTCTTATCATTTGATACAAAAATAGACAAAAAGTCGTTATTCTCAATGCAATATCGCATGTTGTACCGTATTTTTTGAGAAAAATTAGAAAAACGCATCTATTGATGTTATGTGCCCTTCATTTCTTCCTATCTCACAGGGTTAAAAAGTTGTAGTTCAGGGATCACCCATTAACACCACCCTGTACAATGCAAAATTATACTAAAATAAAAAAATCAATCAATTCGCTAGCATGAATGTCTTTCCAATCCGAATAAAAAAAAGACCAGCCATTGCTCATGCCTTTTGTATCGTATCTAGAAAGCAGGAAAATCCAACAAACGCAGATCCATGTATAAAATTCACAACAGAAACCTTATATTTTGATATCTTTTATAAATTTATAATGAGAATATAACAAATTGAACAACGAATTTCATCAAAAATCTTTGTACTGTGTGGTCAACTGAGGAATACCGATTTGAAAGCGCTCTAAAATTGTTTAAAAAAAATAGAGGAGTGGGGTTGGTCTTAAACGAAGGAGGGGTTCATGGAAATTCAGTCACCATGGTTCGCTGGACAAGTGAAAAGCGTTCGTTTTAAGCCCGCGCTTATTACCAAAACCAACATTTTTTCTCTGATGAAGCACCTTTTCATATAAACGGCTATGTAAACCAACAAACTTGCCAGTATTGGTCTTCAGAAAACCCCAAAGCGAAAAATGAAACTCAATTGCATAGTCCGAAGGTCTCAGTGTGGTGTGCAATACACGCACAATGCATTATTGGCCCGTACTTCTTCGAAGACGGACGCGGCCGAGCAGAAACAGTGGATTCTGATCGTTATGTGGACGTGAAAAATTTTTTGAACCAGCCCTTCAAGACTTTGATGGATACAATCGGGTCACTTGGTCTCAGCAAGTCAGGGCCACTTCTTACACTTAGAATCGGTCTTTACCTGTTATTCAGACGCTTTTTCTTGAAAAATTGAGATCACGGTGTGGAGACCTTTCATGGCCCCCCAGAAGCCCGGATTTGACACCTTGCGACATTTACTTATGGGAATACCTCAAAAGAAGTCCACCTCAACAATCTGCGCACTGTAATTGCGTTGAAGGAAAATATCCGCCAGGAAATTCAAGCCATCGGTCCAGCAACTTTGCGACGTGTTTTTCAGAATTTAGGTGTTCGACTCGGAGAGCCAGCAGAAAAACGGACATTTGGACAGCGTAATTTTTAAGATATTAATTCCCGAAGAGCATTAGTTGTAGAAAAAAATTTCAGTCGTCTCGATAGTTTTGTTTTATTTCTCCCAGTATAAAAATGAAACATCCTGAATTCGAATTGCACGCCAATTCTTAACACAATTTACTTCATATTTATGTTCAAAATTACAGACTGTATATAAAAATTCATCTTCAGTGCCATCTATAGGTCAAATGTAAACTAACCAATGTGATCGTTTTTTAGCACTAGTAATACAAGGTCGTTCCTCGTCTTTCCAACTCTATAAACATTGATTTGAATGAGTTTTCGACGTTATGGTCCCAATTCAGGAGAATTTCTTTAATTTTATGATTCTTCAGTTCTTCTATGTCTTTTCAGGCAACAATTAGCTCTCAAAGCTTCACTCACACCTCAGAGTATGATCTGGCGATCACAGACTACTTCAGAAAAGAATACTCATCTGGTGTGTCCAACTGACCCTCAGATATGGAATGAACCCTCATCAAAAACCCGCACAATTATTCACAACTCTAC
>CM024242.1:93632174-93756040 GCA_013421045.1 Propylea japonica
GAATATGCAAGTTATTACAAAAAACAATTGCGGAGCTTCTTATAATATTGTCTTCCAAATTTCATTAGAAGTCAAGCTTCTTATATATTGTCTGCCTATATATTGTCTCCCTATATTCATAGGAGAAGTCAAGTCGGGTCACCTAATACATTTTTATAGACCCCCGTTAACGAGTTGTGGCCCCCCATTTTTTTCCAGCAAGCGTAGACCCCTGTCGGGCTCCCGTGGACCCTGGGGGTCCACCTGGACCACTTTGGGAATCAATGCTTCAATTGAAGAATGGAGTCAACCAGGCTTGCATTAAAAACTTATCAAAGGCCTGCCAAGACGAATTGCAGCTGTTATCCGTACACGAGGGGAAAACGGTTTTTATTGAGTGTTTTGTTTTTTCCATTTAGTTTTCAGTTCTTTTCTTTACATTCGGATTTATGGTTGAAATTGTGAAAGTACTTTTATAGTTTTGGAGAAATTGTCTCTAATGGTAAAAGGAGAAATCACATGGTGAACAACTTGAACACACCAGGGGTGGTTTTGAAAGTATTTTTAAAAAACAGATTTCGTTTCACCCTGCTTAAATGACGTACACCAAGTTTTTGTAAGGTTCAAAAGTGGGGATTGATTTCGTATGAACATCCTTCAAGTGAAAAAAATCAATCAAATCGGACTCAAAATAACACATTTATGTCAAACAACTTCATCTATTCATTAAGTGGATCGATTATTTTGCCGGACAGTGTATTTTGTCATTATGTTGTTACAAATGTCAGAATTGGGTGGTGTCGCCCAAAAGTTTCGAATTCCGAGCCAGAGGTGGTTTTTACTACTCGGGTTGTACTCAATGAGTATAATCCAAGGTCTGCAGTAATTCTTTTTGGCCGTCCTGCTTTCGAATGACAGTTTTGAAGTTGTTCCTCTCTGAAGTTATCGAATTTACGCTCGAAGCAACAAAGAGTATGTCCTCGATAAAATTTGAATATTTTATCCTCATCAGGCCGCTTTGACAGGTGCCTATTATATAGGTACAGAAAGTTGCGTATTTCAAATAATAAATTAACTTGTCCTAACTTATCATGAAAAGTACAGAGTGGGCAAAATTCGTTGTCTTCTGAAACGATCTCGAGAACTATAGGAGCTAGAAGAAAACTGATAACACATTTTCTTGCTCTTTTTTCCTTACTAATTCGAATACCAAATCCATCAATATCTTCTTTAGATTCAAATTATGAATGGAAAGTGATGGTGTTCGAATACGTGTTCAAAATCCGTTGTTGCATTATATATATAGGCACTTTTTTGAGGGTAATTCAAATACAATACGTTTGATTTTTCTAGTACAACTTCGAGGAATAAGAAGGATTTTTCACATGTAAACTGCCGTCGGAGACTCTCATCTTGCTACGGAATTTTGCTGATTTCAAAATGATCACATGTCTCTATTCACATAAATATCACACGAGAAAGAATGTATTACTTTTTCTGCTTCTTGATTCACTGCAAAGTGTAGAATTATAAGTATGTTACCAGTTTCTTTGAGCTCCATTGTTTTCGAGATCCCTTCAGTGGACAACAAAGATGGGTCCGTGAAGTTAGCGAAAAGTTGGAAGCACTAATTCTGAAACTATGACCAATATTTAGTGCTTAATTAGTGCTTCATCAAACTCTCATGCACCATTATAGTTTTTGAGAAATTGACAATTGAAGTTTCTGGTGCTAACTTCACGCTCAGCACCAACTTGTTCAAATTACTATGAATTAATATGCAATATTTAGTGCTTAATTAGTGGCTATTAGTGCTTCATCAAGTTCTTATGTACCATTGTAGTTCTTGAGAAATTGACAATTGAAGTTCTGGGTGCCAACTTCACGCTCACCACCAACATGTTCAAATTTATGAAATTAATATGCCAATATTTAGTGCTTCATTAGTGCCTATTAGTGCTCTGAAATGGCTGCGATGTCATTTTAGTTTTGAAGTAATAATTGAGTGTGTTTTTAGCCAAGCGTGAAGTTAGCGAAAAAGTTGGAAGCACTAATTCTGAAACTATGTCAAATATTTAGTGCCTGGTTAGTGTGAATTAGTGCTTCATAAAGCTCTCATTCACATCTGAAATATAAGATATACAATGCATCAGACAGAGAATTCTTCCCTCCAGTTGCACACATGAATAGTCGATACAATCACGTGCTGTAACACTGAATTCCGTTGTCTTACTTCAATATTCTAGTCTTGTCTCTCTCTTATCGTTACAGGAGCGTAATTCTTTAGTATGGTAGGCAACAGTAAATACTTGAATCGAGTATTACGCGCAGCCTGACAAATGAAAATTCTTTACGTGTAGTGCAGGTTCCCTACCATACTGCGATAAGAAAGAGACAAGACTAGATTATTGCAATAAGACAGTTGAATTCATTCAGTTATCGCACTTGATTATCCCGCCTATTCATCTGTGCAAACTGAAGGGAAGAATTCTCTGTCTGATGCATTGCAAATTCGTATGTTTTCGATGTGAATTTCCAAATCTGTATGAATATACTGCAGAGAATGGTTTTGCCTTCACAAATTAATTTCTTTCTTCGATATTGAAATTGTCATGGGCAACACATTTCGTGCGTCTGTGAGCCCTTTAGCAATGATAATATTACGACGTGATGAGCCGAATCTACGAGCTCAATTTCCCATAGATGGCGACGCAGTATAAAAACATATATTTGCGTTTATCTCAAAAACTACAATGGTGGAATGAGAGCTTTATGAAGCACTAATTCACACTAACCAGGCACTAAATATTTGACATAGTTTTAGAATTAGGCTTCCAACTTTTTCGTAACTTCACGCTTGGCTAAAAACAACACTCAATTACTTCAAACTAAAAATGATATCGCAGTCGTTTCAGAAGCACTAATAGGCACTAATGAAGCACTAAATATTGGCATATTAATTTCATAGTAATTTGAACATGTTGGTGCTGAGCGTGAAGTTGGCACCCAGAACTTCAATTGTCAATTTCTCAAGAACTACAATGGTGACATAAGAACTTGATGAAGCACTAATAGGCACTAATTAAGCACTAAATATTGGCATATTAATTTCATAGTAATTTGAAACAAGTGGTGCTGAGCGTGAAGTTAGCACCAGAAACTTCAATTGTCAATTCTCAAAAATATAATGGTGCAATGGGAGTTTGATGAAGCACTAATAGACACTAATTAAGCACTAAATATTGGTCATAGTTTCAGAATTAGTGCTTCAACTTTTCGCTGACTTCACGGACCCACAAAGTTTGCCTACCTGTACATACCGAATTTTAAAAGTTATTTTTTTTGCCAAATTAGAAACATGGGTGGCATTTTATAAAGTCCATTCCAGGACAACGCTTTTATTAGAAAAAATGAAAAGTATGGCCTGAATTGCTGGTTTGGATATCAATACTTTATGTGACCATGGTTTATGAGGTTTGAATGTAGTTGGCATGACTCAATAGATTCCTAGGCGAATCTGAAAAACCCATTTATGATAGGCCTAATCAACTCCATAACCGAGATTCAGGGTGGTTCATGTATCACCAAAATTTTCAATTTCTCATAACAACTTTTGAATTAATCAGTATAGTCGGTTGATGTTTGAACTCATGATCCCTTCCACAGGTCGATCGATTATACCTGCTCAACATTGATAGGGATCACTTACTGTTCTAAATTTATTTCTGAAATATTCGCTCCAAGATTATAAATTTAGTCAGATATCAGAGTATTTCAGTTGATAATATGGTTCACTTGAGAAAAAGAATGAAAAAATGGAAAGTTGGAGAGAAAAAAGACTTTATTAGGAACACTCAAAATTCTGTGTTTGAATAACATAAAAATTTTATGATGAAACCACAAGAAGGCTGAAGTTTCGGTTAAGCTAGTACCTAGTTGGTCCCCCCACGAGCTCGTCTCAAGCATTCTACCCTAGAGGCATACTTTCGATCAAACGATTTATAAAATTTTGGGGAAAATTCGTCCAAATCTCCCTTAAGGTCCACCAGGTTATTGATCGGTTGTTCTTAGGTTGACAATTGTCTAGACATCTCAGACCAGACATGTTCGATGCAATTCATTTCTGGAGAGCGAGCTGGCCAGTCCATCCTACCAATAGCATGGTTTTCTAGCGCTTCATTAGCCAGACGACTACGGGGTGGACAGGCACTATCGTCAATTAAAATGAAATTCTCGCCCACGACAGCCGCAAACGGAACATTATGGGTTCAATAATCATATCGTGATATCTCTGGCTGGTCATGGTGGTGTTCTGCAGAACAACCAACTCTGTGCGTTGGTTCAAACAAATGCCTCCCCATACACATATAGAACCTCCGCCAAAAGCTGTTGTGGGTACCATAAACTGTTCTGCATACCTTCGACCTCTTTCCGCCAAGCAAGAATACGTCCATCGGAGTTGACCAAACGAAATCCAGACTCATCCGTAAATAAACATCGGCTCCAATCTTCAAGTTTCCAATTGCGGTGCTCCTCAGCCCATTGCTGTCGATGAACCCGGTTTCCCTATTCAAAACGGGGATGTTGTACCCTCCTACGTGCTCTCAAACCACGAATATGTAGTCGTCGTCTTACAGTCTGGTTCGAAATTAGAACTCCTGTTGCAACTCTCAGTGATCTATGAGCCGCGACGCCGGGTAAGTGGTATTCTCCTAGCATTGAGATCAAAAGACGATCTTGGGCAGCTGTTGTAATGCGCTGCCGACCTCCCCCATGAACATAAGCTACTGAGTCGTTTTGGATGAACCTATTCCAAGCTTGACTCACGACACTTTGCGAAACATTCAACCGCAGGGACACTTCTCGCTGGGACAAACCTTCCTGTATCCACCGTATGATTTGGTCCAGTTGCACAGGAGCCAAACGACTTTCTCGACTGATAAGCTGATATTGTTCTCATTTCTCAATTATTGTCACCTTATGTGTTTGAACGAGAGAAAAAACAGATTTAATAACAAATACCACATTGCTTTTCACTCCACCTGTAACAGCCTACAGATAATAATCGATTTTGTGAACAAGAGCCGATGAAGCGAGGAAGACTTCGATATAATCAACAAAAAACATCTTACTTTTCCTTAGAGAACATATGATGTACAGATATTCACGAGATAACTTGAAAAAAATACAAACGAAGAGAAGTTCATAAGTGATCCCTAGCAATTGTTGATCAGTGTATTTAAATCCCCCAAAAATCCAGGTTCGTTTCGATAAATATGGGACTTTTTTCGAGCTGAGATTCAACACCGTGTATATTGAAATGAACTATGGGTCTCTGACGCATGTTTCTGAGATACAGGGTGTTCAAATTAAAGGAAAAAATTGATTTTTCGAAAATATTCTCGAAACCTTACAAGTTTTTGTTAACCTTTCAGTTGGTTGTGTGAATTCATCTGACACATTTTTTTCAATCAAAAATTATTTTTAATTTCATCAGTGGCGTCCGTACAGACTTCTGTCCGAATAAACTTGGTGAAACAAACAATAATACGCCAATACTTTATTTCGAATTGAAAATTATTTTAGTGATCACAGTGAGAACGGTGAATCCTGAGTTTTTTTACTACGACGAATAGTTTCTGAGCTGAAAAATAAAAATGCTATTTCATCTAAGAGAATTAGCCTGTTCATTTTTATACTCAATAAATTCATTATTTAGTGAAAAACATATTTTAATTCGATTCTAACTACAGATCCAACTACATTCATTTAGATCAAAAACGACCAATTTCGAAATGTAGAATTTGTTTAAATGAGGTGAAATCTTCGACTTGGGAAAATTTTTTTTACTTGTCGAAATAAGTAAGTAATTAGGTAAAAACCATCATACGTGATATTGAATGGATACTCCTTCACAGGTTGAAGCGACATTGGGTCAACGAGTGCCTGACTAACTCGTTCCCTAAGAAAAAATTGAATTTTCTCGTCCTGAGCATACATTTCAGAAAATAAATGTCCATTTTACGGATAGTAGCTATCTACACAGAGTTGAAGTGTCAAAAGATAAAATTTCAATTACCACAGTAAAAGGGAATTAAAATTTCGTCGAGTTTTATGTTTACTTTCACGTAAGTTGCGAAACTTGATATGGATGATGCGACAGGATATCTTTTACCCCTTAGCATAGCGGTTTTTATTCGGTTGGCAGGCATGAGAAGCTCTGAGAGTTTCTGAATTAAAAGTTCGTTCGGGTTACTGAAGTCAACAAGTTCGATGTGTCAATAGCTTCGAACTCGTTGAAGGAAAATGATGATGACGCTTTATCTTTCAATATACATTGTATGAAATAAAATTCATGGAAGCAAGGACTCAAATTCTCATGAAAATACACACATCTTGAAAAATAACAGTGCTATTATAACTTACAATTTCACAGTTAAATTTCATTATTGTTTGTTGATACTTGGGAGTACTCTGTCACAGATATGATAATTTATTTTAGGTAAATTCAGGACGAGAACAATAAAATAACGAAAATTGAAGAAAATCCTGAGGTCCAGTCAGACGCTTTCGAGCACTTGTTCATATTGGAAGAAGACGATAAATGGAATTCGAATTTTCTGAGAGCTATTGGATTCAATCTATTCATTCATTAATTCAACTTTTCAAGTTCTGAAGTCTTCCTTCCGAAGTTATCGTGTTTACCTTGGCCTACGACAGAGCGAAAACACGGTAAACTTGCGAAAGGAATAACTGCGAAACTCGAAATTTTCAGGGAGGGATTAAGATTTTTAAAAAGAAATTAAAATTTTCATAAATGAATAGAATTAAACCAGAACCTCTTTTAGGATTTACAATTTCAATTTATCGTTTCCCAATATGATGAAAAGAGCAGAAGCTTCTGACTTCATATTATATATAATAAAACAAGAAAATCGAATTCGTAAAAGTAGAAAGAAAATGAGAACATTTAATGTAGCGCGAGATACGAACCCGCAACCATTACACCATGCGACAGTGTACCTATACATATACAGGGTCCTGCATTCAAGGTGTGACTTATTCAAAAGGCCATAAATTCAGTTTGGAAAATTATATTAATGTATTTTTGTGTACAGTGCATCCCATTTTGGGTGAGACAGCCAGGTTTCTCGCTTGTTATTTAAGATAGACTCTTGCGGTTTCACGTTCCTGGTCCTACTTTTTCGTGAAACCCAAATTCATCTAATCATATTTTGCATGACTGTTTCGTTCATAGATACAGGTCGAATATGGAAATTGTTTATTTAAGTGCCACTCTTTCATCTCGAAGTTATTGAAAATAATGCTGCGCTGAAAATTACGACTGAATCAGAATTCTACGTAGAATCCGATGGCGCACTCAATTTTTTTTCGGGGTAGTTTTTGAAGATTCATCACAAACCTATATTTTTTTTAATGGGCCAGCCTGTAAATTATCATCTCGTTGAATTCTATTTTTTTTTCCTTCAAAATGATGTATGTTACTATGTACGTAGGATGTAAAAAAAGGTCAAAAGAACACAAAAATATCCAAATAATGATGATTTTTCGTAAATGGTGAACGGATCTCATTTAAAAAAATTATTATCAATTGGATAATTTTCATTTGGGATTTTCATTATAGTTGAGTAAGCAAACAAAAAATCATACATCATCACTAAATGAAAAACAAAACGTAGGAAACCTACCTGATAGCAACAAATAAATAATACAAAAATTCATAAACATTGCATAGTATCTTACAGATAAAACTGTTCAAACTGCTATCCCTAATATGTAATTGACAAACCTTTTCAATACGACTGAGTGCATTTAATATTATGAAAGGCCGGGTTTGTAAATCAAGGAAGCCAACCTATAATTCTGATTCCCATTTGAACGATTGTTCAGGCGAACTCTATCGTTCTAGGAATTTACAAATTGCTCAAGTGTTCGGAAATTAACCGCTTTCGGACAAACAAAGTAAATACTTCGCTCCGTCAAGTTTAACTTTTTTTCACGTTAACTTTCAGCAAAATAACCTTCTCGACATAATCGTTGACATTGAGTTATGTTTTGATTTCAAACAAGAAAGTTAACTTTCTAAACGAGAAGAATTAGACCAATGTTTTCAGATCCTGACTTCAAACTTTTCGTATAACAAACGCGTGAAAAGTGTTCAACTTCACATTCGGTTTTTTTTTATCAAATTTTCCATCCATATAGTGCAGTCGTTAGCAAATGAACAATTCAATTCCGAAATGATCAGATGACGCGTGTACGGTAGTCCTACCGAAAACAAAAGATTAACGACGCATTGACTGGAAATGGCGTTGAGGGACCATCAAAAATCCCGATTGAATCAAGCGTTCACCTCGTTATCCACCTGATTCTGACTTGAAAGGTGAAATTTACAACCGTAATTTTATGTCGCAATAAAATGCTTCCAGCCGCCCTCTCAATTGTTATGAAGTATAACGACGCGACGCCAACTATTTTCAATTACAGGAGAGCAACTCGAAAGTTCGGCCCTTTGATCTCTTCGGCTCGAGTGTTCATTAAAGACCTTCCAGTTCCGGGAAATTAGGATCTAACGTACTTAAAACAGGGGCGTTCCTTATCTCTGTAATCATTCTCCGTCCGCATTCTGAACGCGGCGTGTGCTGGCAAGAGGATCTCAGTCTGGCAAATTAGAGAATTTGAGCAGGAAGAATTAGGCATTACTGTGAAGGAATTCGTTCCACTTTTGGGGCCCGTCTACTGTTCAGTTTGGCCGCTGAACCGAGAGTGCTAATCGAAGGAATTTGAATGTTCACCAGGCGGAACTGTTCCGATCAAAATATTGGGGGGTCCTTTCAATTCGTGATAAAAATCTGGCCTGAACTGCTGGTTTGAATATCAATATTTTTTGTGACCATGTTTGAATGTACACGGTTGATTTCGTTTCAGATATCGTATATCGATTTTCGAGGATCCTCTTCGACGGGCGTACAGGTGATTCACTTATCTTGGTAACCTAATTTTTCTCGAAAAGAGATGAATATTTTTTTATTCTGTTGACGGTATTATGTGGAAGTCAATATTGACCAGATATGTGCAAAATAGTCGGAGAAAAGAATTAGGACGCCAGGCGTCGCAGCGCTATCATTTTTTTCCCCTGGAACATACACTCTTTATTGTGTCATTCGAAAGATAATTCAATTATGAATGTTTCTTCTGAATACCCTTTTTTTTCATTGTTTTCCGCCAGCGACCTGCGGCGTGTTTTATGTTAATCTATTCCATTTATTTTTTTCTGTATTGTGACATTATGACTTGATTTGGAAATATAGATATGATTATGTTTCTTAAAATCGGATAGACTTCGTAGCAAACTATTTCTCAATAATTAAATTTATCAAATAATACATTTCATAGCAATAAACATTTTTGATAACAAACGAAACAGGTCAAATCATATGTTCTATATGTATACTGCCCATAATGACCCATACATAGATTATATATTTTCCCCATTTCATTATAGCTAAGTTACTTTGACCAAAATATTAGGGTTTTCTTGAACAACGTAACTTATAATGAACTAAGGAAAATATATAATTTATGTATGGATCATAATGGCCGCTATATGGAACATTTATGATTGGACATGCTTATTGTTATAAAATATGATATTTGATGAATATAATGATTGAGAAATAGTTTGTTACAAAGCATCTTCGATTTCAAAAAAACACAATCACATGCAGGGTTTTCCTTTTAAGTTGGCCTATTAGACGTTTTAGGAGAACTAGTCAATATTTCGTTCTGAAATTTTAGGTGGAGCCTTGAGGGTGAAGGAACTCTTCTCCTAAAATATTTTCAAGTCGACAGTGTTGCCATGTCTATCTCAAACACATATCTACTTTCTTATTTCAAATGAAACTACCTATATTTTTATTTATATATCGATTCAATACCAAATTCGCAGTAAACCCACTAAAAAAAATTTCTCTGCTATGAACTGTTGCCAAGTTATAAACAAATTCCTGAAATTTTGACATCTGCATTGCCTATGCGGAAATGCAAAATCTCTATTATTTTCTATGCGAACGGAACCAAACTCAGCATTCTCATAGTAGAGAGTCCATGCATTCATGTGGTACATTAGTAGTTTGATACATTGAAAGGTTTTTCGATGATATTGCTCCGAAAATGTGGAACTCAAAATTGAAATATTTCGAGATTTCAAATGGCAACCCCATATTTATTTAAGAGCATTCGATTCGAAATAAAAATAAATGGCAGTCTCTTTTTACACTAATTATTAATTCTGGATAGTTTTCGAACGAGATGAAAAATACTGAAATTTTCAGTATTTATATTCATGATCTATGGTCGAATTTACGATGGAATGGCTCTATGATTATGAGGTAAATTATTGAAGTAGATTCTATGGTTGAAATCATCAAAAGTGTTCGATGATCACGGATGTCATAGAAAAAAGTTTACCCATATTATTCCAACAAGATTCGGGTTGTTTCACAATTCACGGGGATGATGCCAAAAAACTATTGAAAGGACCTGTAGGACCTCTTACAATCTTTATCTAATTTATCAAGAATGACTGGAAATAAATTCCGAAACTTTTTTGGATTTCTGTAATCGTGGCCCAATGTTCATGACCTCAACCATAGAATTCATTCTGATAATTCACTTCATAATCACACAGCATTATGTCCATAGATCATGACTATTCAGTATTTTTCATCTCGTTCGAAAACTATACAGAATAAATAGTTAGTGTAAAGAGAGACTGCCATCTATTTTTCAATTCGAATCGAATGATGTGAAACAAAAATGGGGTTGCCATTTGAAAATCTCGAAATATTTCAATTTTGAGTTTCACAATTTGGGAGCAAAAATCTTGGAAAAACCTTACGATGTATCAAACTACTGAATGTACCACATGAATGCATGGGTTCTCTTCTATTAAACTGCTGAGTTTGGTTCAGTTCGCATAGAAAATAACCGAGATATTGCATTTCCAATCTGGCAATTCAGATGTCAAAAATTTCAGGACATTGTGTATAACTTGACAACAGTGCATAGCAGAGAAATTTTTTCAGTAGGTTTAACTGCAAATTTGGTATTGAATTGATACATAAATGAAAATATAGGCAGTTCCATTTGAAATAAGAAAGTAGATATGTGTTTGAGATAGACGTGGCAACACTGTCGACTTGGAAATATTTTAGGCGAAGAGGTCTTTCACCCTCAAGGCTCCACCTAAAATTTCAGAAAGAAATATTCACTAGTTCTCCTAAAACGTATAATAGGCCAACTTAAAAGGAAAACCCTGTATATGTTTCTGAATCAAGGCATATCGCAATACAAAAAAAAATGAATGGAATTAACATAAAACACGCTGCAGGTCGCTAGCGGTAAGAAAAGAAAGAAATGGTGTGCAGAAGAAACGTTCAGAATTAAATAATCTTTCGAATGACATAATAAAAAGACTATGTTTCTCTGGAAAAAATTGTAGAACCGCGCGACGCCTGGCGTTTAAATTATTTTTTCTCTTTTACGCACATCTCAAGTCAACATTGACTTGAACCAAAACCGTCAACAGAATAAAAAAATATGAATCCTCTTTCGAGTAAAATTAGGTTACCAAGATAAGTGAATCACCCTGTATTTAGTTGGCATGTCTGAATAGATTTCTGCATTAATCATCATACCAGGTAGAAACAATGTTACGTTTATTCAAACTACATTTTTTCCAATTATAATTCAGAAAACGTAAAATGTAACTCAGAAAAGTAAATTGAATTTAAGAAGATGGAATGTAATTCAGAATGGGAAATTTGAATTTCAGAATAACAGCTTAATATTCAGAAACGTTCATTTAAATTTCAGAATAGTAAAATGTATTTCAGAAATAGAAACTTTTAATTCAGATAAAAAAATTGTAATTCAGAAATAAGATAGGTTTGATTGAAATTAAATTGAACTACAATTTACCTTTTCTGAAATTCAATTTGCTGTTTCTGAATCACAACTTTTTTTTCTGAATTCCAACTACCTAATCTGAATTTAGGTATATTCCGTTTTTCTGAAATTAAATTACCTATTCTGAATTTCAATTTCTGTTTTCTGAATTGCATATTCCTGTTCTAAAATACAAGTTCAACATTGAACTTCCATTTTCTGAATTACACTGTAGAAGGTGTAGTTGAACGATAATTCAAATTCGAACATCTTAATAATTCTTGATTCAATTTTCTTAAGTTACGCACTATACTCACTCTATTTGAACAGACACTATTAGTTGGGGAATGAAATCCGAATGTGCAGTAACTCTTGTGGCTAAGTCAATTAATAGGTTGATTTCGAATGCTCGATGCAAGTCTTTCATTGAATAAAGGCTCGGGATTGGTGCTTTAAAAAATGTGGTGGTTCGTTAATATTGAAATATAAATAAATTTTCCATCGACCTCAAAATAAAAGGCGATTTTAATGTGTACGAAATTAATCATTAATGACCCATTTTAATGCTCAATTTATGCTATTTTAATGTGCAATCCTCATGGTACCGCTCACAAAATATTCGGAAGCACTACGAGAAATGTCAAAACTCTACTGGAACATAGAAATTTTTATTATGTCAAATGTATGTCTTGTGCAAAATGAGAATTATTTCAATCAAAAATTTATACACAATTTATATTCAGGTCGTCAAAAATCAACTCGGTTATTCATATCTAGTGACTAATGGTCTCGAACTATTATTATCTTGACCATTAGTCGCTATCTTTAATAACCTAGATGAATATAACTATTTATGTCGACCTAAAATAACAGATGATTTTGATGTGCATGAAGTTGATCATTAATGGCCCAGTTCACAAAGTATTCGGAAGAAATACGAGAAACTCTACTGGAACATAGGAACATAGAAATTTCATTATGTCAAATGTCAGTGCAAAATGAGAATGTATTTCAATTATAATTTATACACAATTCATATTAAGATCGTTGGAAAAATCAAACTCGGTTATTATTCTAGCGATTGATGGTCTCGAACTATTATCTTGACCATTAGTCGCTATCTTTAATAACCTAGCTGATTAAATAACTATTAACAGTTATATTCACAAATAAATGAAACAACAAGTCAATTTATTTCACCCCATATCATTCTTAGTCTCGCAAATTAGAGAATTTTAGCAGAAAAATTAGGTATCGCTCCACTTTTGGGCCCGTAGGCTGTTCAGTTTGGCCGCTGAACCGAGAGTGCTAATCGAAGGAATTTGTATGTTCACCAGGCGGAACTGTTCCGATCGAAATATTGGGGAGTCCTTTCAATTCGAGACCAAATACCCCTCCTACACCATATCGGATTGAATCAGTTTCGGTAAAAGCTAAAGCGAAACCCTTGCACTCACGTAGAAAATTCATCTGAACCCATTGATTTAGCAATTGGAGTTGTTGGCAAATGAACCTACTACGTTTGTTGCTGAGCTCGTGTTCGACAACGCTTCGATTTAGCTGCCTGTTCGGAATTTGATTCTGTTTTTGAACTGAATTGAAAAATTGCTAAGTGTAGTTATCCGTTTACGTTCCGCTGGTGCTTGAATATCAGTTGGCCGAAAGCCAGTCGGGCTTGCAACGTGAGGGTTACGTACCGTGGAGAATGTGACGGAAATGAACGGTTTTATGATGGTTTGAATTTGAATTCCGGTTTGATGGAGAACATTCCAAGGCGAAATATGCTTACTGGAAAACCTCGATTATGTTTTATCCTCATCGTGATAGTCTAAGATCCGATGAGAGGTCGACCTTCACAGATATGTTTTATAGATAAAAATCAAGAAAAATCCTGAGCATGTGCTTTTGAGCGTTCGTTCATTAGTGGAGCAATGATGCTATCACCTCAAACTTTTGTATAGGACTTGAGATTGATGCTAAGGATATGAATGTAAAATCTCAGCACGATTGTTTGGGAAACTGCATATTTTAGTTTAAAGTTTTCAAATAATACCCGCGTTAGTGGTATCAGGGGTCACCTATGTTTTCCCCTTTGTACGAAAGGAGGGACGCAATAAGAAGATAAGTCAACATATGGGCAGAAGAATAAAGAACGAACAAAGAAATCGATCGCTACCGTTACCTTTAATGAATGAATTTACGCACCTAACGCTATTTTCAAAGATTTCTCTATTGCTTGGACATTTTTCGACGCTATTCTGGTGAAACAACCCTAAAGTGCTGCTGGAGATGCAACAGACTACGCAACAATACACCACGTCGGACCTACAAAAAGGTAGGTCTCTGATACCCGCTCTTTCTCATTTTGCAGATCCCTGAACTATAAAACTTTTTAACCCTGGGAAATAGAAAATAATGAATGGCAGATTGCGGCCATCTTTTTCGAGAAACATTTTGCCTTCAACCGTATTGCTCTATCTTCTTTTGTTTTTGAGTTATAAGTCAAAATTGAGATTTGGCAATTTAAACTTTGGTTATTATTTCCGTTCCTGTTTGTGCTATAAACTTAAAACAAAAAACATTATAGGAAAACTTTTTTGGTAGAAATCCAGTGGCTGTATCTAATTTTTTTGGTGGGATTCCCTGCTGATTTATTATTATTCATTTAACATAAACTCTCATTTGTTTTATGAAAACGATTATTTATTTTCACGAAATAATAATCACCGTTTTTTCTCGTTTGAAAAATAGTTAAACATGTCGTAAATTATCCTAAGATGAGTGGCTACGCTAGGGGGGGGGAGAAGGTGGCCCAGATTTTTTAGTGGAGGTAGAGATGAATGAATTGGTACACTTGTTTTGGCATACGTCATAAGAATTTAAGAGGTCCTGGGCCAACCCTTGCTTCGCCACTCATTTGAGAGCGATATATGACATGTTACATGTTTTTGAATCTGAAATAAACGGTGATTATTTTTATGCAGAAATAAATTATCGTTTTCATAAGAAAAATAAAAGTTCATGTATATACAGGGTGTCCCATTACTCGACGTCAACCCGGAACCGGTGAAAAAGCAAGTAATGCTGGTTGTCAGAAAAATATAAAAAAAAATCTAAGTTGCATGATTTTAAAATAATGCGCATTTAAAAAAACACGCAAAATTCCACATCCTGTGACAGTCTTTTCGCTCCTGTTGCCACAAATATCAACTTTTTCCAACTTTTTTCTTTGCTGTGTAACCTTGAATAACGCTTGTTTAAACTGTAATCAAAATTTTGATACCAGCTGCTCCAGGTTTCATAAAAATAGGGCTTACTTCTCAGAAAAAAAATCGAAATAAACAATTGCCTAGTTTCAACTGACTGTATTGAAAAAAAAATGTACTACGTAGGTTTGGCATGTTTTTTTCTAAAGTTGGCGCATTTAGTAAGGATTCCATAATGGTATAATACTTGTTTAATTGTAGCTGCCGTAGTTCATATTTATTTTCGATTGCCTTTGAATACACTTTTTCGTTAACTGCTTCCCAGTAATAAAGTCCAATGGATTCAAGTCCGGTGAACGGGCCTGCCACGAGATTGGACCAGAACGTCCGATCCATCTTCCAGGAAAAAATGTTACCAGAAAAAAAATTTTCAGAGAAATTTCTCCGGAAAAATTTTTTTCTCTAGAATTTTTTTTTCTGATAACATTTTTTCCCGGAAGATGGATCGGACTTTCTGGTCCAATCTCGTGGCCGGCCTGTTCACCGGACTTGAATCCATTGGACTTTATTACTGGGAAGCAGTTAACGAAAAAGTGTATTCAAAGGCAATCGAAAATAAATTTGAACTACGGCAGCTACAATTAAACAAGTATTATACCATTTTGGAATCCTCACTAAAATGCGCCAACTTTTGAAAAAACATGCCAAACCTACGTAGTACATTTTTTTCTCAATACAGTCAGTTGAAACTAGGCAATTGTTTATTTCGAATTTTTATTTCTGAAGAAGTAAGCCCTATTTTTATGAAACCTGGAGCAGCTGGTATCAAAATTTTGATTACAGTTTAGACAAGCATTATTCAAGGTTACACAGCAAAGAAAAAAGTTGGAAAAAGTGATATTTGTGGCAACAGGAGCGAAAAGACTGTAACAGGGTGTGGAATTTTGCGTGTTTTTTTAAATGCGCAATATTTTAAAATCATGCAACTTAGATTTTTTTTCTATATTTTTCTGACAACCCGCATTACTTGCCTTTTCACCCGGTTCCGGGTTGACGTCGAGTAATGGGACACCCTGTATACAGAGTGAATCCTGTTGAACTGTACATACTTCACACAGAGATAGAGGACACTTTGCTGGTTTCAAAAAGACCCCACATGAAAGATCTCAAACGATTCGTTTGAATTATACAGGGTGATTTCCAGTTTTGGGTCATATTTTCAAAATGCTTTATTGGACGAAGGAATAATCACAAATTCATCAAATTTGGTACGTAGGAGGACTGTATCATTCCTCCATACAGCTGAGTTAACAGATTATCAGTTTCCAGGACCGGACTCTATTTTCTGATATTATCGGAATTTAAAAAAAAAACCTGTAGATGAAAAAGTCAATAAACCTGCCATGGCAGTTCAAACTGCACTAACTACTCTTCAATAAAGAGCAATAAAATCGCGCGGCACACCTACAGATTCAGAGAAAAAAAATTGAATATGGGTACTCGGAGATAATTTTTTTTTGTACGGCCTAATTCACAAAAAAAACATACCCAAATGTATCAAAAGTTAATATTAATGGTTAAGATCTTCTACGCATTCAAATAACCTACAAGAAATTTTCATGAAATCGCGAGACACACAAATAGATTAAAAAAATTGAATAATCGTACTCAGAGTTAATTTTTTTGGGCGGCTGAAGTTAAGTAGAAGAACTATACCGAAATGCATGAAAAGTCGAATATTATCAGGTTATATCCACTCCCCATGAAAGTATTCCATAATCCAGGGATTATGGAATACTTTCATAATCCCTGGATTATGGAATCTTAACCAATTTTTTGATACATTTGGTATGTTTTTTTTGTGAATTAGGCCGTACAAAAAAAATTATCTCCGAGTACCTATATTCAATTTTTTTCTCTGAATCTGTAGGTGTGCCACGTGATTTTATTACTTTTTATTGAAGAGTATTTAGTGTAGTTTGAAATGCCATGACAGGTTTATTGACTTTTTCATCTACAGGGTGATTTTCTTTATAAATTCCGATAATATCAGAAAAATAGAGTCCGGTCCTGGAAACTGACGAAAATTACCTGAATATTAGAATATTTGAATATCGAGATGATTCAAACTGATAATATCCTCCTGTCTTCAACTTTTGATACATTTGGGTATGGTTTTTCATGTGAATTAGGGCGTCCAAAAAATTTATCTCCGAGCACGCATATTCAATATTTTTTTTCTCTAAATTTGTAGGTGTGCCACGTGATTTTATTACTCTTCATTGAAGAGTTTTTCCATGTAGTTTGAACTGTCATGACAGGTTTATTGACTTTTTCATCTACAGGGTGTTTTTTTTTTCATAAATTCCGATAATATCAGAAAAATGGAGTCCAGTCCTGGAAACTGATAATCTGTTAACTCAGCTGTATGGAAATAGATACAGTCCTAATACGTACCAATTTGATGAATTTGTGATTATTCGTTCGTCCAATAGAGCATTTTGAAAATATGACCCAAAACTGGAAATCACCCTGTATAATTCAAACGAATCGTTTGAGACCTTTCATGTGGGGTCTTTTTGAAACCAGCAAAGTGTCCTATATCTCTGTGTGAAGTATGTACAGTTCAACAGGATTCACCCTGTATATTCTTTTGAAATCAAGAGCTAACATAATACAATACATAAAACAAAAAAAAATCCCTTACTGAGGTTGGTGCAAAACGGGGTTCCATACTATTTTTCGTATGATACCAGAGCTCAGGGAAAAACCCCAGTAGAAAAAACCCTGTCTCGCCGTTTCACAAAAATAACACTCAAAAACTATTAGAATGTCGAAGGATTCCTTCTTGATTCTATCGAAACTACGAGTATAACCTTCTCCAGGATGCCTTCGGAATTGTGAATCTGAAACAAAAAATCAAAGCAGTAAAAAGGAACATAAGTTCATGTAATAATGAGGATGAAAACAGATTAGGCCACTGGATTCCTATCAAATAGTGTCTGTTTAGTGCTTTGTTTCAAGTTCGTAGCACAAACAGAAATAGCAATAATGACCATAGTTGAAAATGTCCAAATGTCAATTTTAGCTTCAAACTCGAAACCAAAAGAAGGTAGAGCAATGCGGTTGAAGGCATTATGAGTTTCTCGGAAAAAGATAACCGCAATGTTGCATTCATTTTTAAGCGTTCGTCCTCCTTGAACGGGTGCTATATCGTTTTGCCAAATGTCTGTCATTTTCGTAGTGTAAACAGAACCATGGAAAATTCAATTGGAATATTGGAAAGAAGAAAACTAATATTTCCGTAGAAATTATTCGATTCGAATAAAATTTATCTATAAATGAAGATTGCTACACTAAATGTTCATGCAGAATCTGTTGGCCATAGTGTTAACAGAACCATAGAAAATCATTTGGAATATTGAAAAAAAATCTTTATATTCCCATTACAGGATACCCGATTCAACGGAATTTTTTCGTGAATGAAGATAGTTATACTGAAATTTCATGCAAATTTTGTGACCATAGTGTCAACAAAACCATAGAAAATTCAATTGAAATGTTGAAAAGAAGAATCTCTATATTTCCATAACAGGATAACCGATTCAAGTCAAATTTATTTTGTGAATCATGACTGAAATACTGAGAGAGGGTTGCTCATCGACCATAGAATTTTTTTTTTCAATTATTTATAATATTTTTTACATACGTCATTTTTTGAATAATTTCAAGAATACAATTCCGATTGTGCTGAGATTCTGCATTTATATATTTGGTATCAATCTCAATCCCATATAAATTTTCAGGTAATAGTCTTATTGCTCCACCAAAGAACGAGGGCTCAAAAGCTCCTGTTCAGGGCTTTTCTGAACTTTTTCTCCAACTCTGAGAATTAAAAAGTTTTAATTCAGGGATCACCAATTCTGGCCACCCTCTATATTGACGAAATACTCCCACAGTTTTATCATTCGTCAAGACATGAACATCTGAAAATCGAAATCTAAGACACTGCGCGACGATTTCAGATATTGAAAATGAAGACTCTTTTTGATGATGCCAGAACATAATCGCATAATGAAAGACAGATGCTTCTAATTCTTCGTTTCATATAACGGTCATGTTAATGCGCTTTGGTCAATTCATTTTCGATTTCGGAACAAGTATCATTCAATAATTCTCTATGGACACAATGTCAATTATCCATCGAGGTGCTGGGCATCAGAATAGCTGGAATATCCAGATTGGAACTCGCACACAAAGTTGCAGATTGTATACACTGGGGGTTTGCAGACTATGCTTACATGGACGGCTTTGTAATGCAGAAACAATCAGCTCGAATAATTCTAGAACGTCACAATACAATTATGTATCTCCAATAGGTGTTTGGTCTGGAAATTACTTGAATATCCAGATTTGATAACATGATTGCTGATTGTACAGCTGGAACGTGTTAGTAACGCCGACAGATGTAATTGAAAGGTTTATGGGTGTAATAGGAACTTGATGGCGATCTTGGTCCTATTCTAAAAAGATCCTTGCATAGTTCCACTGTACAGAAGATGTCAAATAAATTTCTGCATATAGAATTGTATATTATACAAAGAGCAAGGAATGACATACATTTCCTACGAGTTTTGAAAGTTTGAAATTATACGAGTAGGAAACTCCATATTTTTAAATATATTTTTCCGTCGATTTTATAGTGAAAAGTGATTTCAATGTGAACAAAATTGATCATTAATGACCCATGTTAATGCTCAATTTCTGACATTTTAATGTGCAATCATCATGGCAACCGTTCACAAAGTATCCAGTCAGAAGCACCACGAGAAATATCAAAATTCTACTAGAACATAGATACACAGAAATTTTATTATTTCAAACGTAAGTCTCGTGCAAAATGAGAATGTATTCCAATTAAGAATTTATACACAATTCTTGTAGAGATTCTGAAAAGTATGGTAATCAACTAGGTTATTAATCGAGAGACTAATGGTCTCGATTAATCGAGCGACTTAGGTTCGCTCCGCTCACGCGTTAAAATTTCTTGACCATTAGCCGCTGTCTTTAATAACCTAGTTGATTCAATAATTATTAAATAACAAAAAAGATTTTTGAAACTGCTTCGAAAAATGCTCTAATAAGTAATCAATCTATATGGAGACAATCTAAGACCTTCACCAAAGGAAGAAATTATATTCTGGATCAATCTACTACAACAGCTACTATCGCGTTGATTTTGAAAGATTGGGCTCATAACATGAAGTAAAAGACAGAAATGATTATAAAGAAGCAGTAATAAAGACAATGTGGAATAAAACGGCAAAATTAGTTCAAGAACTTTATTTTAATGAGTAAAATAATTCCTTTGATCCTTTCCATGAATTCAAAAATGCTCGAAATGCAAGCACCCTTAAAAGAAAAAACAAAGTTCTGTGGCACTTTTCAATACAGAATTGTTGTTGTTTTCAATTTTTGAGACGAAGATACCTACACCTTGTGGTGTAGGTAGCCTCTCGAAACTCTCTCGTGACTATTGCCGGGCCACAAGTTTTCAACAAAAAGGTCAAATTATTTCCAATTTATTCTAACTCTTTTGTTATCTTATAACTGAATATAGACATGTTATATATATTTTGGAACAGAGAAAAATAACAGCGTCATATTATTTTCATGGGAAAAGCGAAAATATGAATTATAGCTTAGAGAGGCACATTATAGAAAAAATCCTGGATAGCGATCAAAACAGTGTCTTTCTAATGTTTTTCATCTCAAATTCCTAGCACAACCGGAAGCGGAGATAATGGCCAAAGTTGAAATTGTTCATTTTATTTGGCTTATAACTCGAAAACAAAAGAAGATATAGGAATTCAGTTGAGGGCATTCTGAGTTTTCTGAAAAAACAACTTCGCAATGCGTCATTGATTTTTCTATCGTTTATGGTGAACAAGTTGTTACCCAGTGATCATTAATTTATGCCGCCAGGTACAGTTTTTTATTCGTATGCTTTTTTGCTGTTTCTTTTGAATATGACCGTCATATCGTGCTGCTTTGTTTGGTTTGTGGTTCCTTCAAGTAGGAATCTCTATCTTTGCTTTCCTTTGAGTTGTGTGTGTTTATCCATTCATCTTGTTTTTATGTTATGTCCGTAGTCATTTCAGTTCATCGATGTTTCCGTTTCTGGAATTAATTCAAGACTGTGGGCTTTTTGAGATAATAATATCTCAAAATTTGTGATGTATTGTGCAGCCTTTTAAATAATGAAATTTTTAATAAAATCGTACTTACAGAGTAGGTTAATGGAATTTTTTTTACACAATAACATATTAGGAGGAGGATCGACAGCATGATGGAAAATGAAAAGAACGCTAAAATGAAACTAACGAGGGATGAAGAACAATCAGCAAAATTCGATGGGTTGAAATTGTATGTTTGACGACTTTTGTTTCAATACGGAAAACTATCAGCATATAACCGTTTTTCAATGGACGTAAACAGAACATAAACGTAATTCAAGCAATTCACGAAGTTGTATCATACGAAATGCACGAAATTCCTACGAAGCACAAAAAAACAACTTTTATAAACGTTGTAAATATTATGTAATTAACGTTATTTAATCAACTAGGTTATTGAAGACAGCGACTAATGGTCAAGATATTTTAACGCGTGGTTCGAGACCATTAGTCGCTCGATTGATAACCGAGTTGATAATAGTATTTTTCGGACGATCTCAATATGAATTGTGTATGAAATCTTGATTGAAATACATTCTCATTTTTTACGAGACTTACATTTGACATAATAACATTTCTATGTATCTACATATGTTCCAGTAGAGTTTTGACATTTTTTGTAGCGCTTTTGAATACTTTGTGGACGGTTGCCATGACGAGTAGACAGAATTTTAGGACGAACCGTATGCGGTACAAAAAACTAGTGTACGCAACACGCTCGAAAATAGTATATTTTCGAGCGTGTTGCGTACACTAGTTTTTCGGGAAGCGCGAAGAATCACTATCGTATTAATGAAATATTGCGAATAACGATAAAAAACATTCAAACTTTTGACAACCGTTACTTCGTTGCTATATTAATGATCAACTGCGTTATTTATAAAAATCATATTTACTTCCAGGAGAAGGCCGGGAAATGCTTCTTTTTCAAAATGTTATTTTTGAGTTGTGTATGGTGGACATTCTCATGTAGATCGTATACCTATCCCAACTTATCGAATGACGTTCGACTCACTACGTTTCGGTTATGCTCACGTCCATTGTGGATTGGGCATAAATGATGAATATCGGATCTGAAATTCACCGAGTTGTGCAAAAACTATTTGTAGCATTTCAAACATCAAGCGTGCTCATATAATGTTCAGTCAAGACAGTTTAGCGGTTGAAGGCATCCAACCCGACTTGAGGTGGTCTTGAATTTTGCATTTCGGGCCTGTCTGTCTGTCTGTTCTACACTGGCACAAATATTTCAGTCGATTCAATTCATCAAATCGAAATTTAAAATTGGGGTGTTTCTACGACACTGAAAAAAAGGAATTAATTTTTTATTGGTTTTTAACATTATTTATTTTCGAATAACTCCATATTATAATTCCGATCATGCTGAGGTTTTGCAATCTTATACTCAATTCCTTTACAAAATTAATATAAGTATTGTTGCTCCACCCATGAACGAGGGCTCGAACACTTCTTCACTTCACTCTCAAATTGTCAGATTAATGGCATATACATGTTTCAGCATGTAACTAACTTACCCTACCTTAATCTGATGCGCTCGAGAATTTCAGATCATCGATTTTTTTTTTACTAATCTGATCCTTCACCTTTGAACCAGGTACAAGATATCCCCCTGTATATTAATCTGCCGCTCTTTAGTATATCCCTAAATCGCCGCTTGGGCTCCTCTACTATAGGGCATTCGAATATTTTAGGACTCCCTGATATTCTTTTTCACAATACTGAAGAGTTTTCTTATATAATTTCGAGATATAAAAGGCTGTGTTATTATTCGAAAGCATTTTAGCCTTGAGGAAGCTCAAACTATTCTTTCAATATTTTGCTAAAGAGTGACACAGAATAACTGTCAGTGAGCTGAATTAATTCGAGACGATCTAGGTCTGTTTTCATAAAATATATCGTCACATAAAAGATGTCGTCACATGTAGAATCAATACACTTACCTTTCGGTTACGCAGGGTGTTTATATTAAGTATCAAATGTTGAGGGGCGTGAAAATCAATATATCTTCCAGAAAAAGTGATTTTGTGATACCAATCTTTGTATATCACCTCGTCATCCCTGCTTTCAACCCTTAAGTCAAGAAAACTGAATACATTGCTCGTCTCCAATTCCATTGTGAAGTGTAAGTTAAATTGAAAGCATCAAAAGTATCCAGACAAACTGTTCTGAGAAATGAAATGTCATTTACAGAACACTTCTGAAAAAAAAACTTTGAAGGGGAGTCGAAAGAGACAACATCTTCTTCTTCAACTTTAGCTTTCAGTTTCTCTAAGAGACCTTGATTTGGCGAACGATTACTGGTACTATAAAGGGTTCGGTGAAAGTCCCTAATGAAATTGTTTCATTATCTTTCTCAAGAAAGCTAAATTCATTTTTTAGCAATAAAATGTAATAATTTTCAAATTCTAACATATCATGTCGTGTTAAGGCTCGTTGAGAAACTCTTTAGACATGGACCATACTTTTTTTTCATTTTACTTATGTGGTTATAAAAAAATAAGACAAAAATCCTTGAAAAAAAATTAAAACCTTCGTAGTGCTTTGGGTGACTTAAACATAGTAGGTACATCTGAAAATGCCCTTTACCTTCCACTTCACATGCACGGAAAAAAGTAAATGCTTCTTTTAAACCAATATCTTTCAATTTAAGCTGATGTTAGATTTGTATATCCCCTAGAGGATATCTATTTCAATGAAGAATATCAAATTTTCAAAGCCTCAGCTTTCAATGTAGCAAATGATTTTTTCAATTCAAGGATATTCATATACACCTTCCAACACTAATCTACTACTCAAAATGAATAAACGAATACATAATTGTAGTATATGGTAAATAGAATGAAGTATAGCATTGGATCATGTAGAATATTTGGTAGGATCATATTGAGAATATGATTCATCAAAAGAAAATCATCAACATTACATACAGAATTTGAAACGCTTATGTTGAGTATATGAATTCTTGAAGTAAATCTTTGTTTTTCTTTGTTTTATTTGGCTTATGATTGATTTGAGTATATTGTTATATCCAAAAGATTCAAATGAATCTTCGGAATGAGATGATTTTATTTTAATTCAATATAATCAATAATTTGGAAATGAAGATACTAAGCTTAAATACAAATTACTTGATATTTGGGTTGATATTTTGATTACGTTCATTTTGAAATGCTAATAAACTATATATTGCATATTCTCAAAATATTTTCCCCCGAAGGGAAGAATTATTCTATTAACCTTTTATTTTATTTTCATCTTGAAACTGAAAAGGAAGAGAATGAAATTATTGAGTAGGTATACATATTGTTTTCCATTCAAAAATCCTCGACCTTTGGCTTTATATATTTTTCATTTATAATAAACTCGAAGTTAAGGGTAAACATGTTATGTTGTTGTTGAAGCCGGTGAAACATTAAACCTCACTTTCGAAACCCTGAAGAAGCAATAAAATCATTGCGAAAGCTTGGTTGAGATAAAGGAGTAGTTATTTTTATTAATAATATATAAATATGAATTTATGTGCTTTCGGTGTCTATAGCTTCGATAATAAATTTGAGGTTAAGGCTTTAACGACTCATTAATAAAAATACTACTCTTTTATCTCAACCAAACTTTCGCAATGATTTTATTGCTTCTTCAAGGTTTCGAAAGTGAGGTTTAACGTTTCACTGGCTTCAACAACAACATAACATACTTACCCTTAACTTCAAATTCATTATAAATAAAAAATATAGCCAAAGGTCAAGGACTTTCGAATGGAAAACAATATCTACATATACCTACTCAATAATTTCATTCTCTTCCTTTTCCGTTTCAAGATGAAAATAAAATAAAAGGTTAATAGAATAATTATTCCTCCCTTCGAGGGAAAATATTTCGAGAATTAGCATAATAATATATAGTTTATTAGCATTTCAGAATGAACGTAATCAAAATATCAACCCAAATATCAAGTAATTTGTATTTAAGCATAGTATCTTCATTTCCAAATGATTAATTATATTGAATTACCTTTAAATACTTGAATAACAAATTCCTAACAACCCCAATCCTTCAGAACATCACCAATGTCCACCTGCGAAGTATTCTGCATCATACCCTAAAAATATGAAAAAAGAATGAACTGAACGTATCAAATTAAAATATTGCTTTTCTCCTCGATAATATCTACACCACTCAACGTGAACGAAATCAAATTAATTTCCACGCGTCCTTTCCTACTTCGGCGGCGAATAGAATGAGAAGATAGCTCTGGACCTGTCCAAAGAATATGCAAGCATTGCAAGCGATATACTCCGTTTAAGACTCTAGAGCCCGATTGGATCTCAGATCAGGTGAATCAGAGAAATTTTAGCTTCAATCTGAGCTTCCGATCGGAACGAAATCATCATACTGAACGTTCCATATTACATAAAGAAGAATATTCGAGGTTTCATTCGAGTTGAAGTGTTTCATTTTCAAATGAAATAGTTTTCATGTTAAAATATGGGATGTTATGAATCGAATATGTGGAAAACTCAGATCGAGTGAAATAATATACTCAGCATAAGTTGTTATAGCTTCAGACAAGAGCACGCGATATTTGCCCTGAAAAACATTCATATTCCTGAATTGAGATAATCATTATTTGAATGGAATAATGCGTCAAGTTCGAATAGAATATATTTATTCAAAGTGAAAATTTATGTTGAGAAAATCAATGTTCACATTTGAGCATTTCAGAATTTTTAATGCGAAACATTTTTCATCAAATGAGAATAAAAACTCTTAAAACAAAGTGAAATTAATAAGATTATTGAAATAATCCTTTTGAGAATTCACTTTTTTCTGTGTGGGCACCCGCAGAATTTTGTCTCAGCAAGATAAAAATGATTGAAAAGCTTTCTGGATAAAGGAATTTTGTAGTGAGTGTTTTGTGGCGATAAGTTGATTAGAATCGGACGCCCCTGCGCCAAGACGATGGTAAAACTCCTCCGATTGTTTTCAATTAGAACATCATTTGTTTTCACTCTAATCCTTTTTTTTAGATCTTCAATACTAACAGGCATGTTTAGATTATCTTTGAGACATCCCACAGAGAAAGTAATCTAGTGGCATTAGGTCGAGATCTTGGTGTCTATTCTATTTTACCACGTCGTCCAATCCATCCTCCTTCAATGAAGAAATTCATCTGTTTTCCGAATAAACACATAAGCAAAATGAACAGAAATAAATTGGTAAGATTCCATCTGTCACGCTTATTAACGAGCCTAACGACGTAGGTTTGTATTTCAAAAATAAGCTTAGGGGTTGAAGCAAAATATTTAATTTTATTGCCAAAAAATGCGTTTGAGTCAAAATCAATTCAGTTTCAGTTCTTCCAAGTCAGTGATCCCAATCCTATATGTATACAGTGTGGAACAGCCAAATGGAATACATTTGATAACGAATTAATGAAAGCTTGTTGTGAAACACGCTTGGACACGTCGATTCGTATTTTTAGATACTATTATATAGGGTGTATCATGGGACAGTGGCCGATACCAACTTTCTTAGTTTGAATACAACCCCTGTGTATTATTAGTTTTTTGGATTCTTCAGAAAATTCTAGACATAATTCATGTACAATTTCCCATATCTTCAACTGTTTCGGAAATATTAAGTGTTTTCAAATGTATTAAAATTAACATTAAAAAAAGAAAATTATTTCATTCCACAGATAATGTAAAAAAAACAAGAAAAAATTTCAATGTTAGAGATGTTCAAAATGTCCGCCGCGAACGTTTCGGAACATGCAAATGGGTATATGAAATAAAATATTTCTTTTCAATGTTAATTCTTCTAATACATCTGAAAACACTTAATATTTCCGAAAAATTTAAAGATAGGTATGAGACATTGTACACATGAGTTACGCCTAGAATTTTCAGAAGAATTCAAAAAACTAAGAAGGGTTGTATTTAAAATAGAAAAGTTGGTATCGGCCACCGTCACATGAGACACCTATATATTTATTTTATTTTTATTTATATTAAAATGCGCATCTAAAAATACAAATCGAAGTGTCCAAACGTTTTTCCGAACACGTTCTCATTTATTCGTTATTGAATTTATTCCATTCGGCTGTTCCACACTGTAGATGAAAAATTAAAGAAGAATGTTTGACTGTCAAACTGAATATTTCGCAGTTTTATTAAAGCGTCTCAACGTAGAGGTGTCTATGACGTTTATGTTGATTCAAAGCTGGGTTCGAGCGAAATATGCAATAAATGTCACCATTTTGTACCTTTCATGAATTGAACTCAGAAATGAACAAATTTATGTTGCTTTACTTCATTATTTGAGTTGTGTTATACTCCCAAGAATTTTTGTTAGAAACACCTGGAGAAAGACGCTTCGAATTCCTTTTCGAATAGTTACAGGTTGCTTTGTGATAGCATTAACGTTTGATTTACACGTGTATGATTCCAATGTAGGTTTGCCTAACAGAAATGAGCGTTCAGATTATGCGCTTTCAATGATATCGTTTACAGAATACCAAATTTCTATGGGATAAAAGCATTCCGATTTGCCAACATCACGACTCGATGGCTCCATTTATATCAGAAATCCAGAATGAGGCCCAATATGTGTTGAATTCTGTCATATATAATTCTGGATAGGACTTCACTAGCGGCGCGAGTTTTGTGTATTGTGTATGGGTATAATTGGTGCTATCTTTGAATATATACAGATAATATGCAGACAGATTCAACTCCTCGGAGTATTTTGCAGATCTGTTCATATCTTATTCATCCTATCTCATTTATTTGGTAAACGCCATTAATGGATCTCTAACTAGTGGAAGATTCCTGATTAAAATTATTGTGGCACTCTGCTTTTGCTTCGGCTGTAAACAAGAGACTAATTTACTCCGTTCGAGTTTTAAGCTTTTATATCACGATAATGTTAGATGTGTAGACAGCGTGAATTATACGGACGTACGCAAACGAAAGTGTTTATTCAATTAGCTCGAAGGAAGATCAAAGAACTAGTCGGTAGATTGAATATCTTCAGAGGTACCTTGAACGCTGAATGTTAGCGAAATGAGCCGAGTTACCACACGTGTACACACATTCATACCTCGAAACCTTTCCTGAGGTTTCAGAACATGCCATGACAACATTTGTTCAATGAATAATTCAAAGAACACTCATGAGTGAATCGATATCGAAAGTGAATTTCCTAGGGGTCTATCACTGGCAGTTTTGGAAGACTAAAATTCTTGTTTGATAACTAAGCCACAAAATCACGAAAATGTCTTTCAATTCGCCACAATTCCGTTCAGTTCCTCATAATTCCTCTAAATTCTCCACAATTCCGTTCAATTCATTTCAGCAATGGCGCCGATAGAATAGAATAGTGATTGATTAGTTTTTCGTTCTAATTAGTGAACTTGAAAACTGAAACGTCTGAGTGTCTGTTTGAGTTTCAGATATGAAGACCTTGTTTTATAGTAACACTTACGATCTAATTGTTTTGAATGGAAACCGGCACTTTTTTATTATTCATAAGCCTGAAGAAGAAAATAGAATTCCCGAAACATATCTGTTGAATAAATGGTGAATACCATTTTTATGAATTAACAAACTTCATCGATTTTTGAGTGGATCTTTAATTTTGCCGGTGAGTGTATCAGTATTCTAATCCTATAGGCGACCATTTTTAAATGAAAGAACAGAATTGTGAAGAATGGAAAGGAATTGTACAGTCTTAATTCAAAAGCAGCTTTCTGCGCATATTCAATTCCATTCAGTGCTATCAAAAACCGTCCAATTCAAATATTGTCTAGGAAATTTCATTCAATTCTTTTCAATTCCGTTATAATTCTGTCAAATTCCATGAAATTCAATCAAATTCCGTGAAATTCCATCAAATTCTGTGCGATTCACTCTCAATTCTAGCATTTTGTACACTAAAATGCCTCAGTGATAGACCCCTAGTGAATTTCCCTGCGTAAATGGGCTCGATTTCCCTCCCCATTTCTTTTTTTCCGCAATGAAGTCGAAATTGATCAGTTTGGCAAGACACTAGAAGGGTGGTTGGAAAGGGACGTGTTTTCGTTCAAGTAATTATTGACTGTGCGATTTTTTTCTCTGTTCGATAGACCGAAATGTTGATTTAACCCTCGAACGGTCGAAAACATGGAACTTGCCGGCTAGCCAATTTTCTTTCGATGACTCTTCGACGAACTGTATGATTGGACTCCATAAAGGACGACTCAAGGTTCAATTAATTTTTCCATATGCGAATACTGTGCCTCTCGTTGCCGATGCTTTGTTGTGTTATGAAGACTTTTTCGCATGAATGGTTCTTTTCAGTGTTCTCGAGAAGTAATGATTTTTTGCCATTGTTTTCGTTTCCCGATGAAAACGTATTGGAAATAAATCAGTCATCTGGTCATTCGAAAAACCAGAGCGTATTTCTTTGATCAGAATCGTGTGGCAGCCATTGACATCCTCATATTTATAGTTTTTGTTGTTGTATACTCCATTCTTCTTCTTTTTCACTTCAGAAAAAAGAAGAAGGATTTGGAAATACTATTCGTTAATAAAAATCAACAGATATATCAAACCCCTTCACTACGGAGTTAATCATGTAAATCGTCCAAAGAACCTACAGGTATTCTAGGTATGCACAATAATCGAGTTGGTACTGAACTAAACAGAATCAAATATGACTAGCGCCATCTCGGCGCAACAATCTTTAGGAATACTCTCCTCCATAATGCTTTGTGGCATTATGTAACTGGCCAATCACACAGGCTCAACCTTTCATGAACGGACTATATTTTTTATATACAGACTGAACCCTTAAATCTGCAAAAATGTATTGTTCATTGTTCCTTAGAAGTTATGTTCGTTTTAGTATCACTATTTTCTGTAGTAGTCATTTTTTTAATCAACAACGAGGTTAATATTGAGCCATATATTTACAAAGTTTAATAATATTTGTTAGATATTTTTTATTTTTCTTTCATTCATAGATCCCAACTAATGATGTAAATCATATTTTCGAGAAAATCAATTCGCGACCGACGTCGGTAGTTGAAGGTTAATCGATTGATATTTTTCACTGTGTATATTTTCACTTGAGTTTCTGAAAACTGGCTAATCTTCACGTTGTACTATATCTCTAATATACAGCGCCATTCATATGAAATGACATCTCTCCTATTCTTAGAAACGAGCTGAAAAAATTGAACAACGAGAAACCACTTGATTTCTGCAGTATTTTTCATCCTTCTGTCGCAAATGAACCGATAGTAAATGCTCCAAGAAATCAATCAGCATTTTCGCGTTGTCCTTCATTTATTTCGAGTCTGCCGAGGCGGTTTTCGTAAATATGCTGGTCATTCCGGGAAGGAAACATATATCTCAGACCGACATGCCGGACCAACCCTCTCGCTGTCAATTTATCTCTGGTATGTTTAATCGGTTTTCCGAAAATCCCCTGCTCTTAAACAGGATGAAGTTCAGATGCCGCGGCCGCATTTGTTTTCTGGCTTCATTTTTTATCCTGGCACTCGATGGCAGGGGAAGACCCGACGGCACGGAAAAGGCAATTTTTTTCCACGACGACTCTACTTCTAGGCAGGACAATATTTCACCTGATCGCGATTGATGGAGTCTTGTGAGGAGTTTCTCTTCGGTATATGGGAGACCATGAATAAAACCTTCGAGATGACTCAATTTGCGCTGATACGGTTTCCAGTCCTGATAGAGGGACTGCATTTCTTTGAGTGATCACGACAGATTTTTCAGCGAAAACGTCTGGTCATTGTGGTTTGATCCCGAATAATAGTTGGTTCCTTTGCGGAAATCGAATGAAGCGCTGACGATCATGAATTGAGTACTAATGAACTAGATAAAGTTTCCTTTACAATGAGGTGGATCTATGGTATCATCATTACGTTGTGAAGGATCCTCATAATAGTTATTTAATCAACTAGGTTATTGAAGACAGCGACTAATGGTCAAAATATATCCGAGAGTTCGAAACATTAGTCACTTGATCTCAACATGAATTCTGTATGAATTCTTTATTGAAATACATGCTCATTTTGTCAAAAAAAACATTTGACGTAAGGGAATTTCTATGTTTCTATATTCCAGTAGAGTTTTTACATTTCTCTTAGTGCTTCTGAATACTTTGTGTTCGGTTGCCATGAGGATTGCACATTAAAATAACATAAAATGAGGTCGGCGCAAAAAGTAAATTCAGTTTTTTCTGGTTTGGTCATTTGGTTAGATGAGATGAAAAGTCTCGAATTATTTATGTATTGTAATGCTTGTCATTGGAATACTCGTTATGCTGTATAATTCAAAGATTATAGAGTGTAAAGATGGGAAACGATACGACTGTCGACTACAGAGCATGACCGCCATCTTTGAGCCAAATGTAAACATTCTTTCTTTGGAATGGCGAAAATGTTGATATGAGGGACCATTTGCCGTATTATTCAAGAGGTTTCGAGAAAATGGTTAGGTTAGGTTAGTCGACCATTAATGAGACATTTGAGATGACTCAATTTGCGCTGATACGGTTTCCAGTCCTGATAGAGGGACTGCATTTCTTTCGGTGATCACGACAGATTTTTCAGCGAAAACGTCTGGTCATTGTGGTTTGATCTCGAATAATAGTTGGTTCCATTGCGGAAATCGAATGAAGCGCCGTTTATATGCTGACAATCATGAATTGAGTACTAATGAGCGAGATAAAGTTCCTTTACATTAAGTTGGAGCTATGATATTAACATTATGTTGTGGAAGGATCCTTATAAAAGTGAATTTAGTTGTTTCTGGTTTGGTCATTTGGTTAAATGAGATGGAAAGTCTCGAATTATTTATGTTTTTTAATGCTTGCAAATGAGAGATACGTTATGCTGTATGATTCAAAGATTGTAGAGTATAAAGATGGGAAATGATACGACTACAGAGCATGACAGCCATCTCTGAGCTGAATGTAAGGCTCGTATTCATAGTTAACCTTTGAGGATGAGCGAGTTTGTATCGCCCTTATGAATACTAGCCTTGAAGGTGACTTCAAATCCTACTCACCCTCAATGGCGAACTATGAATACGGCCCTAAACGATATTATTTTGGAATGGCTGGCTGTAATGTTGATATGAGGGACCATTTGCAGCAACATATAAGAAGTTCTGAGAAAATGAACTTGGCTATTCAAAGATATGATTGTTGATCCTGCAGAGACTTTTCAGTTAGCATCAGTTTATTTTCTATAATAATTGATCTTGAGTTTTTAAATAAACATACAGTGGAGGAAAGCGAATTTTCACTATTGTAAATGAGTCGCATCCATGTTATGTCTATAGAAGTATAAAGCGGAAACACATTCTTAAAACGCGACGCGACGCAACGTGTCGACACCCGATATTCACCGTGCACCGTGCGTCGCGTCGGATGTTGATATTGTGATTCTGGTCTATAGAAAACAATGCATTTGATTCGACTCAACACGCATCGCGTTTCATCATCGGGTCGCGTCGGGTTTTAATAATGTGCTTCCACAGTAACGAAGTCGCTGACATCGAAAACGAAATTATTGAGGTAATTTTGAATGAATAGAACTTAAAATGATGTTAAAATGCGCCTACATTTGTAGGATAATAAGAAAATGAGAGAAGTTGGTTGCTTGAGAATTTTATGGAGTGAAGCTTCAATGATATCGAAAGAACTTAATGCAGAATGTAGAAAATTGAAAGAGGCAGCTTTCATGTCATTAACTGCAAACTCCATCATTCAACCGTCTGTTGATCCCAAACATCTATGCTGCGATAATAAGATCCAGCCAAAGGAAGATCGAATGGATTTTTGACAACTGAAAAAAACCAAATTGAAACAACATTGATGATTTTTTCTGTCATCTGTCAAAAATGACAAACATTTTCGAAGAGTGACGAAAGTTTCTTTTTTGAGAGAGCCTGAAGTGTTCTCCTGATGAAACGTTTAACAGAACTATTTATGATGAAAACAGCCCAGAAAGTATATCAATGACTATAACTGCTGAACCGAAATTTCAACTTTCATTCAAACGTTAATTACTTCAGTAAACAAAGCTATTTAACGCGCAACATCTCCATGAAATCATGCACATTGTAAGCAATAGAATAACATTAATGGATTAAAATCAACCGATATTGAACTCATATTTTGGAGCTAATCTCGTCCTCGTTCAAAATAAATACAAGAAAATGCTATCAAACAGAGCATCCTATTGGAACTCGTCAGCATGGAGAATAGCTCTGCATTATACGAAGTATTCTAGGACCTATAATACGAAATGGTTTCTCCTTTCAGGTTTTATATACCGAAAACGACAAAAGGCAAACATCTCATCACTTCATTCAGGTTTCATGCTATGGAAGAAGGTTGTTCGTATGGATTTCCAGAAATGGCGTTTTTGGTATATAATACCTGAAAGCAGGGGCCATTTCGTATTTTAGGTCCTACAATGTCTCGTATCATGCAGAGTTTTTTACATATTGATGATTTCCAAAAGAACAAATTAGCTATCCACGGATGCTCAGTTTAATTCCATTTCCTTGTATCCACTTACGAGGTTAGCTCCGAAGTATGAGTATGATATGGGTTGATTTTAATCGATTTATATTATTATCTGCTTACATTGTGTTAATTACTTCATGAGGAAGTTAATTCCAAGCGTGTAATGCGGGTGTCATAAAAATTTATGACAAATAATAACACATTCATTAAAGCTGTCACGATGCATGTCGAGATTGTGTAATCTGTGTTATATTAATGTATATTGTTTCGTGACAATTATAACAGGTCTCAGATCAGGTTCACCGATCGCTACTATCACATATCAGGTGGTCCCTTTAAACCTGCATATATATGCAATAGGAACCATCATTATCCGCGAAACCACGATAACGTGTCAACCACTAATACCACTCGAACCACACACTAATCTTGTATTTCTAATTGCGGTATGAAGAGCGGATTGTATTATCAGGTGTTCTGACCTTATCCACCGTTGCGAGATTGAGGTTGGAACTGGAACCGCAATAAATTCGTTTCAGGGGTATGGAGTCAGGGCTTTGTGGCCACTTCTGATGCAAAGAATCCTGGACCGCTTTAAACGTTAAGATAGTTCCTTTGAAACTTTCACCGTCCTTTGGGATAAACGTTTGTGTGGAACTTCTGAAGAATACTTTCGCATGGCATAATTCTGCTAATTTAGAGTCTTGAGTTTGATTATACGTTTGAGAATGTTTTGGGTATTTCGGAAGTTATAATTATTTCAAATTATGAAAGATTTCCGTCAATCTTGTGGTGATTTCGTTCCTTGTTGAAGAAAACTGCTAAAATATCTCAGAATTCCACAGTTTTTATTTTTATATTTCATCACTTTGATTTCGATGAATACGGTCAATTCTTATCCTGATTCAATGCGGGGAAGTGTGTGCTGCAGTAGGACCACAGTTTTCTCTGAGAACTCAACTCTCAATAGCGACAGTTCAATTTTTCGGTGTTGCATCGCTTAATGTTGTTTTCATCAATAAACACTGCACAAAAAAATTAACGCACATTCTGAAATCTCAATTTAAATGAAAGTTAACTCTACATTGACTTTATAACTTATTTTTATGTTCCCTCGGGAAGGTTTTGAACGAAACAAGACACATTAAATGGAAGAAAAATTCAGGATGTCAACGAATCTTATTTGAAAGAAGAGAAGTAAACAATTTTCAAAATACTGGAATGCTGATAAGTGATTTAATACTAGTTATTTCCACCCCTTGCGTTAATTACAGCTCGGCATAACGACGGTTCATACTCAAAATGAGTGATCTTAAAATGTTTCGATCTAATACTTCCCAGGTTTCTCTGAGTTGGATTCCTAAGTCATTAAGAGTAGCTGGATGATTTTCTGAACTTCTATTGAGGTTGTCCCAAACCTGCTCAATCGGATAGAGATATAGAATTCTTGCTGGCCATTCCATTCGAGAGACTTCAACCTCTTCAAGGTACTCCTGAACGATGCGCGCACGATGGGGTCTGGCATTATCGTCCTTAAAATGAAATTTTCACCAATATATGGGGAAATCGCACTACATGCTCTTCAAGAATGTTCCTTATATACCTATCAGCATTCATAGCTCCATTATCAACGACCACTAGGTCTGTGCGAGCAGTCAAAGATATTCCACCCCATACCATAATCGATCCTCCCCCGAAACCAGTAGTATTCAGGAAATTGCACTGAGCATATCTTTCATGTGGACATCTGTATACAAGAGAACGTCGATGACAATGGTAGAGGCAAAATCTAGACTCATGTGTGAAGAAAACTCTTTCCTAATCGACCTCTTCCCAATGGATATGCTGTTCTCGCAAAATCCAAACGCGCCCTTCGATGGGCTGGGCCTCTTGCCGCGACAAGAGGCGATTTCTTATTGTCTGAGTGCTAATTTGCACCCCATGAGCGGTTACAAACCTTTGACTCAACGAAGAGACTCTCAAGTAACGTTTCTTTAATGGCAGTTGTTATTTGTGGTCTACCCTGTCCTGGTCTTCGGACATTCATACCTGTCTCCCTGAATCGCTGCAACATTCTGGACACACTTGTATGGGAAACTCCAAACCTCTCTGCAATTCTTGTGTATGTCCACCCTTCTTCTCGCAAAACTACCGCTTGGGCACATTCCTCTTGGGTCAAATTGCGTGTTTCGCGTTGCATAGCGATCGAGTGTAGAAATCAAACGAAAGAAAAACTATTGATCACTAGAATTGATCGAGAACAACTGATTTCAGAATGAAGCGAATACATTCAAATCTGATAATCTCATCTCTTTTTATTTCTGCTGGGAAAAAACATCTATATTGAATAAAACATTGAAAGTGGATAACATATGCATGCATAATTCTGAAAAAATAATTATCATTGAGAACACTTTCAGTTGTAGAATAAATTTGAGATTTCCATAATATGCTTTAATTTTTTTGCGCAGTGTATTACCCGAAATGGAACATTTACGTACTTTATGGTGATTGTTTATTTTATTATGATCCTTTATAGTATTATTTTCGAAAAATATATACTGTCATCTGTCCGATTCGTCGACATATGAAATTCGTGACACTTTATCGGGATGACATTTGCATAGAAAGCAAAAGTTGTGTTTTTCAACACAGACCTCCTCCCATTGCATCGTGACACTTTTAGGCCGCGGTCAAGTTCATTAACCAGTCAAACCGTAAGGATGTTAATAAAATATGGCCATTCAAAATTTTTGTTCCTCAATATCTCAGATGAAACGAAACTGAGCGAAATAAAATTTTGCAGCCACATGTAAGATGCTCATTATAAACCTCATGCAAAATTTTGTGACCACAGTGTTAACAGAACCATAGAAAATTCAATTCGAATATTGAAAAGAAGAATTTTTATATTCGAGTGAACTTAATGTTGTGCACTAAAATTGATATACTGAATGTTCATGCAGAATTTCAAGAGGATCACGTCATCAGAATCATAGAATCATTTTTTTTCTAAATTATCGGTTTTTTACATATTTTATCTTTTAAAATAATTTCCAGAGTATGAATCTGATCTTGCTGAGATTTTGCATTGATATACTCAGTATAAGTCTCAAGTCTCATACAAAATTTTGAGGTAATAGCATCATTGCTGCATCAATAAACTAGCGCTCAAAACCACCTACACTCAGGGCTTTACGTGAATTTTTTCATATCATTCCTCGTAATATTCGCTAGTATTGTGAAATTTCACTATTGAAATGAATATTTTTCTGGAAAAATCAATGTTTTCAAAATGATTGCAATTAATAGCGAATGCTTGGTTTACGTCGAGCAGAACAATGAGATATGATAGCAATGGTTCAATAACGATAATAGTAGACGGTTTATTGTATATGAAGGGGATTATAATAATGAATTCTGTGAATTCCAAGTAGTTAAACAATTCCACGCATCGACTTCCTAGAAACCATCTCTGTATTGTTTTTAAGGAAATCTAATGATTACTGTACAAACAAAAGTACCTGAGGATGAAATAGAAACACTTCGTAGAACTCGTTGAACTAAATGATAAGACAACATCATTATCAAACTGTTTTCATTCCGCGATGTGTTTCACACCTTCAAAAAGATTTCCTTGCTTTTTGTTCCATGTTGTTTTATGATTTTCTGAAACGACTTGGAATGCAGCGATTGCTTTAGCACGATGCGGATGAAAATGAAAAACTAATGTTACGGTTAGTATCATTTAATGAATATTCACGTTACACATTTATATTTAACTTGACGAACCTTATACTGGGCTGAAAACACATACATGGTGTTCCAGTGAAAAGGTTAGCTAGCGACACAACATACTTTATGAAAAATTTAATAACGTTTTTGAGAGCTCTTTCTACTTAATCGAGTACTTTATCGTTTTGCCCAAATGTTTGTGATTTTCGAATTTTGAGCAAAAATGGTCTCAAGTGATGACGAATCTGTGGTAAAATTAAATTCTGTCTTTGGGACCGTCCGGCCGTTAGCACTATAACTTTCAAAATGATTGTCCTAGGGACTTGAGATTTTCGGGTGAGTTCTCAATTAGGTGCGTTATTCATTCAAATCGTACACGGTTCCATGAAATTTGCCCATCAAAGCTTTTTTTCTCGACAGCTCAGATAAAACGAAACCTATCTAAGTGAAAATTTGCGGCCACAATCGAGATGCTCGTAATAAGCCTCATGCATACCAGAATGTCCGATTTTATTGAAATTTCTTATGTGAATGAAGACTGATATACTGAATGTTCGTGCAAAAGTTTTTGGTCATAGTGTTAACGGAACCATTAGAAATTGAATTGGAATATTGAAAAGAAGAATCTTTATACCTCCATAACAGGATAAAGATTGATATACTGCATCTTCATCAAAATTTCAAGAAGATCGCATCGTCAGAACCATACAATTCAATTTTTTTTATTATTTCATTTTCTGAGTAATCTCCATAATATGACTCTGATCGTGATGAGATTTTGCATACATATTATTATACTTAGCATGAATTTCAAGTCCAATACAGAAATTTGAGGTGATAGCATTACTGCTACACCAATGAACGAGCGCTCAAAAGCACCTGCTCAGGGTGTTTCTTAAATGTTTTCATTATAGGACCAGTTTGTGAACCAAACAAAATTCAAAATTGGAAAGATTGTCGTTAATAATTAAAAAAACAATGAACATTCAAATTTGCTTCACTCCAGATAAAAATTTGAATTATTTTTTCTAATGACTTAAGCGATAATGTCGACAAAATTTGTCAGCGTGAAATCACTGAAGAAAGTGAATAATTATCTACAGTAATGGTTCATGAGCTAGAATTTTCTCCCGTATCAATACATATTAAATATTCACTATAAGTATGGGTTCCGGAAAAATTTATTTGAATATCTTGTCGTTTACTCTTTCGAAACTTGCCAATTACCCATACATAATTAAATTTAACAGGATGAGGGTGAACACAAGACCTGATTAAATAATCGAGCAAACACTATCAAATTTCAGGTCAGAGGCTGATTATACCCTGACTGTGAGAAAGTGATAGAAGTGATGTGAGGGTCTGAAAGTCTTTCCTTTAATCCACGAATGAACATTTTCCAGAGGAAAATCCCAATTTACATATAAATTACAAGGCTTGGAAATTTTATTCGCTTCAGTTCCGATCTTATTTGGGTCGGCAGTTTGGTTACACATGATATCAGTGGTCTACCTTGTGATCTTAGAAGTACGCTTTTGCTTTAATTTCCGTCGCAAATCTGTTATTATTGTAAGGATTGAATTTTATCTTTACTTTCGATATAAATTGTATACTGACTTTCTTAATCATTATTGTTTGAAAATATCAGTAGAAATTGGCTTTTGCAGATTTATATGAACTACCCTTGCTTATTTTCATCAAGGAATCATCTCCGGAAGTCCCTCGCATTTATTAGCAGACATTCTGTAGGGGAAAACCCGGATAGATGCCCCGCTTTTTGAATTTGCCTCATATTTTTGAAAATATGGATTTTATATGTGTAATTTCTATGAGTGTAGGAAGCCCCATTAGTTGATTTGGAATACTGAGACTTTTCTCTGACATAGCAATGCCAAATTGCACAAAAATTTGATTTTTGTAGAACTCTTTTTTTTTGGGATAGTTGCCTACAAGTATGGATAGTTGCCCCACTATGAAAATACTGGGAGGGATAGATGCCCTTCATACTGTGTGAACCAAAAACCCAACTAAATACAATGAGATTTTCTATGCTAAAAACAGCAACTCTATGTACGTAGCATGGATCGAATTAACAACAATTGTGCATTTTTAATTGAATTTCAAAAGCATATATTAAACGAAAAGTTGTATTCTTCATATTAACATAAAGCATTATTCCACACATTCATGATAAATTAATAAAATAATAAGTCTCAACAAAAATGATCAGGAATCAAGTTTAAAATCAAAATAACACAATGAATCGAAAATCTGCTAAGAAGATATGGTTTTAGTTTAGATGTCCTAAGGGGCACCTATACCTCAAAAAATCAGGGCAACTATCCTTTTCGATAGGGATAGATGCCCATGATTTTTTTTATAAATTAAGAAGAAAACAAAAACTATTTGTACTCAGATGTACACTCAATGAAACACTGTATTGGCGCGATAAAAAAATTTATGAATTTATTACCACTTCAAAAGTTATACAGCGGCAGATACCTACCTCTAAAAGTTTGCCATGTTTGTGAAGTTCGCTGCTGAGATGATCGCACACACTAGCGAAAAACGGCTTCACTTTACAATAACCCTTACAAAACTAAGGTCCAGGGTGACTGTAGCAGCTACTTATAAAATTAATTTTTTGATACGTGTTTCGGAAGTTAGATATTTTGAAAATGGGGCATCTATCCAACTGAGGCATCTATCCGGGTTTTACCCTATATAGGTTGCAAAGTTCTAAGTTTCCGAATATTTGCGGAAAATCAGACAGTTTTCCGTAACCCTGAAACTTCAGGTTTCGGAACTCAAATATTGGAATGATCCTTCAATCTTTGTTTGTATTTTACATCAGGTAGCGCTTCAATGAACCTTATAAGTGCATCTTCGTTATCGATTGCGAATACTCCAACTTAACCAACATAACTTCAATCTACGAAGTGACATTATTTGCCGCAGGGAGCATTTAGCACACTATTCATCTCGGTGACATACCCTAACCTCAAAAGGATCCAAGTTAGTTTGCGATGGATATAATATGCATGAAGTAATTGTTGTCGTTCTCGCCGTAATTCGTTGGGATATTTCCCGAATAGGACCTTGAAAACGGAGTTAACCATGCCTACATCGCTCCCATATTGTCACTCAAGCGGAGTCACAGGAAGTGCCACAAAATACAATCTATATTATTCATGAACTTCGTATCCAAGTAACACCAACACCCCGTGAAAACAAAACGTGTCAACACGCATATTCAGGCTAGGTTTAGTTAGATGTGAAGAAGTATTTAGGGGTAAAGCTGGTCGATTTACAGTGGCCAGGTTCAAGTGAATTACTTAGTTATCACCACTACAAAGCGTTAATATCCTACAGCTTATCGTTCTGCCTATGAATGAAAATGAAACGGTACGTTTTCAACAAGCCTTATCTTAAATTCATTTTATGCCATTTCGACATATAAAGACAACAATATTCAATCCATGGCAACTATAGTGGGTTAACGTTCATCCACTAAGTGAATCCTAATTTTTATTCACTAGTGGAATGAAATACTCACCACTCACTCTCTGGAAAGTGTTCTTTTTAAATTTATTCAATCCCATTTGACATTCAAAGAAGACAATATTCAATCCATGGCAACCATAGCGAGTTTACGTTGATCCACTAAGTGAATCTTTATTTTTATTCACTAGTGAAATGAAATAATGACCAATCACTCTCTGGAAATCATTCTTTTCATTAAAATTTTACAAAAATGTTTACACTAATAGTCTTTTATTGAAATGACATAAGTTTGTTACACGTTCTTTTACTTCCCGAACTAGACCGGGAAGTAAATACACTGCGCAAAAAAAATTAACGCACATTATGGAAATCTCAAATTCATTCTACAACTGAAGGTGTTCCCGATGATTATTATTTTTATCAGAATTATGCATGCATATGTTATCCACTTTCAACGTTTTTCTTCAATACAGATATTTTTTCCCAGCAGGAATAAAAAAGATGAGATTATCAGATTTGGAATGTATTGGCTCCATTCTGAAATCAGTTGTTCTCGATCAATCTAGTGATCAATATTTTTTCCTTCGTTTGATTTTCTACACCCAAGAAGAATGTGCCCAAGCGATACTTTTGCGAGAAGAAGGGTGGACATACACAAGAAAGGTTTGGAGTTTCCTATACAAGTGTGTCCAGAATGTTGCAGCGATTCAGGGAGACAGGTATGAATGCCCGAAGACCTGGACAGGGTAGACCACGAGTAACAACTGCCATTCAAGAACGTTATTTGAGAGTTTCTTGTGTAGTATATTTATTAGTTGGTAAATGAACACCAGAGGGCGCTAGTCCCTATGTAAAATGTCATTTTTATACTCTATGGTTCGCTAATATAGGTTAAGATAAAAAAGGCGGAAAGAGAGTGAGGTTAGCGTTAGTTAGTTTTTGAGAAGTAAAAAGGTGTGTAAATTTTATGCTTGTGAATTTTGTTGAAAAATATAGAAATTAGAAAAATAACCGTTTCTTTTGAATACGCCCGCCGGCTACTCCAGTTCTCAGAAGTGGGATTACTGAAAAAAACTGTGATTATCAACATTTATATGGATTAAGTTTTGATCACGTCCTCGCAACCATGTCCAACAAGGAAAGGGAAAGCCATCAAGAAAATTATGATGCCGAAGCATTTGAACAGTTCTATCAGCGAGGCCAAAGGTTGGTGACCGAAGAGTCCCATCAAAAAGACCCAAGGAATCCGTCTGACGAGACAGTCATGGGAATGATGTTGAACACGATGAATCAAATACTGCAACAAAATGCTCAGGTACTGCAATTATTAGCTAATAACTCTACCAACAACAATTCACAGAATAATCTACCCAAAGATACGTACCACGTATTTCCTGACTTTTCAAAAACAATTGAGAATTTTAATGGTCAGAATTTAGACTCAAGCCAATTATGGTTAGATTCGATCGAAACTTCTGCTGTCCTCCATCACTGGCCAGATTCTTTCAAACTAGAAATCGCCAGAACCAAATTGATCGGTGCTGCTAAACATTGGTACGAGGCTAACTATAAAAATTTAGTTAGGTGGAGTGATTTTAAACAAGCTTTTACTAAAACTTTCATCATCCACAAGAGCATAACGTCGTCATGGAAGGTTATGGTGAACAGAGTCCAGAATCCGAAAGAAGATATGAGTATCTACTTTCATGAGAAGTCTAAATTGTGCCAGGATTTGAATTTGTCTTTCGACGAAATTAAAGAACAAATTATAATTGGCTTATTTTCTAGAGAGTTAGCCACCATGCTGATGGCTAAGCAACATAATAGTATAGACGATTTGTACCACGATCTGATAAATTACAACAGGATCATTGTAATTGAAAGGCGAAACATCCACCATAGCACTACAACAAGGTTCAAGCCAGTTCCAAGAGATGCTGACAAGGTTAAGGAGGAATCATCAGTATTTCCATCAACATCTGTAAGCACGACAGTTCAACCCCACCGAAAAGTGTCGATGCGTTGCTTCAACTGCTTGGAAGAAGGGCATTATGCTTCATCCTGTCCGAGACCCAAGAGAGAGAGGGTCCTGTTTTACATGCGGCTCTACACAGCATAAGCAATCTTCATGCCCGAAGCAGAAGGGTTATGGGTGCCCTGACAAGTCAACGAACCTGGTGGATCAGCAAGAGGTAGTTCCATCTTATCAGGTAATCATGGAAGTGGAAATAGATAGTGAGAATTTGGAGATTTGCTCCGTCTTAGACACCGGTAGCCCAATTTCATTAATAAAGGAATCTTTGATTCCTCAGCATTTAGTTGATAGAGATTGTAATTTTCAAAATTATCAAGGCATTAATAATTCTGTACTTAACATTGTAGGTAGATTTAAAACTGATGCGGTGATTGGTGATTTGAAGTTGTGTTGTGATTTTCATGTCGTTAGTGATAATACTATGAAATATGCATGTTTATTGGGTAGAGATTTCATAACGCAAAACTCTTTAAATGTCACGTTTGGTGAAGGAGTTCAGATTTCAAAGAAATGTTTTTTTAATGAGAGGGAGGAATGTAATGATATTTTTCTGATCGATCCTTCAATAACTGATGAGATAAATTTAGACATCAATACTAACATTGATCCGAAATTCATGTTTCAGTTGTTAAACACATTTGAGACAGAATATTTAAATGCGATAAGACCTGAAAAACCTGATATCGAATATGAGATGAAAATTCAACTAACACCGAATTTTACACCATTTTTCTATAGACCTAGAAGATTGTCCATATTTGAAAAAACCGAAACCGAAAAGATCATAGGCAATCTGTTGGAGAAAGGGATTATACAAGAAAGTAACTCTGACGTATCATCACCCATTGTCTTAGTCCACAAACGTTCAAATAGAGAATCGAAATCAATTTCATTGCGCATGTGCGTTGACTTTAGAAAATTGAATGAGTTTACTGTTCGGGATAATTTTCCTATGCCGTTGATTGACGAACAGATAGAAATCTTGCAGAATAAGTCTGTATTTTCCAAATTAGATCTAAAAGATGCTTTCCATCATATTAGTGTCCATCCAGATTCTGTCAGATACACCTCTTTTGTAACCCCTTTTGGACAATATGAATATTTAAAAATGCCTTTTGGGTTGCGAAATAGCCCAGCGAAGTGGAACCGATATGTCAACAAAGTATTCAGAAAATTGATTCAAGAAAGGAAGATAAGTTTGGTCATTGATGATATTTGTGTTGCAACAGAGACTGTTGAAGAGAATCTTAAAATTTTGTCTGAAGTTTTCCATTTATGTGTAAGAAACCATTTGCAACTACGGTTAGATAAGTGTTCTTTCCTGAAAGATGACATTCAATTTTTGGGTTATGAAATTAACAAAGAAGGTGTCAAACCTGCAGATTACAATTTGGATGCTATTCGGAAATTTCCATTACCTAGAAACTTCAAAGATGTTCGAAGCTTTTTAGGCTTGACTTCATATTTTCGTCGGTTCATTCAAAATTATGCCTTAACAGCAAAACCTTTATATGATCTTTTGAAAAAGTCTGCAAATTTCAAATTTGGCGAAGTTGAACTAAATTCTTTCAATTCTCTCAAGGACTTGTTGATGCAAGCACCTGTTTTGGCCATATACAACCCATCATATGAAACGGAATGCATTGTGATGCCTCATCATACGGATTTGGTAGTATTTTATTGCAGAGACAAACTGATGGAAGATTTCACCCAATCTTTTATTTTTCTAAACGAACTAGTCCAGATGAAAGCAAGCTGCATAGCTATGAACTCGAAATGTTGTGTATTGTCTATTCTCTTAGAAGGTTCAAAGTTTATTTGCAGGGAATTGAATTTAAAATCATTACAGATTGTAATAGTATCAAACTAGCAGTACAAAAGAAAGAGATAAACCCCAAAATTTTGCGTTGGTGTTTGGAACTACAAAATTATTCTTATGTCATTGAGCATCGTTCAAGTACAAGGATGAACCATGCAGATTGCTTGAGTCGTAATACAATATTAATTATAGAAGACAACACATTTGAGCGTAATTTGAGTATTAAACAAGACCAGGATGAACTCATTTCAAAAATTAGAAATTCTCTAGAAAATTGTGAAAGCAAATATTTTGAAATTAGGGAAGGATTGGTGTACAGAAAGGATAATAAAAAGCATTTACAGTTTTATGTTCCAAGTTTAATGGAAAATAGTGTAATACGTACATATCATGATGAAATGGGTCATATAGGCATAAATAAAACTGTTGAAATCATCCAACGGACCTATTGGTTTCCCAATATGAGAAATAAGGTTCAAAATTATATACAAAATTGCCTTAAGTGTATCAGTTACTCACCTTTGACAGGAAAGGTGAAGGATTTTTACATTCATTACCTAAGGGTGATCAGCCTTTTCAAGGTTACATATTGATCACTATGGCCCTCTTGAAAAGACATCTCACCAACATAAGTATATTTTAGCAGTCATTGATGCGTTTACCAAATATTTAAGTTGTATGCATGTACGTCAACTCAATCGAAGCCTGTTATTAAACATCTCGATTCATATTTCAAACATTATAGTCGACCTTTGAAAATCATCTCTGATAGAGGTACTTGTTTTACATCTAATGAATTTCAAGAATTTATGCGAGAGAATGAAATACAACATGTTCTCATTGCTACAGGTGTGCCAAGAGCGAATGGCCAAATTGAAGTTATAAATAAGTCTATTAATTCAATGTGTTCAAAATCAGTAAATGACACCAGTAAATGGGATGAAGTCTTATATCGAGTTGAATTCTCAATAAATAATAGTGTTAATCGAGCAACTGGTTTTAGCCCAAGTATGTTACTGTTTGGCATCAACCAAAGAGGACAGATACACGATAATCTTCGCGAATATTTAATGTTAAGTAATGTAAGTGACAGGGATCTTAACTTAATAAGAGAAACGGCCGCTAGAAATATTCAGGAATCTCAAAATTACAATAAAAAATTGTACGATAAGAAAAGAAAAGCACCCCATATTTATAAAGAAGGAGATTATGTCATGATTTCAAATTTTGACGTGAGTCCTGGAGTCAATAAGAAATTATTACCAAAATTCGTGGTCCTTATGTTGTGAAGAAAGTGTTAGATAATGATCGATACGTTGTAACTGATATTGAAGGCTTTCAGGTCACACAGTTACCTTATGAAGGAATTTTAGCACCATCAAGGATGAAACCTTGGGTGACTATGTCGTAAATAATGGAATTTATCTTTGTGTTATGAAACGTTGTGTATTTTATGAACCATTATGAAAACCTTATGTATTTTATGAACTTTTATGTATTTTGTGAACCATTATGTATCATGAATTTTATGAACCCTTATGTATTATCGTAAAACTTATGCATTTTATGTTATGAATAGTTATGCATTGTATCATTGTGAACTTTTACGTACTCTTATGTTTTCTTGTACACCATGATTGAGGGCAATCATTGTTGTCAGGATTGGCCGAACTGTAGTATATTTATTAGTTGGTAAATGAACACCAGAGGGCGCTAGTCCCTATGTAAAATGTCATTTTTATACTCTATGGTTCGCTAATATAGGTTAAGATAAAAAAGGCGGAAAGAGAGTGAGGTTAGCGTTAGTTAGTTTTTGAGAAGTAAAAAGGTGTGTAAATTTATGCTTGTGAATTTTGTTGAAAAATATAGAAAATTAGAAAAATAACCGTTTCTTTTGAATACGCCCGCCGGCTACTCCACTTGGTGAGACAACGGTTTGCAACCGCTCTCCTCCTTCAAAATCAGCTTGAGCAAACTCATGGGGTGCAAATTAGCACTCAGACAATAAGAAATCGCCTCAGAGAATATGATTTAAGGCCTCGTGTCGCGGCAAGAGGCCCAGCTCTTACCCCAGCCCATCGAAGGGCGCGTTTGGATTTTGCGAGAGAGCATATCCATTGATGGGAAGAGGCTGATTGGGAAACAATTCTCTTCACAGATGAGTCTAGATTCTGCCGCTACCATTGTGATCGATGTTCCCTTGTATACAGACGTCCACATGAAAGATATGCTCAGTGCAATTTCCTGAATACTACTGGTTTCGGGGGAGGATCGATATGGTATGGGGTGGAGTATCTTTAACTGCTCGCACAGACCTAGTGGTCGTTGATAATGGAGCTATGAATGCTGATAGGTATATAAGAAACATTCTTGAAGAGCATGTAGTGCCATTTGCCCCATAGATTGGTGAAAATTTCATTTTTATGGACGATAATGCCAGACCCCATCGTGCGCGCATCGTTCAGGAATACCTTGAAGAGGTTGAAGTCTCTCTAATGGAATGGCTAGCAAGAAGTCCAGATCTCAATCCGATTGAGCAGGTTTGGGACAACTCAATAGAAGGCTGAGATGTTCAGAAAATCATCCAGCTACTCTTAATGACTTAGGAATCCAACTCAGAGAAATCTGGGAAGGATTAGATCAGAACATTTTAAGATCTCTGATTTTGAGTATGAACTTTTCTTGCCGAGCTGTAATTAACCCAAGCGGTGGAAATACCAAGTATTAAATCACTTATCAGCATTCCAGTATTTTGAAAATTTTTATTTCTCTTCTTTCACATAAGATTCGGTGAAATCCTGAATTTTTCTTCCATTTAATGTGTCTTGTTCCGTTCAAAACCTTCCCGAGGGAACATAAAAATAAGTTATAAAGTCAATGTAGAGTTAATTTTCATTAAAATTGAGATTTTCAGAATGTGCGTTAATTTTTTTGCTCTGTGTGAATAATAAAGTGTGTTTTATTACATTTCCTACTAATCTAAAGATTGAAGGATCACTTCAATATTTGAGTTCCGAGATGTCTGTATAGCAGCAATTACGGAAAAATGTCTGATTTTGCGCGAATATTTGGGAATTCGGAATTTTTGCTACCATATAGACATCGGGAACTGATAAACTAATAAACCCATTTTTAGTCTAACATAACTTGGATTCTCTTAAGGTGAAGGGATGTCACTGAGATGAATAGGGTGCTAAATGCTGCTTGCGGCAATTAATGTCACTTCGTTGGAACTGGGAGAAGTCGAAATTGATAACACTTATTAGGTTCATTGAAGCGCTATCTGATGTGAAATACAAACAAAAATGGGGTATCATTTCAATATTTGAGTTCCGAAATATATGCAGCGACGAACTGAAGTTTCATGGTAGCTGAAAATTGTGGGATTTTCCGCGACTATTCGAAAATTCGGAATTTTTGTTAGCCACTAATCATCGGATGATTTGAATATTCCCGATCATGTTTTCCATTCCGAAGGTGCGTATCAGGGCTTATCAGGGCATTTATGATTTGGAAACTTCTAAGTGAGAATAATGTGCCTCATTTTTCGACAATATTTTCTCGAATCGGGGACTGAGTTGAAGAAGTTCTACATTTCTTATACGCTTTTGTATATTATGGGAAATCCTGGTTCACACTGGTTGTCGAAAATGATGTTATAACTGAATTCTCAAGGTTTCAATATAATTCCGTTCATTGTTTCTCCTCCGTTCGAAGATTAAATTGGCTGCAATTGGGATTTCCTTGAGATTTCATCAGAATCAGAATTTTCGATGAATAGAGGTACTTTGTTGTGACGCTTATGCATGCTAAGTTTTAAATTTACATGTGCGCAGAACAAACTTGTGTCTAATTAGTAATACTGAAAGATCCATTAGTTATTTCCGGAAAATATTTTTGGTTTCAGTGAAAAAGGGACTCCAAAACAATTGATTTTCTTGTTGAATGGTTCTAGAATCTTGTGTTTGATAACATTTTTCTATAGAAATATTGTTGTTGCAATTCGCCATACATTCCGCGTAACATTACACCTGTCTGAACCTTATGGCATACAAACAGTGGTTATTATACCTCTTAGTGAAAGCCTAAGAAATAATAAAAAAATATTCATTCGACATATAAAGCCACATTATTATTTCCACATTTTATAGTGGAATGTGTTCTTATATTCAAAGTTATTGGGGTTCAAAAGGATCGAATTTAATCATTTTCGACCTCGGATTCTTCGTCAATATCTCCAACTGAAACGTTGGATAATTATTAACAACTCAAAATAAATAATAGTTTATCCAGATCAGATGATAGCTTTCTTGTCTGAGGAACCAAAACAGACAAATTGAAACAAAATATCCTATGGTAATGCAGCATTTTTCTAAAATGAATAGAGAAACAGTCTCCTTGAGTTCGAATGTAATACCAAATGAATTATTAATACTTTCGAGTTTCGACACCTTAAAAGTGGGACCTCCATTTTCACGGAAAAGTATGGGTGTTCGGCTTCCTTACATAGTTTAATAAATCCGACTTTTATTCGTACATCGGGGAAAGGAACCGGTGGATTTTCCCGTGACACGTTGTAGTTTTATTTTCGGCTGCTTTTCGCTGCTGTATCGCACGAAGTGTACACTAATGGAAAGTTTATTCTTTTCGAATTCCCATTCATCTATCTTTGTGTCGTGTTTGTCCCGAGAAACTCGGAGAAAAATTCATAAGAACGTTCGAGGAAAGAAACCATATATTCCTTTTCTTATCTGTGCATTTGAAGGCCCCGGAATACGATTTCGGAAATGAACGAGAAGCTCGGGATGGCATTCACAAAACGAAAGCAACAGCTCCTGTTTTTAGAGTCGTAAATATGCCTGATTATGTCTCATGCCTTCCGGCCATTTGTCACGTTCGATTTTGGGTCAACGTTTTTTTTTCGTGGTTTGGTGATAGCTGGGTGAAACTGTCGCATTTGTATGTTGTAGATTGGGAATGCTCGATATATGACACACTGGCAACCACTTGCAATCAACTTTAGTCATTCAGAAAGAAATATGAATTAAGAAAACTAATATTAATCGAGAAAAATCAACAAATATCGGATTCGTACTTCGGAGCTAGTTCCGCCATCGTTCAAAGAACATAATATTATCCAGACCACCTATACAGGGTGATTTTTTAAGTGTTTCATTAGACGTTTTCGAGGAAGGAATTGTAATATAGATTCAAGATTTTGGATTTTCGTTTCAGAGTACATGAACTTTAATTGTAAAATATTTTCAAGAAGAATCTACTTCCGGTTTCACCGGAAACGAATGTAGCTTCGTTATTCATCAAATGCAACACCCTGTATATTTATACATACTCGAATTCTTCGTTCAATTCTACACTGATTTGATGTATGATATGTGCAACCACTCAAGCGGTTCTTGAATTATAGCCTGATTATCAAATTTTTTGAAAAAAAGATTGTCACCAATTAGTGTCCATAGCTTCAAAATCCCTCATTACAAGAATTTCTTTTTGCAAACGTGGAACAAAAGAAAGTACGCTGATACTATTTCTTGTATAACTTATGAGGAAATATTATACAGGGTGTCTGAAAAAAGGCTCAAAAGTGAGCCTCAATAAAACTATGAAATCTCATTTTTTTCAAATGGCAACCCTATAATTTTGTAAATCCAATCGATTGCTCGTCAAAAACCAGTTATGGTGTCCCGAATATTTCATCCCTTTAAAATTAGTATTTTTGCCGTTATTCAATAAAATTCGAATTTCACGATTAAAGACAGGTTTCGCACAGTTTGTAAGCTTGCATTTTTGAAATAGGCTATGTTAGGAACTGTCATTTTTACTTTTTCTTACAGATCAAGCACTAAGCAAAACATGCAATAATAATTTCACTGAAATGATATATCACGGGTATGTTCTTCATTTGCGACAAATGTAACAAATTCCTAGAAAAGGTAATTAGAAATTCAACGAACGAAATTCACATTACTGACTTTTTTGTTAAAGGTGGTAAATGTGGATTTCTTTCGTTAAAAGTTTTGACTGCCCTTTCTAATATTTTGTTACATTCACCATAAATGAAGAACATATTCAATACATCACTGTTAATGTAATTCATATTTTGCATAGTGCCCGATTAATAACTAAGCTGCTGGCTTCTTACATACGATTGAAAAAGAATTCAATCAAGTCGGACATGAAATAACATATTTGTGGATTAACAAAGGCCATCGATGTTTTGAGTGGATCGATTATTTTGCCGGTGAGTGTATTAGTGTGGACGAATTATGTAAAAAATCATTTTATTTATACTAAATTACATGATTCGATGATTTCAAATATTTGTTGTATTATTACTACCGACTGCATGAATGATGATTAGTGCAGTCGTGTTTAGAATTCGAATTATTTGAAACCACTAATTATCACTGTCATAATACATGTTTTCAATAAAAATTTAATGAGATGTCACATACATTATTATAATCGGAGCAGGCCCGGACAAGCGAAACACCGAGTTTATTGATGTTCCAGCGCTATTGATTCGATTCTTCGAAAAAGATAAAAACCACAGAAAAGTTCATTAATGTGCAAATATTTGGCGTCATGGAAATTATTCGCCCTCAGCGACTTCCTGGAAGTTGGAATGTCACGACAAAGTGTCTTTTCGGACTCGTGCTATCTTTTGTTTATTTTTCGGCTAATAATCGATCCATTCCTCAGTATACGCAGCGAATTAATTCTAGATGCATCATAGCGAACAGATGAGAAAAACATTCATTGCTTCATGATTTCAAAGGCTTTCCAGGCATCAGGGAAATGGAAATGTGTGATATTAATATGAAGTAATTCAATATACCGCCCTGATCATAAATTTTGGAAATAATACGACCTTAACTCTCAATTAGTTCATTGTATAGTGACTAATTTCACATGAAAATGAAGGAGACGAGATAAGAATAATTGCGAAGCTAAAATGGAATCTTAGGAAAGGAAATGTCTGGTAGTTGATGTCGGAATGTGAACTTTCCTCTGGGAATTTAGAAATCACGAGCACGTATCTAATCCGGCTCTTTTTTGTTCTTTTAGTTATTCTATGCTGGAACTCTGAAATAGATGCTGTATATTAATATCATTATATCAGTGTTCTGAAATTTGTTTTAAAAAAGTCCTGCGCCAGGTTATTAACCCAAAATTTTAGGTGAACGTTGATGTTCTGATAGTTTTTCAATGATTCAAAAAATCATCATATACATATAATTCAAAAGTGAATTCAGAATTTTGAGAACATACAAAATAAAAATCAGATATGAATTACAGATTAAGACTACATATAAAAATAGGTTTGCCTTTTTTGACCAAATGTAATATTTTTTTGGACCCGATTCATTCAACGAATCTTAATTTTCCACTATAGATGCCAAATCTGATAAACTTGATGGGTGCTGCATAAAGTGCAAATAAATTTCCTCGAGGCATATAATACCATGGTGAGATGATTAATAGACAAAACTTCTGCAACGGTTTGTAATATATCCAATTTGAATCAATGATAACTAAATCTCATTCTGAGCCGTCATATTCTATGTACTAAGGAATTTAATGTCCATTGTATCCACTGATTGAAAGATATGAGAAATCTGAAATCTCCTGAATGCAGACACTGTTCTATGACATGAATAATCGTCTATTCAACGCTAAATTTATGCACATGTTTTTCAATCTCATGATTCGGTCAAGTACACATAACGTTGATTTGCATATAATTCCACAGGAAAAATAAGTAATTTTTATTAACCATGCCATCAAGAATCAGCATTGACCGTCGATATTGCCATTATAAAACCTCATTTTTGCTAATAACATGTTTGATGAATACGTGAAGACTTAATTATTTATAAATAGTTGTTGCACAATCGCAGTTTTCCGAATTCGACGTACTTTTTTCAAGGAGGTCGTGATACTCGGCTACTTGTCGGATTTGAATTTTACAAAAAGCATTTTAAAGAAGAAATAAAATTCTTCAAATCGTTCATTCTCTCGATACTGACCGATAATATTTAGTGGGTGAAAAACGGCGTCAAACAGGAGCAAAAAGGCTCGAATGCATCAAACTAGTCGCGGATACAAGGTATACAGTTTTTCCCTCGTCTAGCGGGCGACTCCCACTCCGCGACTAGTTTGATGCATTCGAGCCTTTTGCTCCTGTTTGACGCCGTTTTTCACCCACTAAACATTATCGGTCGGTATCGAGAGAATGAACGATTTGAAGAATTTAATTCTTCTTTAAAATGCTTTTGTAAAATTCAAATCCGACAAGTAGCCGAGTATCACGACCTTCTTGAAAAAGGTACGTCGAATTCGGAAAACTGCGATTGTGCAAAAACTATTTATCCGACAGCTTTGTGATTGTGCACCAATAAAGTATATGTTAATAACTACTTAAATTCAGAGCAACTACGCTTCATCTCAGAAATTGACCAAGTTATGAATTTTCGAAAATTAATGCTTTTTTCCAGTTTTTTGGACTTTTCTCGGAAACTAATTATCCGCTTGAGACGTGACACCTCTCATTTTTGTTTTGTTTTGGAATTCTCTACAAAAAGTGCCTCAACAGCTTTTCGATCAGATCAATACTTCACGTTTATAAGCGAATGAGCAAAATTTTGGATTTTTTTGGCTATTTTTCGCCTCTCAAAAAAAACCTAAGACGATTCAGGAGTGGAATTTATCATGAAAAACATGTAGAAACTACCTATTGCATAACTGCACAGTCAGATTTCAGGTAGTATTTTTGTCACGTAAAAAACCTCTATTGCTTGGCCTATAACTCAACCTAACATAATATGTCTCGCGAATGACATTGTCAGAGTAGAGATTCTGAACGACGACCAAACTGCATTTACTCCGGCATACTCCGCCCTACTCCCAGAGTAAGTTTGTGAACGCACCCCAGGTGAGTATTCTGGTTCGAACGATCTGAGTTTCAAAGTTGAGAATAATGATTTCACAGTAAAATCAAAAAGGATATATTGCCGGCTCCAAAAGCTCTCGAATATTATTCATTGTGTCTTCGAGTAGGTGATAATACCCTCGAATGTGCAAGATAAATGGATGTTGCGAAATAAAACTATAAATCATTCTGACATTCGAAAAGAAAGGACCTTATCTCATCAGCGACTGACGCAACAAAAAATTTTCTTTACAAGTCTTGCAACTTCAGCTCTCATATTTGGAGTTCAAAGTCAAGTTATAGAATGGAATTTTTTGTCGAGTTGGTGCGAATACAGGGCTTCAAAGTAACCGAGAAGGAATAAATGAAGCGGAAAGACTCAAGGTTCGTTCCGAATGGAGTTCCATCGAAGTTATTATGATTTCTGTAATTGAACGTTTTGACGTTTCGCTTAAAATATAAGACTTCTTAGCCGATAAAATGGTTAACGGTTCTCAAGTTATATTGATTCAATGGCCAACCAATTCGATTTTATCCCACTTTTCGCGGTGATTACCCTCTTCAAAGAGCATAGGGTTCACATACGAGAGAGTAATCTGGTAAAAGTAACAATATTTTTGAACTTTGTTATAAGTCGCTTGCTTTGTGCTAGAATTTACTTTACTGAATTCAAGGTGAAAAAAAAGTCTGAATAATTTGGTCGGTTTCGAGAATCACTGTTGGGCATTATGACTATTGTGTAGGAATCAAACAATGAACCTATCCTTAAAGTTTTCAACTCGTTTCTCGAAGAAATTATCACGTTTACGATATGGCAAAGGAAGTACGGAAGGAGCAACTTCACTACATAGTATAAAACAAAGTCGCTTTTTCTGTCCCTTTGTATGCTTAAATCTTTGAAACTACGCAACGGATTTGGATGCGTTTTTTTTAATAGATAGAGTGATTCAAGAGGAAGGTTTATATGTATAATAACATCCATTAAATAGTGGAGAAGTATGTACTGTTTATTTTTGAGGTTTCTAATGTGATGTCGTACCGTGCGAAGCCGGGGCGGGTCGCTAGTTCAAAATATGGGAATGTTGAATTCATGATAAATAGAACGAACGACGAATCATTTAGTATGGTCCCTCAGAAAATCATAACTACTTAAACGAGTGCTATATCGTTTTGTCCAAATGTCTGTTATTTTCTAATTTTGAGCCGTAAATGGTATCAAACGATAGGATGCGATTCCCTGTTGACGAATTCGTGGTCAAGTGGTTTAACTATTCAAAGCGTACAGGGTGTTCAATGAAATATGTCAATTCAAACCTTTTTTCCCCAATATCTCAGATAAAAGGATACCAATCGAAATGAAATTTTTCGGCCACAATCAGGATGCTCATAATAAACCTCATTCAGAATGTGGCTATATAGTGTTAACAAAACTATAGAAAGTTCAATCGAAAAAGTGAGAAGAAGAATCTTTATATCACCGTAACAAAGTATCAGATTCGAGTGGAATTTATTTGTGAATGAAGATTGATATAGGTACTGAATGTTCATGCAAAATTCAAAGATTTTATTCCATTTTTTGAATCATTTCCAGAATAAAATTCCGATCGTGCTGAGATTTTCCATTCATATACATTCTTGAATCTCTAGTCCGATACAAAATTTTTAGGTAACAGCATTATTTCTCGTCCAATGAACGAGCACTTATATTCATCTGCTCAGGGCTTTTCTTGAATTTTTTGTTTTAGTATCAGATTTTAGAGAAAAAATTTTATTGAAATCACGGGAACTTTTATTATTCGGAAAGTCCATATGAAGCATCAAACGCACGAATCGTTAGTTATACATTAATATACCGATTTGGAAATTCACATCGAAACATACGATATACAAGGCATCAGACAGAGAATTCTTTCCTCCAGTTGCACAGATGAATAGGCGAGATAATCAAGTGCGGTAACTGAATGAATTCAACAGTCTTACTGCAAAAATCTAGTCTTGTCTCTCTCTTATCGCAGTATGGTAGGGAACCCGCACTACACGTATAGAATTTTTAATTTGTCAGGCTGCCCGTAATACTCGATTCAAGTATTTACTGTTGCCTACCATACTAAAGAATTACGTTCCTCTAAACGATAAGAGAGAGACAAGACTAGAATAATGAAGTAAGACAACTGAATTCAGTGTGTTACAGCAAGTGATTGTCTCGACTATTCATCTGTGCAACTGGAGGAAAGAATCTCTGTCTGATGCATTGTATATCGTATATTTCAGATGTGAATTTCCAAACCTGTATAACACTTTCAATGCAATAGCTGATTAGAGATTTTCCATCGTTTTCTGTTGGTTCAACGTTAACAACGAGCTTTGAATCTCATGTTTATTGACGGGAATTTCGCAATTTCGTAAAAACCAGTACAATGCAAAACAGTTTCCGATGAGATGAAAGTCTGAATCAGCAGAATATTGGAAGGGAGACACGATGCGAATATTTACATTGGAACAATAAAACTTCCGTTCGAATATGCTGCGTGTTATTATTCATATGTTGACGATTATCTATCGTTATTCACATTTCGTCTGATCGGAAAAAAATTCTCGTTTGATGTTATTAAAAATCTGTAAACGTTCTGAGGTCACGTCAAGGACGAGACAAGTGTCTGAATAGGATGCACGGATGGGTGACGGTGTGTGGGAAGAATGTATGAGCCCCAGGCCTTCAACGAGTTTTTTCTTATCGAATTAAACAATTTAGATAATTGATTAATCGATTCCAGTTTTCGCGGTTTCATACAATCGCATATTATTATTTTTTAACGTCAACTCTTGCTTTGAATTTATACATCTACTTAGTGTAGCAATAAGTGCTTTGTAGTTCAAAACGGTTTCGTATTCTCTGGAAATTCGTATTGATTGATGGAGTTCTTGAGGAAATTCGAGGAACGCTTTCAAAAATTGCAATAGCTTATAGCTGAATGTCTACATCATTTTGATTTTATCGTATTCGTATTTATATTGTGTCCGGCGATTTTTCTTATAGAATTTGCAATTATTTAAATTTAACAACTATTTCTTCCGTTTGAACTATTGATTATAGACAACGAGAATATTCAATATTGAAATATTATTTGGCTATCTCCATCATTTTCCTTCTCTCATCTAACGTCGTCATCTGGAAACTCACACAAGTCTTTCAATAAAGTAACTTTCGTTAATTTTCATTGGCCAAAACACTGAATTGAATGAGCGAAATTGTTTGAAAATTGGCCAAATAATATCTCATTACATTTTTCATTGGAATGTTTCGTCACCATCTGGTATATTCAGCATTAAAAAATCCATAAGACAGTAAAATCAATAGTTATTCAAGATTAATATTCTTGAATTTAAAAGTGATTTGTAACTTCTTCTATGGTGTTGAATTGTAAAAAAAATTATCTTTTTCATCAAGATATTTTGTACTGAAACGTTTAGATTAGGTTATGCTAGTTGCTTAAATCACTACTCATGTTGCTGATTTATTAATTATTATATTGATTTTTCTTTTCTTTTCAGGTATGTTGGATTTTATCATGATATACACTCATATGCTGATAGTTGGTAAGATTGTTTTTATATTTACTTTGTCATCAGCAGATTTTTTTTCATAATTTTTTTCCATTTTTTTTCTGTTCAGATGGTAAGAATCGTACTTTTTCTTCAAATAACTTATAATACTGTCAGAAAATTACTGAGATTTACATTAGTAATAAATACTTGTTATTGAGAGCCTTTAGTTTTCAATCTCAAACCACAAAGGGTGTATTTTTCAATATTGGAAAAGGAAAATTCATATTACCATCTATTTCTTTTTGAGATGAAAATTTTCGGTAGAATGAAGAAACAAAGAACTTGGACTTTATTTCAAACCAGCTCATCGAATTACTAGATACCTTAGATATATATTTTGCATATTCCATATAGATTTGACTTTTTAAATTTAAATTTTCGGTGGATTCATCATAATATTCCAAAAAATTGCTAGCTTTTATAATGTTTCAACAGAACAAACAAGCAATTTTATGATATGATATAATCTCATTCCAAATGAAATAAAAATATCGACATGTGGTTACAATTTTTGTGCTATTCAAAGAATTGGGAACAGCGCGCCTTGCATAGATGTGTTTCTCGTTTTGTTGATCCCAAGTCAATCGAAGTAAAAAAAAATTCACGGTTTCAATTCTAACTTTCGATACGAAAAGCCAAACTCCACATACTGTTTTTGCCTTCATTGGCGTCGAGCAGATATAATTATAGACACAACCCAGTTATAAACTTTAACCCCATCCAGCAGTTGTTGAAGTAACTCTTTGGAGTTGGCCAGACGTCGATAATGCCAGAGGAAGATATTAAATTGAAAGAGAAAATTGTTCCAATGATTTTCCGGATACGGAGAACATAAGGCTTAAAAGTTCTTTTAGTTTCTGGTAATTTAGAACTGGTGGTGCTTCGTAATTCGCTTCTGACCCCGATAAATAATTTAATTCGACTTCTTATTCTCTTGATCTCGAGAGGAAAGCAATTTCTTGGAAATAATTCAGTTTGTTCTGCTACATCAGGAAAGCAATATAATCACGTTTGTTGCGGAGGGAGATTTTTCAATCGCGTGTTTTGTCGAGAACTGTCCTCAACTTTTTTTATTCGAATTGAAGGACTCCCAGAATTGCTTAATCACATTTTCCCCATTGAATACAAAGATTTATACGAGAGTTGAACCGAATGGGTCTCGTATAATGTTAATATGAGGAAATATTTCTCGTTTCAACAATAACTTATGCTGGAATTTTTATGGGATTAAGGACAGTCAATTCAAATCGTGTTCGTTTCTCCTCTGATTTGCCTGATTTTTATTTCGAGCCCTGATGATTCATAAATGAAATTTTGCGAAGCGTTGGTCATCACTATAAGTGCTTTGCTTCAACTAACCATTCCCTGATTCCATAAAAATTCCAGCTTTAATTGAAATGAATTTCACAGCATTTGTGAGACTAGATTGAAATTTAAATAAGTAATTGTTTGAAAGACCAAAGAACGCTAAGAAGGATACATTTGAAGCGGATAATGACCATACATCCTCTTTTCATGAAATGGATATACCATCAAATGGCTCATGAGTTGCGTACGCAGATGTCACAGAATTTACATATCTTATGGGGTGTTTTTTAGTTGAGTTCTTTTCAACGGAGGATCGAACCGAAAATCGTCTCTACAAAATATCAACCTCTTCCGAAAAAAATTAAGAAGGGCCCTGAGCAAGTGCTTTTGGGCGCTCGTTCATTGGTGGAGTAATAAAATTATTAGGTACCTAAAAATTCGTAAAAGACTTGAGATTGATACTGAATATATAAATGCAAAATCTCAGCACGATTGAAATTATATTCCATAAATTATTCAAATATTGTAATGTGAATTGTTATGTAAAAAAATCAATGATAAGATTAAGATGACAGATAATTAAGGGAAAGCGTATAGCTAATCAGGTGAGAGTGGTCCTTATTTTCGACGGAGTGAACCTTGGATGCAAAAGGTCTTTCGAAGGAATGAGCTTTGAGCGAGCCGCACCGATTGATTGACCTCGGATTCGTCATCAGGGAGCCGAACCCTATCGTTTGATTTTCAGCTTAAAATTCGAAAATAACGGACATTTGGACGAAACGATAGAGCACTCGTTTAAGTAGAACTAGCGCTCAAAAATGAAACAACCTGAAAAGCCACGATAAAGTAACGAGTAAATTAAAACCACCCCTGTGTCAAAAGCCAGTCACATTCATGCTTTTTCTTGATTTTCTGTTCGAAGAAATGCTCAGAAGTTAAGAGGGGATTATCAGATCAGGTCTGGTTCTGCAAGTGATTATACGAGTATTACAGAACCTCAAATGATTCAAGGAATTGTTTGTCTACATAGCCATATTGTGTAGTCATCTTCATTTCATTCAAATAGCTTTATTTCGCCTCAAATATCGAACTCAAACCCGAAAGTATGATAAAAAACTTCTGACAACGTTTGCTGTGAGACGATACTTTTCAGCTTTTTTATGTCGAATAAACAACAGTCCTCTTCCCATCCCCCATATCGATGAAAAGTTTGCAGTCGACACAGAAGTCAAAATTTTTATGGCATACCGGTAACGTATTTTCCTTTCCCGATTTTATTTCCGATTACATTTCGGCCATTCCCCTGCCCCGATGTTCGATGGAAATTACCGGTTCAATATTCATCATCCCGATTTGTTTCCTTTCAACATGGAAATGATGGTAATTCCAGATAACCGCTCGGCACGTATAGCCGTATCAACAAATTTCGTGTGTATTATGGAATTGATAGACGTGAATAAAATTCGATTGGTCCTCGTGGCTTTGTTCATTTTTCCCGAGTACCAGTTCGACATGAACTACTAATCTGCATTTAAATTTTGACGTACGTCCGTCGGAGAGATCCTCGAAAATCGATATACGATATCTGAAACGAGCGAGTCGACTGGAAAATTGTCAAATTAAACTTGCGGATCTTTTCGTACTGATGAGTTTTGTCTTGACATGCAGTATTTGGTTTCGCCCGCATAAAGTTAACAGTGTCACGTTCATTAAAATTAGTGAAAGAAAACGATAATGTTGCTATCAAAATGTTTTCTCTAGGAATATACCTTTTTTATTGTATCATTCGAATGATAATTCAATTCTGAATGTTTTTTTCTGAATACCATTTTTTTTCTTTTTCTGACCGTCAACGACCTGCTGCGTGTTTTATGTTAATTCTATTCTACAGGGTGTCCCAAAAATACCACGCGAAAGTGACACTGTAGATAGATTGGGCATTAGGTCTATCAGATAGCATCAACATGACCTCAGTAAAAGTCCGCTGGTTTTCGAGATATCACCACTTTTGCAAACAAAAAATGAATGAGAAAGTGAGATAAAAGAGAAAGAAGAGCAAAATAATGGTTGTTTGAAACGGTAGCGAGGAAAGAATATCAAGCAACATGTAATTGGCAACAGGTGATACTTGTGGATTTTTCCTAATTTTTAATTATTTCGGCTTAAACACATCTCTCGCGACAAAATTATAATTTCTAAGGTTTTGACATGAAAAAATTGTAGTGTTGTATCAATTTGAAAAGTGCAGGAAATGGACCAGTTTTTACGATTATTTGTCAATTCAGTCTGATATAATTTATCTTCACATCAGTCAATCAAACTTAAGTTAAACGTTTTAACTTCGTCATAAAATACAACAAGTTAGACATTTTTCGAAGGATTTTGTTCTAGTTCTCGGGTGAAGTTATTACTTCATTGTTTAAAGCAACTATTCAGGATAGCCTTGGTAAAAAAAAACATGAGTTGAAGACCGAAAATTGAAGATTTTCAAAAAATACACAAAAGTGGTGATATCTCGAAAACCAGCGGACTTTTACTGAGGTAATGTTGATGCTATCTGAAAGACCTAATGCCAATTTATCTTGAGTGTCAATTTCGCGTGGTATTTTTGGGACACCCTGTATAAAGAAATTTCGTTATAAAGAAAATTTGTTTCTATAGTCGGCAAGGTCGCGGTCGACATCACTGATAAATTTAAGTTTATCATTCAAACTTAAGCACTTCCTTTTATACATTTTCGCCCAACTAAACACTAGCGTAATGGTTAGATGATACCAAACAGCCAGGGGTGTATTTTAAAACTGTTTCAGAGGATCTCTCTGCTCGCCGTAATGATTTTTTAGTTTAAGGTCGGGATTTATTAGGTACGCCCGGAAAAAATTTCGGAAAAAACCCACCCTTATACAATTTTACCAATACCCATTCAAAGAGTGATGTTCTTTGAATATTTCGGTATAGAGAGAATTTACTTCGTTTTCGAGGGTGTTTTTAACATGGAATTTTTATTCAAGGTGCAATGTTTCGCACGAAATTCGTTAAACAGAGAAATTCGTTATAAAGTCATTCGTTATAGGGAAGTTCCACTGTATTTTTCTGTATTGTGACAGTATTAGTCCGGTCTATTTAGACATTCGAAATTACATAAAGTCCCAACAAGCTGAATTTCTGTGAAGTGGTTCAAAACATAATTATAAACAATGTCTAAAAGTTCCCCATCATTCCCCTGTAAGGAAAAATTTAATTCAAGGTCAAAGGTCAAAAAAATGAGTTTTTCAGCAAAACGGTAAGTTTTATCATAAAAATATCTCTGACAAAAATTGTAGATCATAAAATTATCTATAAAAAATGTATCAATACTTTTTTCTTACGAGTCACCGTTTCTGAGATATAACGATTCAAAAAGTTATAAAAGTCGTTATCGTCATAATATGCACACGTTTCCATGCCACCTATGAGGTAGTGTACTTAGCGCGTAGTTATAACTTTTTGAATCGTTATATCTCAGAAACGGTGGCTCGTAAGAAAAAAAAATTATACATTTTTTATAGATAATTTTATGATCTACAATTACTTTCATGATAAAACTTACCGTTTTGCTGAAAATCGCGAAAAACACATTTTTTTTGAACTTTGACCTTGAATTAATTTTTTTCCTTACAGGGGAATGATGGGGAACTTCTAGACATTGTTTATAACTATATTTTGAACAATTTCACTGAAATTCAGCTTGTTGGGACTTTATGTAACTTCACTCTCATTTTTGGTCTAAATAGACCGGACTATAATCTGTATTAAAATTTTGAAGAACGTCCGTGGAAGAGGATCCTCTGAAATCGATATACGATATCTGGACCGAGCGTTTCGTTCAGACGGGTCGACTGGAAAATTGTCAAATAGAAATTTCAGATAGTTTCGGACTGATGAGTGTTTCTTGAAATGCAGCAGGCAGTGTCATGTACATTGAGATTGATAAAACTTGTATTATTGGTCAAGAGTTTTTCGTGAAAAATAACGAAATTCTCGTGTACATAGTATTTTCATAGGTGATGAGGATTTGTCAGGTAAAATACTACGAAAAATAAAAAAGAAATATATCCCCACTAGAAACATATGAAAAATTATGTCTATACTACACAACGTTGGGTTTTTGTGTACCCATCATGATTAAAAATTGACATATCCAGTATTCCAGTATGTTAAAATATAGGATTTGTTTTATATGTTAGTATTAAGAGTTGTGTAACTTTTCTACTTATTCACTTGATAATTCAAGTGATGACGTATAGGCAAGCATAATTATGCCTCGTTATCTTCCTCCATCTTCTTCGAATATATTTATTCGGTTCTGTCCAAAGGTTTTTCCAAAGAATAAAAAAATTCATGATATTCGCTCATACTTTTGGGTTTCGGTAGAATTTGATCATTTGAAGCACTCAATGAATGAAATTTTCTTTGAAGTGCAAGATTTGGTTTGAAAACTAACATCTACAACATATTTTCCTTATTCCTGATGAGGTCCTTTTTCTCAACATTTCGAGACAATTGGCCCTCTCTCTTGAGACACCATACCGGTATTCAAAGTGATTCCCATTTTTCCTTTGAAAATTTTCGAATCGATTCTTCCTAGCAACGGAATTAGACATACTGACAGAAAAAAAAGTCTTCGTTTTTTCCTCCACCTCTTCAATGACTGTTGTTCAACTGTACCTATAGGTTTCCCAAACGAATGGAAAATTCCTGGTATTTCGCTCAACCTTTTTTGTTTGGGTAGAATCTGATAATTTGATCACTCAATGAATGATCCTTAACTGAAGGTTCCTTTGATACGAAAACTAACAGCTTCAACACTTTCCCTTATTCCTGATAGATCCCTTTGTTCGCAACATTTCGAAATAATTGGCCTTCTCCTGCTTGGGGCCATTCCGGTATAAAACGTGATTCCCATTTTTCCTCAGATACATATTTTTCAAATCGATTCTTCCGAGCAGGGAATCGGACACACTGACGGAAAAAAATGCGGGAATCGGTCTTCGTTTTCTTCCTCCATCTTCTCCCAATGACATTTGTTCGGCTCTGCCTCCTGCCCTGATCGATACGGAGGTGATACCGTAACATTTTCCGCATTTCCCTGTCCCTGTGGGAAAATGTATTCATATTCGAATACCTCCCGTTATCTCCTGGGCTTCGGCACAAAGATTGTTTATTCCGAATTCAATAAACTATGCCGCATTTGAATATTGTATAACGCGGTATATGTACGGGTTGCAATTGGACCGAGCTCTACGGAAACGGCGAGTGCACGTGATGTTTTGGACAGATGATGGATGAAGGTGTATCCTGTTTTTGCGGTATGGGTTGAGTAAACCATCGTGGGATATGTAGGTCCTGCAGGAAATACTCGAAACAATAACGCTGAATAGGTTCTGCGATTCGGTGTGGTAGGTGCGTGCGGTTTGAAAATGATGAAGGGAACTCTTCCTGGATGTGTTACCTGGAATGCCTTTTTATACACTACTGGAAAAAATTAAAGGATCAAAAAAAAATTCCAAATTTTTCGGCAATTTTCAAACATGCCGTAACTTTGAGAGGAATGGTCGTACAAGGAATTAAAAAAAAGGAAATTGTAGCTCCAAGTGTCTAGTTTTTGGATTAGAACTTCAAATGTTTTGGTGTCATCGGTTGTTGAGTAATCTTGAAGAGACCATCATCAAAAAAAAATTTGAAATTTTTTTCAGTTTTTCCTTGGTCTACGGGCTTGGAAAAATTTTTTTTGCTCAATCACTATGAGGATTGGATAGTTTCTTCATTCTGTTTAATCTCATATTTTATAGATTTTGGTATATCCACTTCTTGTCAAGATATCGGCCTTCCAATGAAAAAGGATCCTTTTGCCTTTGAATATCGATACTCGGCAACAGAAAGCTAAAGGTGGGTTTCATTAACTTGAATGAATTCCCTTCAACGACTAGCCATTGCTTTTCCGAAAAAAAAATTATTCTTTCTGTCACATGAATTTGAAAATGCAACAAAAAAAGGTATTTTCGTGGTGTTTTCAGAATACGAGCGCTGGATCGAAAATATTGTGGGAACAGAAAATGTTAAGTGTGCATTTTTTAGTTCAATAAGTCCACAAAAATCTCACAAAGAGCCAAATTAATCCAGCCAACCGTTTTCGTGTTTCACTCGATCGAATTTCTGAAAAATTAAAGGTAACTACTACTGTAACTACTACTAGTTACAGAATGTATACATTGAAACTTTTAATTTATTATATATCAATTTAATTATTTCCACTCCTTGAGGTGAACCTCTTATAGTTATTTGATCAACTGGTTATTAGAGACAGCGACTAATGGTCAAGATTTTTTAGTAGAGTTTTGACATTTCTCGTTGACCTTCTGAATACTTTGTGTACGGTTGCCATGAGGATTGCACAGTATTATAGCATAAATTGAACATTAAAATCGCTTTTTATTTCGTGGTCAGCGGAAAAATATTTTTCCATATTTCATGCCGAAATAAATAGAATCATAACGATATATTTCATTAAAATAATATTTTAGGTGTCATACAATTTTGTTAATCCATTTCGGTTGGTAAATTCTCTGAATTCAAACTGGCATTAAAAATACTCGTCAACCGCTCACGTCGACTAAAAAAATATCACCAGTAGAATTATAGAAGCGAATTCAGGTCCCAAATTCACTTAAAACATCAAGGGACAGAGATGTGTAGAATACTCGTACAAAAATGGGATCAGAGAATTTCCCCATCAAGAGTTACACACATTTGCAGCTTATGTTTGGTGGACATAATTTCATAATGAGGTTTTCACGGGATTATCTTAAGCCGAACACCATTCACGTTTCTGTTGTTGAATTCCCAAATGCATTAATTAGTACGCCGGACAATGCGTATTATACAAGTAACGTGAGTTTTCCATATTTCCTGAGAACTTATCATTTATCATTCATATACCTACAGCTTCGGCTTTGTTTTGTCGGACTGAAAATGGATCGACATGAGTTTTAGGACCGCCAAAAAATGTACAGAAGGTTCTCATTGAAAAATAATTGGATATACTTCACTTTTGCAAAAGAGTATAGCTGGGTTTCAATGGTAAATCTGCCCCTGTGGCCTTTTCGATCCATATTGAGGGGATGGATTAGGAATTGAATGAAAAAATTCAGCCAACTTTTCAGCTTTTTATCTCTAGCCATTTTTGAGATTTCTGTAAAAACACTTTTTTTGATTTCATTTTTTTTTCTCTTGTGAAATCCAAAATTTTCGAATTGTGATTATTTCTCTAGATTTTTTGCTATTAAAGGAATAGATGTATAATTTTTTCATGAGTTTCAGCTGAAAAAATCCATTAACAGAAAAATAAATAAAATTAAAGTAATTTGTTTTTCGGTGTTCTTCAAAAGAGTCCACCGCCATTTTTTGACATAAAATGTCTTCTTTGGCACTTCATACTTTGGAATTTTTTCACATTTTAAAAATTGGTGGAACATTTTGAAAAAAAATTAAAACTGTTTGAATTTATGGTTTCATAAGATATCCATCAATTTTGGTGCCGTGTATTCATATTGCTCTGTGAACAATATTAGTGAAAAAACAATTTGCGATCTGCCTTAGTTTGGAAGTTATGGGTCCCAAAAGTCCGAAAAATATTTCACCTGAAAGTCACTTTTCTCCCTACAAGAGTAGGGAGTAGTGAGAAAAGTGACTTTCAAGTGAAATATTTTTCGGACTTTGGGGCAAGACAGATCGCCAATTGTTTTTTTCATTAATATGGTTCAGCAAGCCAATTAATATGAATACAACGGCACCAAATTTTGATGTATAGGTATCTCCTGAATCCAAAAATTCAAAAAGTTCTAATTTTTTTTCAAAATGTTCCACCAATTTTGAAAATGTGGAAAAATTCCAAGATATAAAGGACCAAAGAAGGCAAGTTATGTCAAAAAAATGGCGGTGGACCTGTTAAAGAACAGCGAAAAATATTTTAAATAATTTAAACTTCCAAAAACCTACGGTCAAAATGTCACTAAGTATACGTTCGTGGAACGAGTGATCCCGAGAAATGACACCCCGAAGTATGAGTTTGATATTCGCGGATTCTATCGATCAGTATCATGCTCTATTTCATATAGTTTCACTCGCGTGTCTGAATCTAGGTAGTTGAAAATGAGAGGAAGATGATCCAAATACCATTGCAATATTACATATAGTCCGTTCACGAAATTTTTGAGCGCATAGTAGGCGTTTGTTTATTCATCTGAAGTTGGCAGTATTTGCTGTCATAACGTAAAATAAAGTCAACGTTGCCGAATGTACCCGGCCTCGTCCGACGAGTTTGCGAGTTATCAGAGAACTCTATGCAATATTGACAACATTGCGTATCAATTTGACAAGAAAATAAAAAACATAACCTAAAATTTAAATATAAACACAGTGGAATATGCCAAATGTCCATGGCTAACCGACGGCTCAAACTTTCGTGAACGGACTATATGCTGAAACTAAAGCTTCTGATTATTAAAAAACCACATCCAGACCAAATGAACTCGAATTATTGTTGAAACGAAGCCCTCAACAACAAAAGCGGATCAAAACGCATTAGCATAAGATGGGTACATCATTAGTGTTGGCAGAGGGTGCATGCTCCTCAGAGAATCCTACAAAACCAGCGGGTGCTCAAAAAAGTCGAGACTTTCAATACAGCAACGTGAAAATCGATCGGCTTTCAATCAGCAGCGGCATTTTTTAATTTAGCATCCTTCTCCCGATCCCCAGGATCCCAGGAGTTTAATGTATCAAAAACACGATGACGTCAGTGGCGTGCTGCAAGGACGCCGAAAAATGAAATGATGAATGGGACAGGAAGGAGATGATCCACCGCTTTTTAATTTGTATTACTTCGAGCTGACAGTCATTCGGTAACCATCTAGATGCAAGATATTTCCGTAATCGCTTTTTTTACCGACTTGAAAAGGAGCATCCGACGAGTTCGGGAAAAAAGTATCCACTCGAGGATAACGAGTTGTTAGGATGTTGGGAGACAAGGATATAGCACGGAAAGGAGGATCATTTTCGATACGTGGAAAATGGGAAGGGAGATTGGGATGAAGGAGACAAATCCTCAGTGATATGGGGGGGATGCTGTTCGCTTTATTTGAATTATTGTAACCTGTGATACGGTAAAGCTTCACTGTCGACTTATCTATTCGCGTTCGATCGGAAAGCCGGTACGTAAATGTGCTGTATGTTGATATATTTGTATACGAAAATTGGTTCTTTTTAACGGTATTAGAGAACAAAAAATATATTAGTCATCGATAATCGCTTCTCGAGAACCATAGCATCTAGAAGAAAACTGATGACACATTTTCGGGCTCTTTTTTCCTGACTAACTCAAATCTGAAAACAGATCTAACCTATCTTTTATAGATTTAGAGTTATGAACGAAAATTTAGAATTTGTCATGTTCATTGATGCTGATAACTCGCTTGTTTGAATTCGTATTCGAAGTCCTCTGTTACATTCTACTTTCTATGGGTTATTCAAATATGATACAATATTTACATACTACACTACTGGAAAAATTGAAGGATCACAAAAAAATTCCAAATTTTCGGCAATTTTCAACATGCCGTAACTTTGAGAGGAATGGTCGTACAAATAATTTAAAAAAAGGAAATTTTAGCTCCAAGTGTCTAGTTTTTGGATTAGAACTTCAAAAATTTAAAGTTTCAGTGGTTTTCGAGTAATGATAGAAAATCAGCAACAAAAAAAGTCAAAATTTTACGACTTTTTTCTTCTTGTCTATGAACGTGGAAATTTTATTTTTGCATAACCGTTATAATGATGGGATACTTTGTTGATTCAGCTTTAATTTATTTTTTTATTGACCTCAATACGTCCACTTCTCGCCGAGATATCGGTCTTCAAATGGAAAAGGATCCATTTGTCTTTGATTATCGATTACTCGGCAACCAATATCGCAAAGAAAATTGAAGGAGCGATTCAAGACCTTAAATGAACTCCCATTAATGAACAACCATTGCTTATTCATAGAATTTTTTTCTCTTCATGTCGCATCAATATAAAAAATTTAACAACAAAAGGGCTTTTGGTGGTTTCTTGGAAAATCTACCGCTGGATCGAAAATGTTGAGGAAACCAATAATGTTAAGTGTGACTTTCACAGTTCAATATGTTGATAAAAACCTTACGAAGAGCCAACTCAATCCAGCGAGCCATTTTTTTGTTGGCTCGATTGAATTTTTGAAAAAAATTAGGATCACGTTTTTGGCTCTGAGAAGCTCATAATCTTTAAAAAAGGCAAAAAAGAATTTTCTCGAGCTTTTTCCACATTTTAATTGCAGATAGTACATAAATTTCAAAGAAAGAAAAATAAATAAACTAAGAAATAAAATTTTTATTAATTTGATAACGGGTATTGCCACCCCTGTTTTTCCATTTGAAGACCGATATCTCGGCGAGAAGTGGACGTATTGAGGTCAATAAAAAAATAAATTAAAGCTGAATTAACAAGGTATCCCATCATTATAACGATTATGCAAAAATAAAATTTCCACGCTCGTAGACAAGAAAAAAAAGTGGTAAATTTTGAGAATTTTTTTCTTGCTGATTTTCTATCATTACTCGAAAACCACTGAAACTTAAAACTTTTGAAGTTCTAATCCAAAAACTAGACACTTGGAGCTACAATTTCCTTTTTTAAAATTCCTTGTACGACCATTTCTCTCAAAGTTACGGCATGTTGAAAATTACCGAAAAATTTGGAATTTTTTTTTGATCCTTTAATTTTTTCCAGTAGTGTATGTAAATAGCCAGTTTTTTCGTCTGGTTTAAACCCCTGCGATTTTTAATGGGGATTTGTGAAATCACATTTTTTTCCCAGAACTACTTGAAGAACAACATCCAACGAAATGCTGGATATAGTTCTCCGACATTTTCTAAATTGAAAAATGCAGTGCAGTGATGTAGGTACTTGATGATGAAAAAATGATTGAGAAGATATATTGTTGTTGTTCGATTGAATTTCTAAATTCGCAAGCTTTCTGTCCCGCCCTCCCTGTATAAAACTCTTCGGTTAACCACTCCTGAAATGAGAGAAGTGGTATTCAGGAAATGCACACATATTGAACGGATTCACTGACTTCGTGGAAGTGGAAATGTTAATTTGATCAATAAAGACCGGTATTTACCTATTTGTATTCCACATATTTGTTGTTGATCACTTCGCGGAATATACAGTGTAAACAAGAAATTGCTTTCAACTATCGAACTGCCAATTTATTTGGCAACCTCGATTGGTCAGGGCTGAATACTAACCGTATAACCTGTGACCTTACCTAATAATCCATTATTTGATGGAATATGATAACTTCGCGACGTTCTAGAAATGACAGAATTATATATTCATGCTGGACCAAGTTTTTTTGACGGAAATTCAACTCGAACTTTATAAATGGAAAACATTGTAATTTTTCTCGTTTATTTGTATTCACAAGAGCCGTTTCAACATACCATGACCTCTTCAGGTGAGAATCTTGTATAATTCAAGAAAATATTTTATTTGATGTCCGTCTGAATATGTTGAAGTGGTATAAAAATACTTTCTGGAGAATTCTTGGTTTTCAATCGAACAGATGTTATCTTTTTGGTTCTGTCTGTTCACTGATTAAGATTTGTGCCTTATTTGTCCATTGGTTTCTGAAGCTTCTATCAATTATAGTTTTCGGCTTTTCCATGTGTAAAATTGTGGAATAGTTTTTGACGGTATGCGCTCTGTTTAATATATAATTCACAAATTATGTTGAGTTCTTCTGTAAACAGAATAAGGTAACATGACAATTTTTTCACTATCACTAAACCAGATTCAACATATGTGAATCGTCTATTATACATAGGCCATACCTTCAATAACGCTCTAACAATTTTATACATCTAAAACTCAAAAAATATATTCATAAGAGTCATAATCAATAGATAAAATAAAATACAAATTTCATTGAATGACCACACAGACCTAAACAGATCACCGTTGCTCAAACTGTTCGATTGGAAACCAAGAATTCCCCAACAATTATCGAAGTTCCCCTTGCATCCACTACAACATATTCGGACGCTTTCTTCTTTTTACAAGTAGTTATTACACAGTGCACTTGAGGGGGTTGGAAGGGGTAGAAAGTTGTGCACGAACAAAACTGTAATGGTCGACTTTCAATCGGTGACAAATTTCATTAGGTATCATCGTCTCAAAGTACTTGAGCCATAACAAAGTGCACATAATGAAAACTTCTTTGAAATAATAAAAAAATTTTTTTGGAAATTTCTGCACACCTGTAAAGAAGATTCCCTATTCAAAAAATTTAGAGGGTTGATGGGGATGGCCAAGGGTGCAATAATAATTCTTCAAAAATGAAGAAAGATTTGGCAATAGTGAGAAAAAAATTGACCTGTTTCATGATTTTTGCCATATTATCTATCATTATCCTGATAGCATAAATTCAAAAGAACTTAAGAGTTAAAATGAGATCACCATCAGCAGTTGAATGTTAAATTATCAAAGAATTGTTTCCCCTATAACATAACAAACTCAAATAATTACTGAAGATAGCACCGAGTGATATTATCGATACATACCTACCTTTACATTTTACCACCCCAATACGTGGAAGTCGAAAATGAAAATGAAAATGCAATATACTTCTTCTATCTTTTTTCAATGTGGCTGGCTGGAGCAATAATCCTACGTGCGAGGAGGAACACAGAATTGAATTCCTACCGAGAAGACCACGCTTCAATTCCGCACAGAGAGCACAGAAAATAACCTCATTGTAATACATTCGATATTGCATACCATAAAATTATATAATACAGAGAAACATGCGAACTGGAGCACGAATGAAAAGCTAATATTCACAATTACTCTTAAAACACGAAATTAAAATGGTCTGTCGGGAATGTCTGATTATTCATGATTCGTTGTGTGCTGGCGAATGCAAGAAGAACAAACATGGCGCACGGATAAAACACAAACGTGACATTCAAACGTGATATTCGCGTACATGGAAATCCGGGTGTGTGCTCTAAGATTTAGGTGGTAAAACGGTGTTTATTATCGTTATTGTTTATATAATAAATTATTTTAATGCGCCGCCGGGTTTAATCTATTAATTAGTGAAGTAATTAATGTGTATGATACAGTATTGCGAACAGAAGCTTCGAAAATTCAGCTAATATTACATGGTGACGCCGAGATTCTATTCTTGGTGGGGTACTTTCTCACATAATGGGAAAATTAGTCGAGAGGTTTCATTAAATCGAATCCTGATAAACAGTATTCGGGCGTATAATCAATATTTCATCTAAAGTGTAATTACATTAGGCGAAAACCTTGAAAATTATTTTGTGGATAATGAAGTAGGTATGAGTTCAGAGCGAAGCGTGGTATTAATCAACATACCGGTCTTTGTGAAACCAAGAACGCTGTTTCAAATATCATTTTCCCTAATTCTTCGGTGATTCCGTTCATTATACCTCATCTGATACAACAAAATAGTTCATCCGAGAATGCTTGACATCGAAGAAGTCTAGTCTAGTGAAGTTGAAACATTTTATCGATTATATTCGATAAATACAACATACGATATACAATGTACAGACAGAGAATTCGTCCCTCCAGTTGCTCACCTGCAGAACACGTTTAGAACCATTCAATTTGTCAGGCTGCCCGTAATATTCGATTCAAGTATTTACTGTTGCCTACCATACTGAATACCGCTCCTCTCAAAGATAAGAGAGAGACAAGACTAGAATATTGCAATAAGACAACGGAATTCAGTGTTTACAGCACGTCATTGTCTCGACTATTCATCTGTGCAACTAGACGGAAGAATTCTCTGTCTGATGCATTGTATATCGTATGTTTCAGATGTTAATTTCCAAACCTGTATATATATACCTACATAACTAAAGCTCAGTGTTTCACACATTCTAATTTTCACGTGAGGAGGTTGAAACTGGTTGAAAGTTGTGCATGAATTGAACGTTAATGGTCGACTTCCATTTGGTGACAAATTTCATTAGGTACCATCGTCCCAAAGAACGGGATCTCAATATATTCTCTCTCGAAATCTCACTGTAACTGATTTGTGGTACGAACTCCCGTTGAATATTATAGTTCGTTCGTTTAGAGTTATTCAAATATTCACAGCCTCATTATTAAATATTATCTATGGCAAGAAATATATTTCGAATTTATTGAATTTCACCAGTTTTTGTTCTAATTTATCACGTACACCTTGTATCCAGGCGAGTAGTGAAAGGGTTACGTTCATATATCACTTACATAAAGGAGTTACCAGCAATGACATGTAAATGAGTTGTTAATTAATAGACCAGAGTAATTCGTGAAGCAATAAACTACTCGAAACAATTGTGGGCGTTGTACAAATATTTCATTCATATAAATGATACCGAAACCATGGTGTATTATCAATTGTAATTATTCAAGTAGGTGACCAAAAATTTTGGGATATAATGGAGCGTGGAAAATTATGAACATCTCTAAAAATTCCTCATTACTCTGGTTTCCAGAAAAGATGATGTAGAAATCGGGGAATAGGCATCGTTTCCATACCTGAGAACTTAAAACCGCAAGTAACCTCTCGGAAATTCTCGGCGATATACCCTTGGTTATATTAAAGTTTGTACGGAAATTATGTGAATAATTTAATATTTTCTTTTAACATTTTCTTTCAATATACACTATCACGCATTGAACGATTATTAGATATATGTCACAAACTATTACAATAATAATTCTACTTTTTCTGATTAAATTTACATTTCCGAATCGAAAAACCGATATCCTTCTTTTCGTACAAATTGAAAGCTTGAATTTGAACATTTAATTTATTGTCGTGCAGTTTCTGAAATATCGTCAAGTTGCCCAATCATTATGGAGAAGCTAAGTATAAATGATCTCATAGTAAACTAGGTATTCGTTTTATCAATCAATATGCGATAATTGTTTTGAGTAGTATAGCGTAATCGTCAAGAACAGAGGCAGAAATGACTCGGGACTTTGTGTGTGCCAGCGAATCGACACGCCCTTCCAATTACGATAGTTTTACAACTTTTAATTACTACCGGAATAGATTTACAAACCTATTAGTCGTTCCAATCGTATTCGTATAATCCGGCGACCATCAAATTCTCGAGTTCCTAATACGATATGACTAGAACTTGGTTCTCAACCTGTGGCCCGCAGAAGCCGAAATATGACTGACGGGACCGTAGCCTCCATTTGTAAAATTTCAACTGACTAATTATACCCTTGAAAAGGTCAGAAAAATGTCAGCCATACCTGTTTTTGTTGTTGGCGCCAGAAATTTTTTATTTACGTTTCAGATTTTCAATCAATCGAGGATCTAAGCCTATTTACAACTTATGAAGGAGAATCGCTATACATCCTACAGTTGTGAAGAATGATTTCCAGAATTTTACGAGAACTGGAAAGATAATAATCTTATGTCCGATAAACTCGCTGCCCTCTGTGCTGATAGTTCTCCGCTGATTTCGGGTTCAAGTTTCAAGATAGCGACATAACACGGAAAAATCTTGAGGGTAAAGCACCGTATTATCCCTCGCCAAACGTGAGTTTCTAAGACTCCATCTGAGCGTCTGTTAATGGCCAAAGAAGTTCTTAACGTTATTATAAGTAGCGCTAACGGAACACCCCTTTGAAAAAGATGCACGAAAATGAACACTGACCATTAAGAACTTCTCTCTCACACAAAATTTGATGGCTATTGAGAGATAATATGTCTGGAAGACTATATGAACTGAACGCAGATATCAGGATATGCCTGTTTGAAAAATAAATCAATTGTTTCTACGACCGTGCGTTTTTACCCACTTTCCCTCACTTATTTTAGTTTGGATAGCGTAACTAGTGCGGGAAAGTGAAATATATCAATTTATCGTTATTAAATTAACATTTCATTGATTATACCTGTAACTAACTGACACCATATCAAATATCATTTCCGCACTTGTCCGGTAAATAAAATTTCGAGCGCTCGTTCTACTTAAACCAGTGCGAGAGCGTTTTCACCCCAATGTCTGTAATTTTCGAATTTTGAGCCAAAAATGGTCTCAAACGATGGGGTTCACTCCCTGATGACGAATTCATGGTCAAATTCAGCTTCAGTCCGTGGAGCCTTCCATCCGACCGACTTTTAGCACGATAACTTTTCCAGGAATTGTCCTAAAGACTTGAGATTTTCAGGTTGAGTTCTGCTCCCAAATGCCACGGTTAAGTTCGTTAACCAGCCTAATCATACAGAGTGTTCCATAAAATATGGCTATTGAAAATTTTGTTTTCCTCAATAACTCAGACAAAACGAAAGCAATCGAATGAAAAGTTGCAGCCACATGCAAGATGCTCATAATTAGCCTTATGCAAAATTTTAGATCATAGTGTACACAGAACCATAGAAAATTCTATTGGATATTGAAAATGAAAAACTTGAATTTATTTTGTGTATGAAAATTGATATACTGAATGTTCATGCAAAATTTCGTGGCCATAGTTTTGAACAAAACCATAGAAAATTTAATTGGAATATTGAAATAGAGAATATTTCTATTTCCATAACAGGATATCCGATTTAAGTGAAATTTCTTTTGTGCATCTAGATTGAAATACTTAATTGTTATGTAAAATTGTGTGGCCATGGTGTCAACAAAACCATAGAAAATCCAATTGGAATATTGAAAAGAAGAATCTTTATATTTCCATAACAAGATATCCGATTCCAGTGAAATAAATTTTGTGAATGAAGACTGATTTACTGAGTGTTCATGCAAAATTCAAAGAGGATCGTACCATCAGAATCATAGAATGATTTTTTTTTAATTATTTATTTTTCACTTATTTCATTTTCTGAATGATTTCCAGAATATCATTCCGATTGTGCTGAGATTCTGCATTTATTTATTATATTTCAATCTCAAGACCCATATAAAATTTTGAGATTATAGTATTATTGCTCCACCATTGAACGAGCGCTCAAGAACTTCTGCTCAAGACAACAATTTAGTAACTAGCGTCATTAGAGGGATTTTGCTCATTCTCAGAGAAATTTTCATTCAATTATTACAGTCAGTTTTTTATTAGACATTTTTCAGTGATCCCTATTGACAAGAATAATTTAAAAGTGGTCTATGAACAAGAAAAGGTTGGGAACCACTGGAGTAGAAGCTTTGGACTTGTACGCGTTACCGAAGACACAATGGATTGATTCCGTCGATACTGTAATCTGACGAATTACAGAAGTAAAAATTGGGAGGTATCGCGTTAAGCGTGTTCGATCAATTTGGTAGACACAATTAATTATGTTATCTGTTCTAGATTCGACGTGGGCGATTTGTGTCTGGCTTTTTCCTATTCTACGCTCAATTATACTTACTTTAGAAAATACGGCATAATGAACTGAGATGCTTAAAAGTAATGGTGAAATCACTTTTAGGTGAAAAACTGTCTGACTGGCAAATGGGCGAAGTGAGATATTGCCCAATTTAAACGCGTTTATAGCTGCTACATTTTACAATCGTTTTTATGTTGAATGATTGTTTTTAGGTTTAATCTCGATAACAAAATTTCGACACTTTTGCAGAATTAATTTCCAATCTGCTTTCAGATATTCATGTACAGCGGATTCAAACGCCGGAAGTTGAAGTTTATCTGATCTTCTTCAATTCTAACGACGTAATGTCAGAAAAAAAACGAAACAGAAAAACAAGAGGTAAACTTTCAATTTTCTATAACGAACGGAACGGATTCACTACAAAATGAAAGAGAATTTATTTAGATATGTTTAGGTGAATATCCTATCCTGATAGTCATTATCTAATTCTTTAATATTTTTGATTCACACATTTTCATGATAATATTTCATTTTTATGTGGGTACTCTGTACTTTTCGTTGATAATGATGGTTACTCTAAATGATTTCGTTGATGTCGATGCTAATATTGTGAGAAATGAACTTCCAACTGAAAATGACATGTTAAGCAGTGTCGAATGATGTTTTAGGGATCACTAGATACGATAGCAGTGATGATACCGACAGCGTTGATTTGGAATGGCAACCCGCCGAAAAACCAAATCGGAAGGGGTACTTCAAGCCTTCAAAGTCAAAGGGGTTCCGGAAAATATGTTTGAATCTTTGAGAAAATGCGAAGTTTCTTTATGAGAATAAAATGTTTTTTAATTTTACCACTCAGACAAAAATTACGAATTATTTGCCCAAAAACTCGTGAATAGATATGTATTGTATACGTACCTACATAAAATGCCTATAAGCTATTAGAAATGCACTTACACGCCTTTTTGATTATGTATATGCATTCACAAAAAAATGCAATTGTTTGTTTCGATACTTGACACAATAAAAAAAACTGTATAATGAAATTTTTCAGCGGATTTAACGATTTAGTTATAAGGAAAGTTCCACTGTATTTCTTATTTCAATGACTTTCAACCAATATCTCCCAATACAAAAATCACATAGAACGATTTTATCGATGCTGTAATCTGAAGAATGACAGATATAAAAATTGGAAGATATCGAGTTCAGCGTGTTCAATCGATTTGGCGGACACAATTAATTGTGCTATCTGTTAGAGATTCGACGTGGGCGCTTTGTATCAGGGTTTCTTCTGCGCTTTTCGCAAAATACGAAAAAAGAAAGAAAAACGTGCTGTCTGGAGATGATATCGATTAATTTCAGGTCATTCAATTCGATAGTTAAGGCGGTCTTATTGATGTGATGTGTCGCAGAAATTTAACGGATGGTTCCGTTGTGTTTGGCTCCTTCAAAATAGAATGGCGCAGTAAGTGGGATGTTTAATGGCGGAAAGCGAAATATGAACAAAATTGTAAGAATAGCTCCATTCATATCTATAGCTATATGTCGTTGTCATTGACGATTAAAACGCAAAAACGGTCCTACGGTGGGGTAGGGGTTTAAAGGGGGTAATTACCCTCCAGAACTTCAAATATTCAAATACACGAGAGCTTTGATCAATCGAATTCCCATCAAATTCGTTAGCAACAGCACCGAGTTTAGTTTGTTGGAAAGCTCACACTATAGGCGTTTTCGGAAACTTACTCAGTGTTACTAACTCCATTGGGTCACGTGACGGATTACTCGGATCCTGGTTCTAAGTTTACGAACATATCAGGTTTAGAATTTGAAAAGACAGTCGTATCAATAACATAACCAAATGTTTTATGGATTTATTTTTCAGTCCCAGTTTATTTTCGGATTGTCTCTAGCTTTGCCTGCATTTTTTTGGTTTGGTAAATATTTCTTATAATTTCTTGTGTATCCTCCCATAATGTTATTTTTGAGTACCTATATTGAAGAAGTAGAGAATTAATTTTTTCAGTTCCAGTTTATCTACTGATTGTCTCTTTCTGTGTAAAATCTTTTTTATATATTTGGTGTATCCTCGCATTTTCGATGTTATCTTTGAGTACCTATGTTAAAGGAGTAACAAAGTTACGAAGAATTTGTTTCACATTATTTTGTCAACTCATGGAACCGCACATTTCACACTGAGCCAGATTCTCTTCTTTCCATAATTTCAGGAGTAGAATATATGAAATTACTAAGAAAATAATAGAAAATTTATTCCCGCCTTTTTCAAATACAAAACTGAACTGCAGTGCGCATGCGGTGACTCTACGACCCTGCTCTTGTGTAGGGTTACGATAGATCAACCTGGGTCAGTGATCGAGTTAATTGCAAACGTACTTCCGAACACGGAGTGGATGTTCGGGTTAGGTAAGGGATCGAGTTAACCCGAGTGAGCTGTATTGTTCAATTATGTCCATCTCGACGATTGCCTGTATTTTGAATTTCGAGGAGTGTCAACACAGAATCAGAGAAGATATTATTCAGAAATGGATATATTAATAACCGATCTCAATGGAGATCTGTGAAATTACATATCTATGGTGAATTCATACACTATTAAGCATTATGAAGAGCAGGATGTGTTATTTCATTTCTGATTCGCACAGTTTCCATATTATGTTTCATTATAATGTGTACTGTCGACCGATATTCCCCAGTGCAAAAACATTTCATCGATGATCATGGAAATATTCGATTAATTCCATTCAAATTTCAGTGAATCTGAGGAAATCACATATACAAGATTCGGCTGGAAAAACTGATATTTCTCCGACCAATAATTACATCTTGCATGTGTCCGTAAACTTTCATTTCGATCGGTTTCTTTTTGTCTGAGATAATAATGAACAAAATTTTAAAAGATCATGTTTTATTGAACACTCTGTACGACTTGACTGGTTAACGAACTTAACTGCTACATTTGGGAACCGAACTCAACCTGAAAAATTTCGAGTCTCCATAGGACATCTCTTCGAAAGATATCGTGCTTATGGCCGACCGGCCCGCCCCAAGAACATGATTGAATTTGCTCACGGATTCGTCATCAGGGAGTCGAACCCTATCGTTTGAGCTCATTTCCGCCTCAAAATTCGAAAATTTGGGTAAATCGATAATACCACTAGTTAGAGTAGACATGCATTCAAAAATGAAGATTATGGTGAAGTACCATTTTTCGAGTACTCTCCAATGACTCCCCACATGGTATTTGAAAAATGACTTTGATTGCGTCTAAGGGGTTGAAGAAAAACACCGAAATTAATTGGTTTATTCAAAATAGAATGGCGTGTATCAACGCTTTCATTTAGAGTTATTGTTCGATGAAATATCTGTTTTATGTCAAACTTAAGCTGAACCCTGTATATCATTCTTGCAGAAGGCTCATCTTTCCAATCGTTTCCACTCGTAGAAGAATATCTTTGCCTTCTGCCTCTTCTTATAATAGATATTATGCAACGAGCTTATAATGATAGCTATTATTCACGAGGTGGAGTTTAAGCTACGAGCCGGAGGCGAGGCATATTATACTTTATCCACGACTACTGAATATATTTCTTGAAAATTTCCCATCTATTGAATGTGTGGGAAAGTCAAGTTGACACATGAGTTTGGAGAACTTTCCATTGCATTTTTGTAAAGAAGATTGTTTTTAATTGATATGATAAAAGTAGATTTGAGGTCCTCGATTGACAAGGTATAACCATATTTGTTAGTTAAAGTACTATAAAATACTAAATAAATGTCAATCTAATGAATATAATATTAAAGCCACATCTATGAAGCATCTGGCTGCAGTGAATAATAACTCATTATTCACTTGTGACTAATGGGTATCCTTATGGCCTGGAAAACAGACGTATAATGGGTGGATTATAAAATAGTCGTGGATAAATATCAATTTTCATACAGTTCTACATATCAAATAAATGTCATTTGATCGAAGAAATATTTTTGGAAGAAAAATGAAGAGGTACTTACATAGAGTGGAAAGCAGTTGAATGATCATTCTGGAAATTGTAATATTCTGAGTCTTATCATCAAATTCAACTGAGAATTAATCTTCCTTCAAAAAAGAGGAATATCAAATTCGACCGACTCTAAATCTAAATCTGCAGCATCAGAATTCATTACCATTTCATTTCGAACTCCAAAATAAATTTTCGGCATAACGAATTATACAGTACGAGTTATTGGCCGAACCGAACTAATTTGCAAACAATTCATTTGGGAAGTGCTTCAATTGAGTTATTTTCCAATTGTTATTCGGTGTACATTGGACATTATTCAACGAATTTCTAAATTCCGAATCGAATATGTGTTTTAATATTGGTGGGACATTCTGTGAATTCGTTACGGTGAAATTGAAACCATTGAAATTTCCGAATGTCGCAGATTTTTGGTTGACTCCATAATTATTTCATCATCCCTATATACACCTTTAATTACGGCAAATCTCGGATTTTTAGTTTTGTCGAATATGTATTGAAAGTTTCGTGATTGGATATTATATTCAATCGAAATACGTCCGACAAAACAACGGCACGAATAAAATTTATTCAGATCAGTGTAAATACTAATTTTTCTTTGTCACAATATGTCATAGTTTTTCGCAAATGTCTGTAGGTATATTCAGAGTCAGAAGCGGTCCAACTTACTGACAAATCATCCAACGTCAAAACCAATTATGTCCGTAACTACTGCTACTTTCGAAGGAAATGTTTTATCGGTCAATAAATCAATTTTTGAATGTCCACGTCTTTACTGGCCGCCCTAGAGATTTCTTTTATTGGAAAGAGCCCCTACACTTTGCCACCCGATTTTTTGAGATTAATGTGTTTTCATATCTGGCACCTTTATAACATCGAGGACATCTTCCAGTTCTCACTGAATATTTCCAAGAAAAAATAGAATCAATAGTTTGGTATTCGTCAAATTGCGCAATAAGTGTCGAATAATTCTTAGGTTTCTCAAATGTGACCATATTTCTGTTTGAATAATTTTCTCGTGAAATAATCATACCGAATACCACTCGAGATGATATTCAGGAGGTAAAATGTTTTTCTTGTAACATTCAAGAATGTTGCTTCACAGCTTTTCGTTCATGACATTTATTCCAGAATCACCCACCTAGTATTTTCGAAACAAATGAAAGGTCATTCGCCAAATCGGACAGTATAGTCAGTTTCCGTACGAGTTAGGAACAATTTTTTTTTCAGATGCCCATACGTGATCGATTTGAGTTCAACACACAGATCAAATTTGATGTAATCATAGATAATAAACATGAATGTCAAACATAATTCTGCATGTCTGCACCATAGACAAACTAAAAAATTAGATGAGCCACTCGTATATGTCGCGCCATCTGTCGGAGGAGGAGACTAATACACGAAAACATTATTTTCAATTTGAGAGTTAGATGTCGTTGCATTCATGGAAATCCTATCGAGAAAATAGTAAGTATGTAAAATCATTATTATCAAAAAACCTTTGAATTGTCAACTGACACAAGGAGTGGTTTGACACGTTCTTTTTGAAATATAATAAATTTCGATATGCCTGCAAGAGTGAAGACGTGCTGTGTTATTGGATGTGAAAATCGAGATGCAAGAATGTAATTATAAAATTTATATGTATGTATATTCTGTTACCTATAAGAATTAAGATACTCGTAGTTTTCAAAAAAGTTTTTCATGTATTGAATAAGTTTAGTAGGTAAATACTCATATTTTGTATTGTTGAATCATTATTGTTAGTTTTTGAAAATGTTTTCAATGCAATTATTAGTTTATTGATTAGATATTTATGAAATAAATCTGTATTTTCAATTGGTGATACCTATTTCAGTTAATAAATTTTATTCTATCCAGAATTTGATTATTGATCCCCATTACTCGATTCCAAAAGAAAATCAGATGAAAGTTCGTTGCAGGTATTATTTTCATGAGAATAAATTTCCTCACTCATCGATAACTTGCACAAATCCATTTCTGATATCCTTTTGGAAATTGAATTTCAAAAAACTTTTGCCTACATGGGAGTACCTACCTATTCAAAATGTGCACTACAGAATTCTTTTTGCGGCAGCTTTACGATACAGATTCCTTTTTCAATTGAGGTTACAATTACAGCAATCAATGAAATCAGAATATTGCTTCTCATATTTCTTCTTTTACTTCAATGGTATAGCAAACTCGAAAGGCTTCATAAGATGCTACTAATATTTCTGAGGGCAGGTCATAATCAGATGTACTTATCCTTTTTAACGGATATTTAAACACACTGATTTGATTCGATTTGATATAAGTATTCCAATAATTTCATACTAATGAAAAATGTTCGATCGCATGTCGTTTCCATAGTAATCTCGTCTGTGGCGTTCGGGGCTTAGAGACATATCATTATTCAGTGTATTCCTTGATAAAAGAGTGCGGGTTTTTCCGCACTGTTTAGCAATGTGACGTGCGGGAAAAGGGGTGAAAGCGCACGCTTGTAGAAAAACAACTCCATATTAAAATCAAGAAATTTTACCAGCAAAATTTTATCTGTAGCGTGCAAAATAACCGTATCAGTAATTCCAAGCCACGAGATATTCCCGAATTTTTTTCGACGCACAGTAGTCAAGTCATAAAAAGGGCTAAATATTCGTTTCCCGAATCCGATCAACATCAATCACTCAAACTCATCCAGATTTCGTGTAATAAGCTCCAGAGGAGCAGTAATTCATGCTGCATATTTCATGGAACGCGCTACAACTCCGATGAAACTTTTATTAGTTCGCGAAACACGCAGGGTTCGCCGGATTTAAAACCCCCATAAATCACCTCTGGCCATCGATAAACGCATTTCCGATTCAACACTCTTCGAGGGGGCGAATACTTTTATTTTGTATCCGGACCGAGTATGGGGATAGGTGAAATCGGATGGGCAAGTTTTGCGCCCCGAAAGTCGCATATATTCAAGGCGTGGCAGTCGCGGAAAGTAATATCTCGACTCTAAGAACTTCCTATCTGTAATCACTACGTCCAAATAAATCTCCCTTTTGAAAGTTGCCAAAATTCAATTTGGAGACCGTGCGAAGTTTCGTCCTGGACAGCCTGGTTCGCATTGGCACTATATTTTGTTCCGGCGAAGTTATGGAAAATAGATTTTTTGTCAGCGATTGACAATTTCGACGTGTTGGTTTTTGGGACGTGCGGAAGACGTTTTTCCAGATTTGAGCGTCAGATAGATGGATTTAAGATACGTCCATCTTTCTTTTCGTTCGACGTTTATGAGTATTTCAGACCAGATCAAATGTTCCTGTCCCAGTTCTAAAATACATGTTTGATATCGATCGGATCTATAATAATATCACTGAGTGCAAGTAACTCCGAAACCAATCAACCAAGTTTGCCTTTTAATGGAATCGTATGGACATGTGGGTGTCCTAAATCTACTTCGAAATTTTCATGTCCATTACTTGTTCCGTTGAGAACTACAGCGATCTGAAATTTGTTGATTCACATTGCACCGGTAAAATATTGAGATAGTTTTAAAAATTTCCCACTGATCTCCGTTAAATTTTGCAGTCGTTTCTGCATCATTAATATAAATTAAAAAAAAAGAATGTTAATAACCCCCAAACTACTGGACTGATTTGGCCGCTTACAAACTTGATAGCAGAATTCAGAAGTCAAACCTACACTGCTAGAAATTCCATCGTGAAATTTCCGCATTTTACGTTGGCATTCTTTAGCCAACGTAGAGTGCTATAATTTTACATAGCAAAATTACACTAAAATCTTAAATTTTCCTTTTAAAAATACATGATTTTTTATGTAGATTTCAAGATTAAAGTCATCGAATTTTATGAATTTCTACATCTTATTTTTACACTGGTGATGTAACATTGCATATACATTTTACTCAGAATTATTACGATGTAATGTTCATTAAATGACAAAAATAAAACACTTCGTTTCAGCTTATATTTATAAGAATGGAAATCAATTCAGTTTCTCAGTTCAAGAAATAGATGATTTGATGTCTTCAATCTGGAAGATTTATTTTTGTTCGGTAGCTTTATTTGCTGGTTCGGATATTGGTAATTTTGGAACAGTGGAATAGCAATAATAACATTAAGAATTATATTTTATATTAGCAGCAATCTTACAACTATATCTCTTAGCAACTCTAACTCATCTGGGTGGTAATTTACATATGTTCAGATGATCCACGATACTAATATTGAAACAGATTTCTTTGATTTAGTATGTGAATTTATAATTACTGTAAGAGATGGCATTACAAGTATTAAACAAGTTAAATTAATATAATTAAAAACCCTAACAATTTTCTTTAGGTGGAATATAAAAATAAACTCTGATAACTCTTAGAGAACTTACTACTAACCTGGAAGAAAGAAAAAAAATGCCATTCCTTTAGGTTTTCAATGAACAGGATTGAAATATGAATTGACATGAATTAATATTGACAATCAAGGCATTCTCAAAGTTGAAATTAAATAAAACATAGGAAGGAAAATATAAAGTTGTCACTGTTCATTTTTCATATTTATTATATACACAACGTTTTGTTCGTCAATTTCGTTTTTCATTTCATCAGGGAGTATGATGACGTCCCACTCACGCAATGAAGTCGAAATGTTATTGACCAACTGTTGGTCTATAATAAATTTAAGCCAAATTGTTTTATTTTTATCATACAATAAAATGACATCGTAATAAGTCGGAGTAAAATCCATTTAATCAAACAGAATAATAATTATAGCCGTTAAACTACATATAATTTTGTGTAAATCTTATGTTAAACTACCTCCATTTTTTGCAGTGTATTGTCGAAATTTCAAAGGCCTTACTTTATCTATTCGGGAGTTATCGTGTTCACGGCCGGACATTTTCGACCACGAATTTTCATCAGTGAATGTAACTGAATCGTCCGAGACCATTTTCAATTCAAAGTACTGGAACAACAGATATTTGGGGCAGAACGATAGCAAGTTGTTTTTCTAGAATCAAGAACGCAAAATGGTTGATTTAACTGAATCTAGAGATTTCATATTCGGAATTAAAAAAACCAAGACTGGACTTAAAAGTGATGATTTTTTTGTTCTGTTTCTTCGAAGACCGCTACAGGACCCTATTAAAGGACAATAATTTTCCATTTCGTTTTTGATATCGAATCAACATAATCCTCTACTTTTTTGATATTTTCTTACATTTCTTGTTAAGAGAATGAATATTTTGAAGAAAAATTTTAAAATTTTATCGAAACCTTTTTTTACTTTTTACTAAAAAATTGTGATTTATTAGCATGCTTAACTATTCAGAAATTATCGCTCATTCGTCTATATGTATATGGACAATGCATCCTGCCTAGCTTTATTTTGGATTTAAAACGGAACAATGCATATTTCACCCTAATGAGCAATAAATAGTGTAAACACGTCATATGTAATTCGGACTACACACATAATGCTAGTATTCAATAAACAATACATATATGCGACATTTGGGGGTATATTTCATGATTAATGTGTTCTGGAGTACGGGGGTTTTGTAAATTCAACCTTCTGTTGCAGCCATTGTTTCCACACTAGGAGTCGTTACAGTGTACGGTCCGTTATAAATCAATATTACTAACTTCCCTCGAAAACAAGAATTAAATTAAAAATTATTGCTGTCCTCACGCGACACATTTTTCATGAAATTAAACTAGTGAAATTACGATCCATAAATAACATTTGCAAGGAACTGTAACATGTGAATCAACTTAGGAAAAGACATTTTCAGTATTTCGTTAAATTATATCTTATTATTCACGGTAGTTTATTTTCCGAATGCTCCATTCATTATTGCTCTGGATTTATTGCTTTCGTTCATTTCTACGCTCTCTCGAATATAAACAGTTGCCGTAGACGTCTATTATATTACTTCATTGTTGCCATTGACTCGAAATTATGAGGTACGTATTATAGGATTCTTTTTTTATATGCAGGATGTTTTTTGAAGGACTCTGCAGAAACTATGAGGCCAAACGAATAGATGAATTCTGATAAGAAAACTTTCTATAACTAAATGGTAATAAAGGGTTTTCAAGAAGAGGTATATTTTGAATAGCCCGCTATTTTTCGGTAGATGTCACGTTGAAGCTGTGATTTTTTGACATTTGACAAGTAGTAAGTACGCACGCCGTTAATAAAAATGGAACGATACACTCTTCACGAACGCATTGAAATCATTAAAATTTCCCAAAACTGTTCGTAAATCCCATTTCCACCCCCCTCGGTAGCTTCGTCAACACAGCAAAATTTTCGCATCTGCTGGGCTCGGAAATTTCAAGAGTTATTGTGTTAAAAACCTCTCTATCCTCAACGTGTGACTGTTTAGTGCGGTTTATGGTCCGGCGGAGTCATTAGACCTTACTTTTTTGGAAATGAAGCTTGAGCAACAGTAACGTTGTCCCAGCGACTTCAACCAAGTAGACTTTTTTAAAGGAAAGAGATAGAGGAATCGCTTCTTCTAGTACAAAATGACATACGTGAAAGACAGAAAGTCAGGGTTGATTTGAATGTGGAGGAATCCTGTATGTGGCGCCCTCTATTAGTAGTATAAAAACTAATAGGATTTGGATTCTGCATCACAAACCCCCCCCCGCATATCACATTTTTCAATATTTACCTTTGTTCGGAGTTTTAAAGAACCAATAAAACAACCTTCACTTCAACATCCGTATTACTTAAAAGAAGCAGTTTCGGACTTTTTATTATATTTGATGGCCCTTTATCGCGTGTCACTAGACATGTACTTTTTTCCTTGCCACCGTGTATATCCACTGATCTATCCCTCAGTCTCGGTTTATCTGGCGTCCTTTCTGGCCATCTTTTTCGAAGAAAACCCCTCGAAAACAAACGCAATATAAAATGAAAAAATAACAAATGTGACTGAACGCCCATTTTGAATCGGTGTCTCAAAATTCATGATTGAAAATTAAATTCAATTTCCCCACATGCTGACATAGTAACTGATAGAAAGCGTTAAAGAAAACTGAATTCTTTCAGTTTTCTCATCGAGAACACCATCAGAAGTAGCTGTTAGTGGTAGTTTTTCAACTGAACAATCTGGAATGTTTTGATTCTTAGTGGAATGTATATGTGGACATGATATCAAATTATAATTTGAACAAATCAACAACAATTACATGATGTGAACGATAACAATGCGTTTATAATTTAGTTAGTCACTCGAAGTTCGTTTGAGAAGAAATAATAGCCATAATTGCTAGTGGTATACTCTACTTTATCCAGGGTTAATTTATTAAATCTCTCCACTGTCAACATATGTCTATGAGGGTTTTTTGACATTACGCGTTCGACAACATTCAAATGAAACAAATTCGAGGATCTCTCAAAAATATACGCGTTGGACTCCTGTGGCTCGAGCATGCGAGGCTTTTTATATTTCGAGAATATATTACTTCAATTCTAATGGAAAAATAGAAAACACAACTGAATAAAGTAAAACCCTTATTTCTTTCAAACAATAAATACATTCATTAAAAAATGCAACCCGTCATATTTGTAACTATTCATCAAATAGATACAAAAGTTTGTATATAGAGAAAGTAGCTCAAGTTATCACTGATTACTTTGTATCTCTATGAACATAATCTTCATATCTGAAAAGAAGAGAATATACTTACCTCATAGAATTACTCGGTATTCTTTGAAATCTGTTTACCAATCCTCAGATTGAGCTGCGACCCTTTTTTTCGATCGGTCAAAAGTTAACCTCTTGACATGCCTTTTGCCTGGAGATTGAAAAGATCTCTTCAATCTTTGCTCTTTCCTGAATACGATATATAACACCAGGTGCGTGAAAAGCACCTCTTTGCAAATACAATCCTGATGAACTAAAAATAACAGGGCATTTTTTTCAGAAATTCCTCCAACATAAATAGAAAAAAAAATACAAAACGGGTACTCAAGGAAACACAATGAGAAATCAACAAATATGTACCAACTGTTACTCGTTACTCTCGTTACAAATATCATCTCTAGGGGGAGTGTCGCTCAGGAATATTTGCCACTCGAATGAAATAAATTGTCTCCCTTTTCATTCCAACTTATCGAAGTAATTGGCATTGATCCACACAAATCCTTATAGCTATTCGTGTATGTATTCCATAAGGTCTCCGAAGAAAACCGTCGATTATTTCTCGATTCATTGGAACCGATAAAAAAAAACCGCGATATCAAAGATAAGAACAATTCACCTACCACCTAATTCAAGAACAATCACCCATATTTACGTCATCAGCTCACCCGAGTCACGATAACATCTCAATTATTAAAATGAAAACGCACCAACCACGCGTGTAGATAAGATTTTTACGAACACGAATAAAAGAAAATTACGCTAGAAAAAGACGTGTTGCTGGAAACAATGATCCATTAATTTCTGGAATCGATTGGGCGTAATAAACAATGACCGCTGTTTTCATTACTTTTTTTCATTCGTTCATTCTCAATTTCATTGGCGTACAATAGGCGAATCCAGAATTTCCACCTCGTGTCGGAAAACAGATTCGTGGGAAATGAAATGAAAGATATCATTGAATATATCCATTATTTTAAGTCAAGACTAATCAGAAAAATTCAAGAAAAGCCTTGAGCAGGTGCTTTGGAGCCCTCGTTCATTGGTGGAGTAATAATGCTATCACCTCAAAATTTTTAATGGGACTTGAGATTCATGCTAAGTATTCGTATGAATGCAAAATCTTAGCACGATGAGAATTATATTCTGAAAATTTTTCAAAAAATGAAATGAAAAAAAATCCTAACCTAATGAATTTTTATTTTTCTGTTAACACAATAGCCACAAAATTATTATTAGCATCTTGCAGGTGTTTTCGGTTTGTCTGAAATATTGAAGAATAAAAATTTCTAATGGCCATATTCTATGGTTGGATGGTTAATGAACTTAACCGCGGCATTTGGGAACCGAACTCACCATCTCGATTCTCTAGTAGGATCCCTTCGAAGTTATCGTGCTTACGACGGAACTGACCAGAACTGCATTTGACCACGGACCTATCATCAGGGGTCGAAACCTATAGTTTCACACCATTTTTGGCCCAAAATAAAAAAATTACAGACATTTGGGCGAATCGATATGAAGGGTTTTCCAATAAGAGGTGTTATTTTGATATCCAAAGAAAAATGTCATTTTTCAATGTAAATGATCGGATGTTTATTTCATTATGAAGAAGAAGCTATGCCCTCAATAGTGGAAAATAACATCAGGCATATGACCACCACGACCACGCTTACAAGACCATTCTTTTTTTTCCTTAACCAAATCGCAAAGTGGCTGCCCTCTATCCTTGATAGCCGCACGAATTCCACCTTTGAGGTCTTGAATCGAGGCTAGGCTATTGGCGTAGACCATCCCTTCCACGTGGCCCCAAAAGAAGAAGTCGCAAGGTGTTGAATCACAAGATGTCGGTGGCCAATTGTGATCACCTCATCTAGAGATGACACGGTCCGAAAACTTTTTCCGCAAAAGATCAATGGTTTTGTTGCTTGTGTGGCACGTAGCGCCGTCTTGTTGGAAGTAAACGTTGTTCAGATCAATTTCGGCCAAAAAAATCATTAATCATCTCTCGAAAGCGCAATCCATTCACCGTAAAGCCTGACGCTCACTTGGACGAGACGAAGCGACGCGTTAGTTAGTTAGTTAGAAACTGATCTTCGCTTCGCGCCTCCCAAGTCAGCGTCTACCCATTTGATTCAGTGCAAATCGTGCCCTGCGGAAAACAACTCTTCGCTTCGTTTCGTCTCGTCTCGCCCAAGTGAGCGTCAACCTTAACTGTTGCTCCAGCCTCATTTTCGAAAAAGTAAGGTCTAATGACCCTGCCGGACCATAAACCGCACCAAACAGTCACACGTTGAGGATAGAGAGGCTTTTTCAACAATAACTCTTGGGTTTTCCTAGCCCCAGATGCGACAATTTTGCTTGTTGACAAAGCCACCGAAGTGGAAATGGGCCTTAGCACTTAAAATGATTTTTCGATGACACGACGTTTTTTATGTTCGGCTGGCTTGAGTTCTTGTGTTTATTAAACTTTATAAGCCCTAAAATCCAAATCTCTATGCAAATTAGGTGTAATGACGTTTGTGGAAGTCCTAATTTCATATAGAACGACGAGGATGGGCAATCCTGGTTTTCTTCAACACTTTCGTCTATAGCAGCAATATTCTCGGCTGTTCTTGATCGACGTGCACGGCTTTTATTTTTCACATCACTTACCTGTTTCAACAGCTCAAATTTTTTCACTAATTTCTCTATTGACGTCCGACAAGATGCTTCACGACGACCCTGAAATGTTCGTGTTTCACGAACCGTCTCTGCCAAATTTCCACCATTTTATAGTTAATTTTTATAATTTTAATGCTTTCTTGAAGCGTGTATCATTCCATTTTTATTAGTGTGGGCTATTCAAAATAACACCCCTCACTGAAAAACTCTTCAGCATATTTAAGTAAAACAAGCGCTTAAAAAGATGTGATGCTCTGAACTTCTTTCCAATTTCTGGTATCGATTGAGCGCAATAAACAATGCCTGGTGGTTTCATAATATTTCCTTCATTCATTCATTCTCGGTTTCATTGGCGTACAGTATTCGAACTCAGAATTTCCACCTCGTGTCGGAAAAACAGGTTCGTGTAAAATGAAGCAGAGGGGAAACGCGATGAGTTAACGTTAGGTAGGCATGATTATTAATTATAGCTTATGAGACGTAATGAATACGGGTTATTTAATTACTCCTTCATAAATATTCCAACTCCTATTTGAAGCTCACTACTGCGCTTTCGTTATTTATTTTTGCGGTAATGTCTGCATTCTGGAATTCGGGTAGAGCGAGAAATCAAATACGAAAGCGTACATGGCTAAAGGCAAATTTCTCAAATGTTTCGTATTTTAGAGAATGAATTTACTCTCAAATGATTTAATTCATATAGGATAAGTCCGGGAGAGACCGACCAGATTTCGAGCAAAACAATGTAACTTTTATGTTTCTGAGATATACTGTAAACAAATGCGTGGGACTTGGGAGATGATTCCTCGATGAAAATAAGCAGGGGTAGTTTATATAATTTTTTTTTTAAATCGACCACCCTTGCGGTAACGTCTGATTTTCAAGATGCAGTTAGAAAAAGAGTGATTAACTAATAGTGATATTGGAATTTCAGTAAGGAAATATTTTACACGACATTAAACAGGTAACGGTTAACCTAAATGAATGAGTATAAAAGACTTTTGAAATTGCTGCCATCATCCACCAATAATATTATCCCGGAGATTTATCGTGCTCAAAATGGCAAAAGCGCATCGCAATTTTAAAATCTACTTTAGAATATACTATTCGCATTATCTCCAACAATGTCTAATTCTTCACCACATGATTATTAAAATACTGATTTTCGGAATGCAAATTATAGAATGAAGTGATTTACGCGCATTAGGGCATAATTATTCATTAGACTGTAGAATTCGACAGTAAATGCTTAAAAATTAATCATTTCCATGGAGAGCAGATAACCGAAATGAAAGGAGCATAAAAAACTTTCAAAATGACGATCATCAACCACCAATAACATTACCCCTAAGATTTATCGTGCGCAAAATGGTGAATGCGCATAGATATTTCACATTCAACTTTCGAATATAGATATGACGATCACATTATTTCCAACAATCTCATATTTTTCACCACATCATTATTGAAACTATCTGAAAATGAGAAAAAAGAGTGAACTAGTAACATAATGACTTAATCGACAACATTTCACTCGTCAGTATCACTTATATTTATAGTCCTGTGTCTGATTGGAGTATGATAAAGTTAGAAATTCGTTTTGAAGACCCTCTGGTATAATACCATCTCGGCAGAGCTTCTCCAAGTCTTTGAACTTTTTCAAACTGGAATTGTCTTTGAGTAAGCCTTTGTTATATCTTCCGGAATCCTGTTGCGCATATGGAGTTGTATGTTATGAACACCTTCCGATGGTAAAAATGAATATCGAAACTCTATCCCCAATATGCCTTTTACAAACTTAAGTGCACTTATGTTTGCCCATTTCACAGGATTATATTGATCATCCCTACTATTGCCGGGAACAAAATGTTGAATACTGTTTCAATTTCTAAACCTCCGTAATTTAGTTTTGTTACCACCAATGGCTCTGGTTTAGTTCGACTTAGTTGTAAGATGACGGCCATTGGAAGGTACCATAACCCTGATTATATAATAAAGTGATTTACGCGCAGGAGGGTGTAATTATTCATTAAAATGTAGAGATTACAGAAAATATCTGAGTATTGATTATTTCCATGGGTAAGGGATAACCGAAATGAATGGAGCATAAAAAACTTGCTATCATCAAACACCAATAACATTATCCCATAACATTATCATAGATTTGTCGTGTACAAAATGGCGAATGCGCTCCGATATTTCACCTTCAACTTTCGATTATACAGTAGAACCCCCGATTATCCGTGCCAGTCGGGACCAAGCCTTCGCCGGATAATCGAAAACACGGATAATCCAAAGACCTAGTTTTAATTTTCAACCATTTATTTAGACAGAGCTATGTGTCAAACAAACAAAAAAAAACGTAATACTAGATACATGCAACAAGAAATAACTTGATATTGAGTATAAATAAGGAAATATATCACACGACTTTCCAACCTCTGAGAATAAGCCCAACCAATAATATTTTATGTGAACGAAATTTATTATTTCCACGAATTATAGAATGAAGTGATTTACGCGCAGGAGGGTATAATTATTCATTAAAATGTAGACGATGATAGATAATACCTGAAAATTAATTATTTCCACGGGTAACGGATAACCGAAATGAATGGAGTATGAAAAACCATAAAAATTGCTTTCATCAACCACCAATAACATTATCCCGGTGATTTATCGTGCGCAAAATGGCGAATGCGCATCTCGATTCAACTTCAACTTTCGAATGAAGATATGCCGATCGCATTATCTCTAACAATCTCTTATTTTTCACCACATCATTATTGAAACCATCGCTGTTTTTGAGAATGCAATCAGAAAAAAAATTACCCAATTATGATATTGGAGTATGAATGAGGAAATATATTACACGACATTCCAACCTTAAAATAAGCCCAAACGATAATATTTTATGTGAACGAAATTTTTCATTTCCACAAATTATAGAATGAAGTGATTTACTCGCAGGAGGGTGTAGTTATTCATTAAAATTAAATGTAGAGATGACAGAAAATATCTGAAAATTAATTATTTTCACGGGTAACGGATAACCGGAATGAATGGAGTATAAAGAACTTTCAAAATTGCTGCCATCAACCACCAATAACATTTTTCCGGATATTTATCGTGATCTACTTTGAATATACTGTACGTATTGCTTTCAACAATCCTAGCTTTCTATTTGACTGAATAATTTCCGAAATCACTTTCCGTTGGAACTGAACAATCCACGAAATGATAAGGATTGAAATCAGAATCGCAGTAGAAATATCGACGATAGTAGTAAATTGCAAACTTTGACCAAACTGTTAGGTTATGTTATTGTTATGATGAAATGAAGTGATTGTGGAGATTAAACTGATTTCATCAGAACGCAAAATCAGTTGGAAGTGATGTGCATCAGTTCAACATCACGACATTGTCAAATAGAACGCCCATCAACTGATTTGCATCAGTTTGGAACTGGCGCAAGTTCAAATAGAAAATGCCAATGTCTAATTCTTCACCACATTATTATTAAAGTATTACAGTGATTTATACGCAGGAGGATATAATTATTCTTTAGGATGTGGAAGGTGACTGCAAATGCCTTAAAAATTGATTATTTCCACGGCGAGCGGAAATGAATGGAGTATAAAATAAAAACTTTCAAAGTTGCTGCCATCAACCACCAATAACATTATCCCGGAAATTTATCGTGCTCATCGTTATTTGAAATTCTACGAATATATGTAGATATACCAATCGCATTATCAGTTATAATACCACAAAAGCATAGACAATATTCGATTATATACACTGATACACTTGACTCGCGAATTCCGCGAAATATCACGAGAGCGCAGCTCGAGTGGTGTTTCGCGGAATACGAGGTGAATAATCGCAAAATATTGTTTATGCTCCAGTTGAAATACGTTACCATGTTATAATGAACATATTTTGAAATTTCTCATTCATTCATATAAATATTGAAGGTACAATTATTATAATAAATATGGGATGTATTATGGGTACTGTTGGTGATGCTTGACTTGAATGGATTGGGTATGCTTCTAATTTTTTCAATTATTTCCCTGTGGTGTTCCTCAATAAGTTACCAATAAGCTTTCAAAGATTCAGATGATCAATGGCTCATTAAAATGTATTGAAAGGGCATTTTCAGTAATTCACAAAAATATATTTTCGAGATAATTTATCTTCAGAAAATTATATTGATTATCCGTTTTTTGTTTTGTTGTCAGGTTTCCAGAAAAAATATTGAAATATCCGAATTAGGATGGCGAATTCAAATCTTCATAACAACAATGCCAACTGGTCATTTTGCCATGAATCGTCATGCTCCATAATTTTGTTTGCTCGTTGTTTGAACCAGTATAGAAACCGCATTTCCAATATTTAATTCAAAATTAAATCCTTGAAATTGCTAGTGAATCATTGAATGGGTAAATTCACCATTGCTCTAAATGCTGTCACATAATAAGAACCTCATAAGGTCGGTTAAGTTCGTTAACCAGCCAAATCGTACACGGTGTTTTATAAAATATGGCCATTAAAAATTTTTGTTCCTCAATATCTCAGAAAATACGAAACCAATCGGAATGAAATGTTACGGCTAAATGCCAGATGCTGATAACAAGCCTCATCCAGAATTCTGTGGTCATAGTGTTAACAGAACCATATGAAAATCAATTGTAATATTGAAAAGAAGAAACTTTACAGTTCCATGAAAAGATAATTGATTCAAGTGAAATTTATGTTATGAATGCAGATTCATACACTGAATGTTCGTGCAAAATTTTGTGAAAGAAGAATTTTTACAATTCCATAACAGAATATCCGATTCGAGTGAAATTTACTTTGTTGATCAAAATTGATATACTGAATGTTTATGCAGAATTTCAAGAAGATCGCATCATCAGAACCATATAATTAAATTTTGTAATAATTTATTTCTACAATTTAATTTTTGAATATTTTCCATAATCTGATTCCGAGTGTGGGGAGATTATGCATTTATATATTTGGTATAAAACTCAAATCCCACATAAAATTTTGAGGTAACACTCTTATTTGTCCACCAAAGAACCAGCTCTCAAAAGCTCCCGCTGAGGGCTTTTCTTAAAATTTTCATTAGATCATTCCCATTTCCTGTGTGTTCTCCTTAAATTTTTTGGGTAAATACTAAATAGAATGCGATATTTCAGATTAGTATCGCATTCTTTCTGCAGCAGCTTTAGGCATGTACTTGGTCAGAATTTGCTACTTCAAATTCCTATCCTGGTGGCATGCAGGAAACAATATCTATATCACTTGAATTCCTCATTAGGCTTCCGGTTCACTTCGTGGTACGTTGAAATCAATGATAATATTGAAATTCTTGTTCAATCGCTTTGATAGATATTCTGTTCTGAACGGTAAGCGGCGTATAGTAGTTAAAACCTTTTCTCGTAAAAGGAAACAGGGTACATTTGATGAGCTCTAGACCAACAAATGAGGAAAAACCCAACAACGCTTGTGGTAAATACAAGATTTTATTTTTCAAGAAGAAATCAATTTATTACCGTAAGTCCATAAATATCGATTGTTCCTATGATTCTCACACCATTTAACTTTAACTAGTTATACACTCTAAGAAATTTTCGAACACCAGCCAACACCCGCTGACACCAGCCGTATTTCCTCAGAGGTCCTGATATTTGGTGTTATTTCGCACCTTCTAAAATAACACCGACGTTCAAGAATTTTCTGGTGTGTTTCATGATTTCAAAGGAGTTGCCTTTTTCATATAAATAAATCAACTTTGACACTGAAGCGAGTGTGATTTTCATTCGGTTCTTTGCGACTTTGCACTTGTTTGGTGTTAAATCGCACTAGAGCGGTGTGATCTCAAATGATCATCCAGTGTGTTTTGATACTGACTCAGTTCAGTTATTTTTCACAATTTATTAGTGTGAAATACTATACGAGTTAGATCGGTTTCGGTGTGAAATCACACCGTTTCAGTTTTAATTTGCACTAGCTTAGTGAAGTTGCAATAACCTGTTCGGTGTTATTCAGCACTGACTTAGTTGAGATAAGGAATGACAAATTTATATCTGAAATTAAAAAATGCAATTCAGCGACTTGAATATCAGATATTTAATACATAGGTTCTTTTGAAGCTAAAATAATGTATCATGAACCATAAATTATTAATTATTATTTAGCTAGGTACTTACTCCTTATGTTAATCTTTTGTTCTGCAATTGTTATTCCTTAAAAGTCTTTCAGTGTATTCGTGCAGGTTTTTAAAACAATTCAATCCATTTGATTCATTCATAATGAAAGATTACAACAATATTTGTTGCCAAAACAAAAACATTTTCCTGTTGATAAAATATATTTTCTTCACACTGATAAATACATAATGAACAGATAGATATGTACCTGATGGTAGACCAAGTGAGGGGTTGACAGTAGAGGTATCTCCCAAAATACCCTAAGGGAAGGTTCTTCAACTAGCTTAAAAAAAGATCAGATATAAGCACTTATAAATATAAATAAATGTAAATTTGTACATCGTATGCATTGAAGTGATTCAGTCAATTTCCGTCAATTGAAAATATATGGGTAAATAATCTCAACAGAAATCACAATAAATATTTCCACCGTATAACCTAATCAGGTATATTATACAAAAAAAAAGTTTCAACTCTTGTGAAAACTGAAGGAAGTTACCTGAATCAGTTTAAGTTCAAATTCGTAGTACTTACTTTCAAACAGTATTGATTTTGTCCTCGAATCATCAGCCAAAATGAACTTTTCTCTATATCCAAAACAAATTTTCACGCATTTCACTTTCTTCACCTCAACCAATTTCACACTTTCGATTCATCATCACAAAGGCACATACAAGAAACAGAGATAGATATGAAGGTGAAACCATTCGCAAGTCCTGTTTTGACTATGCTGAGGACTCTTTGTAGAGCCGCCAAGAATTGGAACTATTGCTATTAACATTGTTGCCAAAGTTATTCGATTGGAATAATCAGTTCATTAGACACCATGGTTCTAACTGTGTGACCGCTCATAATTTGGCAATATCTGGCAACCATGTAAAAATACTGAAGACAAACTAAAGTAAACGTATGGGTTTTTCATATTTTTGGTGCGTATTTTGATTCAGTTTTGGTGTGAATTTGAAACATGATTTGGCCGAAAAAACACTTCCAGGTGCTTTTTTTGTTTCTACATGCTTCAGAAGTAACACCTGATCATTTCTGTGAAATTATTTTTGAAACTTCAAACATGCAGTGTATATTTTCACCCAAGAGATGATTTTCTGATTTATGGAGCAATTTGTTTGTTAGATTGGTGTTATAGCTTGATAAACACAGTGGTGTTTCAAATATTTTTCTATTCATCTTGATTTTGTTCCTGTTTGTGATAATGTGTTTCATGAATCACACCACTTAACACTATATTCTCATAATTTCGATAAAAATGATAAAATTGTGATATAAAAGGGAAAAATATGTTTGATAGTTTAGTATTAGCATTTACACCGGGATTTTTTTTAGAGTGTAACCATCCGCCTGAAGAAGGTTCTGTGAGCCTATAAATTGAAGATTGTATTCATTTCGATGATTACTATTTTCGATTTATCTATGTTTCAAAATTTGTTTGGTTAGCCTCCTTGAAGGCAAAGAATTTTTTGTTTGTCATTTTTTATTTATCTTAAAATCACTTGGCTTTACAGTCGCGAAAAAATTGGGTTTTCCATCACTCGGAATAACTTGCATGAAGGCCACTGCTAACATCTCAAAGAGTGAAGAGGAAGTAATCAGTGCTTTCAGCATGCGATCTGTGATGATTGAACTTCTCATTTGACACTACTAGATGTCACTATCTGTAATTTGCTACTCGATATCTTCTTACAAGTAGTCTTAAGTTTTTCAATAGGATGTTGTTTCTGAGGGATATGGGACACTGACGAGGCCTAATGAGGCCGAAACCGGTCTGTCTCTTTCCTCATTGACAACATTGTGAATTATCATTCCAGTCCGCCTGAAGAAAGTTCTGTGAGCCTATAAATTGAAGATTGTATTCATTTCGATGATTACTATACTCCGTTCACGAAAGGTTGAGCACATAGCAGGCGTTTCTTTATTTATCTGAAGTTGGCAGTACTTGCTGTCATAAGGTAAAATAAAGTCAACGTTGCCGAATGTATCTGGCCTCGTCCGACTAGCTTGCGAGTATCAGACAACTCTATGCAATATTGACAACATTGCGTATCAATCTGACAAGAAAATAAACATCATAACCTAAAATTTCAATATACACAGTGGAAATGTCAAATTATCATGGCCAACCGACGGCTCAACCTTTCGTGAACGGACTATATTTTCGAATTAGATATCTCTGTTTCAACATTCAAGGTGAGTTTTTTCGAGGTACTCAGTTAAATGGATTGATCCTAATCATTCACATCGGTTTCACATTTCAATTCGTTCCTTAGCTATATTTATTATGAACATTGAAAAAAATAAAAAAAAGATTTCTGAGTATCACTCAGCTGAAACTAATTAAATAACTCTTCAAAAATGAAAGTTCCGAAAGCACTAAATATTTTATCGGTCGAAACCCTCTGAACTATCGCTGAAACGATCCAACTGATCCGCATTCTCCGTAAATTGGCAGAAACCGCTTTCAGAACTTCTATGAATGATGTTAATCGCCAACCTAGAACACGGGATTATATTTATTGATTTTCCTATTGCTGAATATTCTTTCAAGAATTAATTCGATGCCTTGAATGGAGTCGGGAAATTGAACTAATATTAATGGATATAGAGCTTCGAACTCTATAATATTAATCTGGCAGTTTTTCTAGGAAGGTATGACTTCGAGTTAGTTCAATCTGGATAAAATATACATAGGCGTTTTACGCTCTGAAATTACTCTAAATATTCAATGAATATTTCGTTCAAAGCTAAGAAGATGGTCCTCATTTCTTCCGAAAAAATATTCGCTAAAAAATCTGATAACCTGAGATATACAGGGCCATAAAGAGCTGCACCAGTTTTCCTCTGAAAATCTTGATGAAAGAATTGGGAATTACTCGAGAAAATTATTATGAACTTGGTGTGCAATAGGGGAAAAAACCCTGTTTTGATAGCTTTTAAAAAAATACGTACTTCAATAATTCCATGATGCAATCAAAAGATATTGACAGCAAACCGCCAAAAGACTTTTTTGACTCCTTCAGATATTCTCTATTTCACTCGTGATTCGCGTATTGGAATTCTTCACTATGCTGCAACGCACTACTACGCTGAGTAGTAGTGTAATATGTCTGGGTAAAGAATGCATTGGTTCAGTCTCAGAGTAAGAAATAAACATAGAGATGCCCATACGCGTGAATAGTGCTACATTTCTGCACCATGTTCATAATAGTTATTTTTGTACTAAGTGCGAAAATGAGTGTTTCTCCATGGCACATGAGACTGTAAATTTTTGGTCGAGACCGTAGGTCGAGGCCGAAAATTCACTCAAATGTGCCATAAAACACGAATCTGTCTGAAATATAATAATTGAAGATAATGCTTCAAATACAATATTTCTATGCATTCTATGTCGGTACTACGGTGACAAAAAGACTTTTTACGGTGAAAAAAAGTGATCATCCACGCATTCAAAGCGATGAAGAAAAGTCAACTTTTTTGACAGTTGTACAAAAAATTTTTTTCGAGTATTTTTCAATTCTTTCATCAAGATTTTAAGAGGAAAATAGTGTCAGCTGTTATGACTCTGTATATCTCAGGTTATGAGAATTTTAGTGAATATTTTCGCGCAAGAAATGAGGACCATATCCTCAGCTTTGAAAGAAATAATCACTGAATATTTAGAGTCATGAAGTTTTCACAAAATTAATCATTTTCAATAACGAAGCTGAAAATATAAAAAATGTTGAAAACCATAATTCCCAAACACCCGGTACATTACCCCGAATTGCACAAATGAATCACGAAACTGCATAATTTCGCATTCCATCATGTTATCATTGAAAAACTGCATTCGGTCATTTTCATTTGTTGAAACAGAACTCATGTAGTTTTTTGAAAACACGCTGTCATGCAAAATTAATAATAATTTTGACGCACTTGAGCGATTACTCACGAATATATTGTGTATATTGAACAACTCCACTCACAGAAAATGAAGAGTTATTCATAAAAACGTTTCCTATGTTTTCCATCGTTGATAACAGATAGTGATAACGCGCCACAGTCATGGGGTTGAACTCTATGTTCTGATCCATTACATATCCCAGCGGAGTTATGCGTAATGCCTATCCATTACTATATTTTACGATTATCGCTACAGATATGCATCTGAAATACGGGGACGAATTGATAGGTGTGCTCGTATAGGAATTGATTCGGAGATAGTTTTAACAGTAGTTGGATGTGTATCATTTTTAATGTTGGCAGTGGCGTAGTAACGCCACCACGGGCCTGTGTTCGAGATATTTTCCGGGCCCCTACCCTCACTAGCAGCGCTGCCTTCTGGTACATAATTAAAAAAATAGATAAGGACAAAATAAAACCACATTTTATTGTCACTTATATTAGAATAGTGACAATACAAAGAACGTGGGTATACCTTCCACATATAAATATAACCAACTAACAAAATAATAACTACAACAAATAACAACTATAAGCAAAATGAAAACAAAAAACAATAATTTTAAAACCAAATTAACATATAAATATATTATTAATATGATAAATACAAAAGAGATAAAAACAAAGCGAAATCAAAACTTTTTCTTGCGGGCTTTCGAATTTGCAAAATTTGTCACAATATTAGCTATACTTAATGTTTGGGCAACTTCATTTTCTATAGAAATTATTGAAAATAATTCTAGCAAGATTCTTGAGACAAGTAACGAAGTAACTTGTGAATTATATCGTCGAGCTATAATTATTTTGGTTTATAAAGAAGTGTTAGTGACCAATTACCAATTCGAACATTTATCCTTGATTATATACCGAAATATTTTGAAAATAATAATCTGATAACTCGACGATACAATTCACAATTCACTTAGTTTTCAATTCTATCAGCAATCCCCAAAGACTGACCCGCATTCTTTCATATTAAGAGAGGCGCCTAACGAAAAAATCAGCAACGTGATGAATTATAGAACTCACCTTCAATAACACTTAAAGTCCAGAAATTCAAAAAACGCTAAAAAAAGTCAAGAATTTTGAGAACTTTCACTCTGAACACACTCACAAGCACAACGTCGTTTCAAATTCGAATAGGTATAGGTACTTCTACTTATTTCTCTAGAATAGGAATAGAAGTGAAATGATTTCGCATTTCCCCTAGTCCAAAAAAAATTCCTATGTACATGAAGAATCCTACATCAAAGAAGCGCTCAAAAAGAAGCCGCCCAATAAAGCGATCATCTGGTGACGTTAAGGTAATGTAATTATCCCCTAAACAGAATGCCGACACGCTTCATGCAAAGAGTCGGTACGATTTGTCCAGGCCGCAAAATGATTACGGGGATAGCAATTTTCACCAGAAGAATATAAATATAAATAAGGAATTGTTGATTCAACGTTTTCATTTGTGTGCGATGTGGTAAATTTTAATAACAATCATATTTCTGATATGAATTGATAATTTTAACTAGAGTTTCGGAGATAAGTTGGTTTTAGTACAAAATGAAGGATTTATTCTGCAAGAAAAAATAGTATAGTCGTTCCAAGCCCGGGCCCGTGTTCTTCGAACACGCCGAACACCGGTCACTACGCCCCTGAATGTTGGTCAGGTATGTTGGTACCCAGATGATTTGTGGTTGGTGCATGCTCCTTTTATTACAGGATAACAAACCAGTAATGAGGTGTAATACCCTTTTATAAGCTTGATTATAGACATATTTAACTTTTATAATTGAATTCAATCATATTAACTTGGCGGTATTTTGAATGGATGTACATTTAACGCGTTTGAATATATATTCATAAAATTTTGTAGGATATCAACAGTATCGATACAATTCATTGAATTATATTTTACAGTGGTAGTTCTGCTCATAGACTAACTAAACGGAGAATAGATGAGACACAAGTAGAACAAGCTTCAATGCCATCTGTTTTTGTACAACATTACTAATTCGTGAAAAAAGCTCAATTGAAAGAGGAATCTGTATCGTAAAGTTGCCTCAAAAAGAATTCTGTAATGCACCTTTTGAATAGGTAGGTACACCAATAAACAAGAGGCAAAAAAGTTTTTTGAAATTCAATTTCCAAAAGGAAATCAGAAATGGATTCGTGCAAGTTATCGATGAGTGAGGAAATTTATTTTCATGAAAATAATACCTGCAACGAACTTTCATCTGATTTTCTTTGGAATCGAGAAATGAGGATCAATAATCAAATTCTGGATAGAATAAAAATTTAGTAACTGAAATAGGTATCACCAATTGAAAATACAGATTTATTTCATAAATGTCTAATCAATAAACTAATAATTGCATTGAAAACATTTTCAAAACTAACAATAATGAATCAATAATACAAAATATGAGTATTTGCCGACTAAAACTTATTCAATACATGAAAAACTTTTTTGAAAAACTACGAGTATCTTAATTCTTATAGGTAACAGAATATACATTTGAATTTTATAATTACCTTCTTGCATCTCGATTTTCGCATCCAATAACACAGCACGTCTTCACTCTTGCAGGCAATCGAAATTTATTATATTTCAAAAAGAACGTGTCAGTTGACAATTCAAGTTTTTTGATAATAAATGATTTCACATACTTACTATTTTCTCGATGGGATTTCCATGAATGCAACGACATCTAACTATCACATTGAAAATAATTTTTTCGTGTATAGTCTCCTCCTCCGACAGATGGCCCGGAATATACGAGTGGCTCATCTAATTTTTTAGTTTGTCTATGGTTCTGCTTATTATGATTCATGCAAAACGACAATGTTCAGATGGCGTAAATTCGGTCTGAATTAAAAGGATTATAAATGCATTATAAAGTAGAGTTAATTTGCTTTCAGAAAAGTTAACATATAGTCCCCCAGTACGACGAACTGAATTTTTTTGATACAATAATGTTAAACTTTGTGAGTGCTTTTTGCGACGAGTCGGACAAACTTTATAATGCTAAAACTTTCGGCGCTGCTGCGTTTTCCAATGCATGGTTACCGAAATGGTCAATATAATATAACTGTGAGTTTCCGTTTTATACCAATTTGATTTCTTTTGAATATTTAGAGAAATTTAAAAATACAAAGTTGTCCCCTTGTTGACAAAAAATTATGCAGCGTATTGGTTGTCTACCACCCTGAAACTGTCAATTTACGTGACTATGACATACAGATTTTATTCTTTTGAAATTCATTTACAAAGTGTTGCTAAAAAATTGCGAACAAACTCATGCTGATTGTTAAAGAAAAAATTCGAGAAAACTCTGAGATGGGGCTTTTAAGCGCTCGTTTATTGGTAGAGCAATAAGACTATTTCCTCAAAATTTATATGAAACTTAAATACAGAATTCCAGCACAATCGTAATAATATCTTGGCAATATTCAAAAAATGAAGAATGTAAAAATAAATAATAAAAAAAAATAAAATTCTATCGTTCTAATGATACGATCCTCTTGAAATCTTGCATGAACATTCAGTAATCAGTCTTGTTTAACAAAATAAATGTCACTCGAATCGAATGTCCTGCTATGGAAATAAGAGATTCTTCTTTTCAATATTCCAATTGAACTTTCTATGCTTCCGTAAACACTATGGACACAAAATTTTGGGATGAACATTTAGTGTATCAGTCTTCATTCATAAAATTTCACTTGAATCGATTAGCTTTTTATGGAAATAAAAGTATCTTTTTTCAAAACATTCCAATTGATTTTATATGGTTCTGTTCACACTATGACCACAAAATATTGCATGTAGCTTAATATGAGCATCTTGCATGTGGCCTCAACATTTCATTTCGATAGGTTTCGTTTTGTCTGGATATTGAAAAACAAAAAATTTGAATGGTCCTATTTATAGAACCCTGTACGATTGGCTGATAAGCGAACTTAACGGGTCATTTGGGAACTGAACTCACCCTGAAAATCTCGATTCTCTAGGAGGATCCCTTTGAAAGTTATCGTGGGAAGGACGGCCCACGGACTGAATTGAATTTGACCACGAATTCGTCATCAGAAAGTCTAACCCTATCGTTTTGAAACCATTTTCGGTTCAAAATTCGAAAATTCAGACATTTGAGCAAAAAAGGAAAATGAGCTGGAAAATGCTTATCAGTTTTTTCTACAGGAATTTGACAATATGTTCCCCTTATTTTCGCCTGGAGTTTTCTTCCATCATCATTCTGTAAGTCCTCCTTGAGCTACTAATGAGATACCAATGACACAAAAACATCCGCTGCCATGTTTTAAACGAAGATTTTTTATCTCCCAAATGTTATAATTAAATTCCTTTCATACTTTCTTCTTGCATTTCTGATTATTTTTTGTGCAATTAACGTATTTGCCAGTTTTCTCGTATATCACATATTACCATGCCAACAATGACCCAACCATCTACCTGCTGTTTTTGCTGCACCACCTTTACTGTTATCATTCTGATTGAAACTTTAATCACTCCGTTCTAAAGGCGCAATTAATACCCGAAAAGTGTAACGCTTACATTTTCTTCCAAGCGTCTGGTATGCATGTAATTACATGCATGAGCCCTAGGGAACGATCCGACCAAAATTCTCTCATTAAAACGCTTCCCTGCAACGAACTCGACAAAATCGCAATCACGGCATAACGTCTGTGCGAAGTCGAGGAACAATAAGGCAGTCACTTAAATTCCTCCTTTCGTTATGATTCGCTTCAGGATCAAGTTAGGAACCTCTATTGTGTCGTAAACAGTTGTAAAACAGGGACCGAGAGGCGTCTAATCCATCTTGAAGGGTTGAAAGTTTCGAGATTTACGGCTGTATAGCAGTAAAGCCATTTCAGGAACGACATAAGATTGATGTCTCACTTCGGTGACCGCACATGTTGTCCTCCGTGCACCCCAAGAAAGGGGGCCAATCGATACGCTCCTACAGGATATTTCCCCGAGGAATGGGCGATACATTCATGTCCTTTGTTTTCATTCGGTACGGCTCGTCCCGACGAGAAATATGAAGAAAGATCGAGCAGTTTTGAAATTCGTGCGCGATATCTCATCCGATATGATGTCATAAATATTGACACTTCGTTTTTCGCTCCATGGTTATTTTATCTGTTATTTCGTTTCATTCTTTTCTCATCCTGAATCGAGCGTTGAGTGGAATCGTAATAAGTGAAAGAACTATACTGATGGACAAAATTAGAGCACCACCTAAATTTCGTTAAATTTTAACAATTGATATCTTCCCAATCTTCAGTCGGATTTTAACGTTTTTTCTTTCAATTGTAGCTCTGTTATTGTCGAATTTCCTCCATAAACAGAAGTCCAAAAAAATAGAACCTTCATGTTGTACAGGGCGTTTAAATAATGTCATGTTTTATAGTCAAATTTTAACTTCTTTGTGGGCAATGCCAGGTTGCTGAGGCATATAAAAACAATAAAGGTTTGTAGCCTAGTATCTCTCGAGTATTTTGTTTTTTTTTAAACCAATTTATCTTGAAGTCGTTCAGAGATATTCAACTTTTTATCAACTCTTGTATTTTATGCATTAGCCATGAATATCTTCGCAACCATTTGTCCGATTTGAATGTTTTTTTTAGTTGTAGCTCTTTTATTGGCGAATATCATACTACAATGAGGTGTTCAAAAAAAACCAATGCATCATGCTGTACAGGGCGTTTAAATTTTCGGGTTTTCTTCATTACAGTTTAACGCCTTCTGTGGGGCAATACCACACATATGAGGCTTCTAAAAACTATACAGTGATGCAGCCTGATGTTTCCTGAGTATTTTGCTTTTTTAAAAGGCAATTTAACTTGTACCCTTCCAGAGATATTCACATTTTTATAACATTTGCATTTCATACAATATATTGACAATGAATATTTTCAGTCGAGTGATACTGGGGTTTACAGTTGTCATAATTTTCTCTAATTCATAAAATCCATTCGAAATTAATAATTGTGTAAATTTCTAAAGTTTTCTTTACTTTCCATAAGTCTATGGAGACAACGGCCAAAGAAAGATAAATAAGAATTAACTTTCAACACAAAAATAAACGAAAAGAAATTGAGCAAAACAGAAAAATGTATGATGTTACGAAAATGTGAATAGCTCTGGAAGGGTACAAGTGAAATTGCTTTTTAAAAATGCAAATACTCATCTAGAATTGAGTGTTGAATAGAATCGAAATAAGAGAAAGAACTCTTTGCATTTAGATCAAAACGATACGAGGAATTTTATCACATGCTTCATCATTGATGAACAGAAACATACAAATTTTTGATAGTTGTACTCATATTACAAATCAAACCAATCTGATAAGAACAGAAACATACAAATCTTCGATAGTAGTAGTACTCATTCGGTCGATTTGTAATAATATAACATTTGTTCAAACCAATGTTAATGTTAATCGTGCATGGAATGTTTTCACATGCTTACTCATTAAACCAATGTTATATTACCTATTACAAATCAGACCAAATAAGTATTCGAAATTGTTGATAAGACACAAAAATGTGCGAGAGCAAGATTCGATGTCCGACTCCTTCGCCATTTTGCAATGACCACGTATTTCCGAAATATTGTTTTTTTTCTTGAAATCAGTTTTCATTTGTTGAATGTGAAGTTAGTTCTTCCCAATGATAATATGTTTGAAAATTCTAATTTTCACAATAGAATTATTTTTGGTTTCACCTCCATTCAAAATTTTCGGTTGACCTTCTGAAACCCTGGAAAATAGAACTGTTCCATTGTCGTTGTTATGAAATAGAATACCATTTTCTCGAAGCAGTGTTTTGGTGCAAAAGGACACGTTATTTTCCCTTTTGTAACAAACTTCCAATGCACCCCACCAAACTTTCTGCAGAAAGAAAACCCCTTCTCGCCAATAGGGGCCGAAATAGAATATGAGATATTCAATTTGAATTTGCACTACTGATAGGTTGTCATCATATTCGATTTTGGAAGTCATTCAACTACTAAAGTACTGAATTCACAATCAGTTATCCGAGGCAGTAATAACGGTAACATCTCGATTTTTCGAATTATTCGTAATTGCGTAGCTCTAAATTATATCTATATCTCCGCGCCTCCCCCCTGGTCTGGAAGCTAGCGCATGTGAAAAGTTCAGTGGAATTCCTAGTGCATAAAGGAGGCGTTAATTCTGTAATTTGTCACTAATTACAAAAGCGAATCGAAATCGTTGAAAGACACAAAGGGATCACATCATAATGGTCAATACACTTGCTAGACCATATTCGAGTCCCGGCACCTGCGCCATTTCGCAATTATCACCTTTTCCCAAATTACTGTTGTGTAATTAAAATCAATTTTTATCAATTAAATGTGACTTTTCACCGAGTTTTTCCCAATCATTATACTGTTGGAGATTCCAATAGAGACACTCCGAGTTTCATTCCCATTCAAATATTTCTCGCATTTTTCTTTTGACCTTGGATGTTTCCTGGAATAGAATATTTTTTCCATTGACGTCGATTAAAAATAGAATACCATTCAGAGGCTAGCGCGTGTGACATATTCAGCAGAATCCTTAGAGCAAAAGGCACGTTATTTCCTATCACTTATAGGAATTTTATTGTATATGAGACATGCTGAAAATTTATAATAAGAAATGAATACCTATATCCAAGCTATTGAAAAAAACAATTATTTGAAGAAAAATTTTTATTTCTGGATGAAAATTAAAAATATATTTTAATTTTATCGTTTTTATAGACAACCAAACTTCTGCCATATGTCGAACAGTTTTTGATATGTTGGAGTTTTAAGGAATGTTTTCTAAATTTTTTCAGCTGTCTTCATCATTTTATCTTTAAATCAATGGTCTTACGACAATATTCGATACAATATTCTTTAATCGTATCAGTCAATGTGGCTATGTTTTTGAACCTGTTGATTATTTTGACTGATAATAATGAATAAAACATAAATCTCGAGCATTTTTATGTAATCACAAAACAGTCCAGTTGATACAATAGGAATTTATCCGGATAAAATGAAAACATAACGTGAACATATAATGCCACCGCAAAACATGCTGTTCATTTTCTTCGCTTAATGAGAAACCCTCCATGTTCGTTGATTCGCCGCATTCGCTCAAGTGAAATATTTCACGAAATAATCTCTTTTCGAATCGCCGAATCGAAACGATTTAAACAAACAGAACCCTATCGAAATCGTTGAAAGAAACAAAGGCATTATATTATAATGATCAATACACTCGCACGACCACATTCGAGTCCAGGCACTTTCGCCATTTTGCAATTAACACATATTCCTAAATTATTGTGTCATCAAAATCAAATTTTAATTGATTCAATGTGAATTTTCGCTGGGTTCGTAGAGACACTCCTGGTTTATTTCATTTCCAATATTGCTGGCATTTTCTTGGTACTTTGGTTGTGTCCTAGAATACAATAAGTTCCTATTGACTTCGATTAACAATAGAACACCATTTAGAGGTGAGAAATTCAGCAGAATCCTTAGTGCAAAAAAATATATTATTTCCTGTCATTCATAAAAATTTTATTGTTTATGAGACTTGTTGAAAATTTATATTGAGAATGAATATATCCACGCTATTGGAGAGTCAATCATTTCAAGAAATCATCTTCATTTTCAATAAAAGAAACAAATCTATTTTTTGCGATCAAACTGAAGGGTGGCCGCACAGAGCCCTATTCAAATTGGTGAAAGATACAAAGGGATCTCTCATTATAATGATCAATATACTCGCACGACCACATTCGAGTACCGACACCTTCGCCATTTTGCAATTATCACGTATTCCTCAATTATGTTGTATCATCAGAATCAAAAGTAAATTTTCTCTGAGTAAGTAGAAACATCCCTTGTTTTTATCTCCATTCAAATATTTCTCGCATTTTCTTTTCACCTTGATGTTCCTAGAATACAGTATTTTTCCATTGACGTCGATTTAATGTAGAATGCTTTACAGAGGCTAGCGCTTGTGAGATATTCAGAATCCTTTGTGCAAAAAAGCACGTTATTATCTGTCATTTAGAGGAAGGAGTTAAGGATAATAGAGGCATGTTTAAAATTCATAGAGAAATGAATATAACCATGCTATTGAAAAATATCAATTATTCGAAGAAATAATCTACATTTTCCAATGAAAAAACAGAATATAATTTTTGCGATCAGTCGGAAGGGTTGAATTTTATATTTTTAATTTTATCGCTTTTTATAGGCAATCAAATTTTTAAGAAATGTTTTTCAGTTTTTTATAGCTGTCCTCATCATTCTTCCTTCAAATCAGTACAGTTTCTGAAAGTTTGTTGTCGTTTATTTGTAAAAATACATCATATAGGAACAAAATATAAATGTTTTTTATGTCGTGAAGTCGAGAGTTCGAATATTACATATGTTATAGCAACATAGAAACTCAATTCAATAATGTTAATCGACCAACATGACAGTTTTTCCCTGAAAGCAATGCGATTTCCATACTAGCCTTCTTCTGAAAAAAATTCGCAATCTCACAATATTCGATACAATATTTCTTTAATCGTATCAGTCGATGCGACATGTTTTCAGACCTATCTATTATTTTGACTCGTAATAATGAACGAATCAAACAAAATCCCCGAGTATATTTCCATAAATCACAAACCATCCCAGTTTATAGCAACAGAAATTAATCCGGAATAAATGAAAAATAACGTGTACAAATAATGCGAACGCAAAACATGCTGTTGATTTCCTTCGCTTAATGAGAAACCTCCATGTTCGTTGATTCACGCATTCGTTGGAGTGAAATATTTCACGAAATAATCTCTTTTCGAATCGTCGAATTGAAACGATTTAACCGAACAGAACCCTATCGAATGAACCGCAAGAACCAGTTAACGAGGAATGTAACTCTGCAATTCGACCTCTGAAAATCGAAGGATATTATCGCTGTTCGGGGCTGGTTGGTATATCGTACCATTGGAAGTGCTTCTGAGAGCTTTGTTATTCTAATTCTACGTAAATTTCAATGTTGGTCGACCTAGTTTACACTGATTCCTATATCATCCGACTATGGCCAAATAGAGATGCAAAGAAAATAAACCTCTCTGCTCGTGCAAAATGCCTTCGTTACGTTATGTTCGCCATTGGAGCTTATAGATTTATATTCTGTTTTTTAATGGGTAGAATCACCTTATAGAATACTAGCTTTTACCCGCGACTTCGTCCGCATAGGTTTTTTTGTTTTCTCCCGGCAGATCAATAGTTTTTGGCGTAATGTGATTCTAGACAGAGTTTTAATGTTGTAGATAGGTAGCTGTGTTTAGATTCCTGTGGGAATGAGATATTTTCCCGAAGTAAAAAGTAGTCTGAATTTTGGTACCTTCCTACCCTATAAGTTAAGTAGTGTGATGGAATGTCGCTAAGCTTCGGTCCAAGTAAAACTGTTAAAATAAAGACAGTTGCATCAAATTTTATCATAAATTTCCTAAATTATGGCGCCTATCGACCTATAAGTTAGAAAGTGATCAAATACTAACTTGAAGTCTTAGTACCACTCAGTTAAAAGAACATCAAAATCATTTCAGTAGCTATTGCGTCATGCGCTTCTTGACACGATAACGCTAGATTGCCGCGGGAATGAGGTATTTTCCCGCCGTAAAAAGTAGCCTGTGTCCGTGCCTAGGATCCTATCTTTATATTAACCAAGTCTTATAAAAATCCGTTCAGACGTTGATGCGTGAATGAGGTAAAATTTTAAAACAAACGATTAAAAATCACTAACTTAATTAGTTTTCTGCCTACATGCCTACGCGTTAAGTATACGATAGCATGAATATTATTAGCCCATATCCTCTTCTGGGTTACTATCTATCACCTAACTAAAATTCATCGAAATCCGTTCAGCCGTTTAGGCATGATAGAGCAAAACTCCCAGCAAAAACCATAAAAAAAATCACTAAACTCAATTCAGTTTTCTGCTACTTCCTACCCCTAAGTACGAGGACGTGATCATTTTGATCTTATATCCATTTTTAGGTAACCATCTATTACCTCACTAAATTTCATCAAAATCTGTTCAGCCGTTTAGACGTGAAAGAGCAAAAGTCCCAACAAAAACGACTAAAAATCACTAACTCAATTTAGTTATCTGCCTACTGCCTACCCCTAAGAACGATGGCGTGATTATTTATAGCCTATGACCATTTCTAGGTTATCATCTATCACCATACCAAATTTCATCAAATCTGTTCAGCTGTTTAGTCGTGAAAGAGTAACAGACAGACAGAGTTACTTCGCATTTATAATAGTAGTATGGATTGGAATGGAAACGTTGAAATTCATCGTCCATTTCGAACTGTGAATAAAGAAACTCCATGAATTAAAAACTTGAAATGGTTGATAAGACACACAGGTGTCAGAGCAAGAGTTAATATCCTGCGCTTTCGCCATTTCGCAACTACCACGTTTTCCTGATAGGTATACAGTTGTATCTTTGAAATCAGTTTTCATTCGTTGAATTTGAAGTGAATTCGTCTCTATGATAATATGTATGAACAATCTAATTCTCGCAATGATCAACATTATCATCGGAAAATGGCATTCATTAATGTTAATTTTTGGTTGAATTTAAACAGAATTGCAATATTCGAAGTGAATCGAAAACTATAATTTCAGCTCTCCTTACCTTTTTATTTTTTCATTTATCTCATCCGAAAATGTTATTCAGTAATGTTGCTCATTTTCGGTTGAATGTAAACAAACAGAATCACATATTTGAAGTGAATCGAAACTATAATTTCAGCTCTCTTTACCTTTTTATCTTCAAATCACTACTGACGAATGTTAATGTTAACTTCTTCAATTCTTTACAGGTTGCAGTCTAGAGGGTTTCTATCTCTTCGAACACATCCATGTACACAAAGATCGCTTGATGCTAATGACGAACATCATGAGAAGCTCATCAATGAACCCGAGGTATGTTATCTGAAATTATTTTCACTTAATGTATATTATTTCAAGATTTGAATGAATGTAATGTACTTGTCAGGGAGATTTTCACTTGAAATTCCTAAATATGCATTTTTCAGTATGTAAAATTTAAGGTGTTTGTCATGATAGTAAGTTTTTTTTACCCCACTCACTACCAAACAAAGTGGATAATGCTATGATTTTTGAGTGCACAGTATTTTACTATATCCATGTAATGTCCAATTTGGAAAAAACTGACTTTTTCAAGATTTTGTAACTTGGCATATGATGATTTTTGGTTCATCCTGTATAACTGACAACTATACTTTAAATCATTGACATATATCAGATCAATATCTAATACTTGCTAAATTTCTGACTTAAATCTCAAATATTGAGTCATTTTCATAACACGCCAATTTTATCTAAAATTCCGAAAAATAATTGATAACTCAAAAATCGATAAAAATAAGTATGAAAAAGTAAAAGTGAATAAATTTTATATTTATGGAGTATCATTAACGAAATAGAAATACCAGATCTCCCTTTTAAAATAATAATAATAATAATAATAGTGCTTTATTTCAGATCATATTCATCACAAATTGCTCAGTACATGAAAATGAAATGGAATAGTGTCTAAAGGAAAAAATTTTAACTATATCCTATCATGCAAAATAATCTTCATTTCCATAAGGCTCTAACTCAACTAAATATTTATACAGTTTCTTTTAAATTTTTTGATATCAGAGATCACAGATATATCTTTTGGCAAAGAGTTGTACATTTTTAAGCATCTGTACTCAGCTTGCTTCTGGCTTGTTGTTAAATTATGCCTAGGGTATATAATTGTTATTCCTTGTGTTATAATAACTTTTTTGATTTTCATATTTACGAAAGATTTGGATTCTTCTTGATGAAATAACACATTCTTGAATGTATATTCCATATATAGTTAGTAATCCCAAGTTCTTGAATGTACCTCTACATGATTGATCATACCTCATGTTATTCAATATTCTAATGCTTTTTTCTGTAATACAAATAAAGGCTTTATGTTTCCGGACCCATAGAAGATTATGCTGAATCTTAGTTTGGCTTCTATTGTTGCGTGATACACCATCTTCAAGTTGCGTTGACAAATGTATTTCGATGTTATTCTAAACCCATAAATTGCTGTCTGAATTTTTGTACAAAGATTTGTAATATGTTCCTTCCAGTCCAGATGATTATCTAGTGAACTCCCAAAAACTTTGTATGCTCCACAAGTTGGTATTTATTGTGATTAAGTGTTATAGAATTAAGTTCTTCGATACCTGTACTACTTGGAGTGGAATAGTACGATTTTAGTTTTTTCTTTATTCAAAAGGAGGTTGTTACTTTTGAACCATTCATCTGTTTCTTCCATTTTACTCTCACATATGTTCCTCAAATTGGATATAAACTCTCTCTAATAAGTAGGTTGGTGTCGTCTGCATAGTAATTGTTGTTGTCTTATTATTTTCACTGTCATCGCTTACTGTGTAGTCGTTGATATATATTATGAAGAATATTGGTCCAGCAATGCTTCCTTGTGGAATACCCAAAAGCAGTTCCTCCATATTTGATCTATTACTTCTTCCTCCATTTCCATTTCCACCATCTGTTTCTCATTGTGAAATATGACTCACCCACTGCCAAGGCAGGTCCTCTAATTCCATATCTTTCCAGTTTCCTCAATAGTTTTTCACTGTCCAAGCAGTCATATGCCTTGGTTAGGTCAAGAAATATTCCCATAGCTAGGTCTCCACTTTCAAAGCTTCAACTATTTTATTAATGAATTTGTACACTGCTGTTTTTGTAGATTTTCCTTTTGTATAACCATGCTGATTATCACTGAGTATTTCGTTTTTTAATAAGAACTCCATTAATTGACTACAGTATATCATCTCAAAATATCTTGGAGAAACTTGGCAGGATACTTATAGGCCTATAGTTATTAAAGTCATTTATATCGCCCTTTTATGTATTGGTTTCACCAATTGCAATTTTTAATTTATCAGGGAAAATACCATGTTTGAGAGAGTATTAATGATATGGGTCAAAGGTTCAATTATTTCTTCTTGCTGTGTTGCTTAATTATGTGATTTGATATTTCGTCATATCCACTGGAGTGTTTATTTTTTAAAGATTTTATAACCTCTTTGATTTCTAATGGGGAATTTTCTTCAAACGGATGGATTTATCTAATTTTTCAATTTTTTCATCATTATTAGTGTTCACGATGCTTTCTGTTGAAATTATACCTGCCTTTATGAAGTGATTATTCATTTCATTTGCGATATCTTGTGGATCTCCATCTACTTCAATTTTCTCTGCTTCACATTTTTAAGGTGTTCACCAATGTCCACACAGTTTTGCATTTATTGTCAGAATTTTCAATTAGCTTATCATATTTTTCATCTTTTGTTGCTTTAGTAATTTGTCATACTGGATTTGGTTTCACACGTATTTGTCTTTGAAAGATTTTTCATATGTGCTCATGACTAACAGTAGGTCTAATTTGTTCTTCATTTCCTTTATTTCCATGTCTGGTATTATTGTTTTTGGTTTTCTGCGCACCATTATCTTTTTCAGCGGAAAAGCTTCATTAAAATTTTTAGATATATGCTCAGTTGCAGGAACGTCCATTAAAATTTAAAGGTCCATTAAACCCTTAATCCTCCATTAGTTCCTTGTATTAATGGAGGATTAAGAGTTTAATGGACCTTTAAATTTTAATGGACGTTCCTGCAACTGACACATAAGCGATGGAATTCATCAAATGAGCATTCACGTTGTTATTCGCTAATTTATAAATGATATCCAATTTTCTTTGTGTATCAGCTTTGAAGTATTCAATGTTATTCTTTGAAATGTGCGTTTGAGTATATAATTTTTTTGTCTTTGGTTCCACTTTAAATGTTATTTTCTGTGCAGTATGATCAGATATGTGTGTTTGTATGATATTGGTTGACCAGTTTTCCCCAGTATTGTGAAAATATTATCTATACATGTGGCTGTTGTAGCTGTAATTCTGTGGTGATGAATTGTCTGTTGTAAGTTATATGATCTCAGAAGATCCAGTAGTGTTGTCTTTTTTTGAGTTCTCCACATATTTATGTTGAAGTCCCCAACTATGGTGACTGTAATATTTTCCTCCATAAGTTTATGCAGTATAGATTCCATTGCTTTTGTCAGTGTTTCGATATTTCCATCAATAAAACTGCTATACATACATGTTTCTTTCCATCCAGTTTTTAAATTCTATCCCAGTACATTCCACAATTCTTTTTCCTAGACTGTTCCTTAATATCTGCTATCTCTTTGGTCTGTATTTCATTTCTTGCGTAAATGGCTACCCTCCATGCTCATTTTTGCCTCTACAAAAAAAAGTTCGTAATGAAAAATTCGTTATTCCATGATATTCTAATTGTTCTTTGGTTTTCCAGTGCTCAGTTAAGCAAACGATTTTTATATCAAGCTGTTCTGTCAAAATTGCTTCCAATAGTTCCCTTGCATTACCTAAAGAACGTACATTTTGATGTAATATGCTGAAATGTTCATTTTTCTGATTAATTTTGATGTTGTCATACCTCTTTTCGTCTTCAATAAATTTAATATTCAAACCGATACTTTCTGCTTCTCTAAAAAATGTTGTCCCCTGGTGAAATCAAATCTTGAGTATCTAATTCCTGATGGCCAAAATTCACTTTTGTATATTTCCTCCTTCATGGTTATAGGAACCACCAACTAGAACACATTTATAGTTTAGGTCCTCTTGGTTTCTGGTATTCAATTTTCTTGCATAACTTGGTTTCTTCCAATTTTCCCTTACTCAAAATATTGTTTTGATGTCTTCATCTTTAACATTCTCATGTACTCGAGATACAATAGCCATAACTTTTTATCCTTCTCATCTTTGATAGCTTTAGATGACTTGAAACTTGAATTCTCGAAAATCCCTGTTCCTACATCACCCTTTCTATTTCTTCTCGATCTGACAGTTATAAATCCTGATGTATCTTCAGGGGCAGTATTATTTTCTTGTTCGTATACCTGCATTTTCGAAGTGTTAGTGTTTATATTTTTTCTAGGTCATATTTGGTTTTGTTGTTCAATGTTGCGGAATGTGGTAGTTCAGATGTATCACTACTGTTTCTGTGGTTCGATGATGTTTTGTTGGTGGTTTTTGATCTTTGACAATTGGGATTGTTTTGTTTACGTTTGAATTGATGGATGAATTAGATTTTTTTTACTGTTTCTGCAAAGGATATCTCTTCATTTTTTTGTACCTTCCAATATTTTGATTTTTTCTAATAGGAGACTATATTCTGCATAAGCACTTGATTTTTATCTGTCATTTCCTTCATGAGTTGTTTAGATATAAATTTTCGATTTCCAATATCTTATTTTTCGTATCAACTGGATCTTCCTTCTCTGTTAATGACGACTGGTATTTCCTAACCTCTCATGTTTGCATTTTGCATTTTTCATATTTTCCCTCTTTGATAAGGCATGATTCGTGGAAAAATATTAAAAACACTCCCACATTTCACAAATTTCTTAACTGGTAACAAAGTTTTGCCAAATTGTCGTACATCTGGCAACACTGGAAGTGTGTATTATTTCAAAAATGTACCTTAACTGCCAAATATTGAACTACAAAATTTGAAATATCTACCATCAATATTTTCCATAATGATCTAATAGTCACTCACCCTGGGAAACCCGATATATTTTTTTTCTGAAAATCACTGAAAATGCCCATTGCATAACCCCTAGAATGTTCTCGTTTTTCACAGAATCTGAGGAATTGATAGAAGAAAGAAGTGATAAAACCAGCTAACTACGACATTCTGTTAACCCTGGCAATTTATCCCTTCCGACGGGGATGGTTTGTAAATTATACTATTTGCAAGAATAATGGTTTTCGTTATACGCAGCCTTGTGAGATGACGCGTTGTTTCAATTACAAATGTAAGCTATAATAAACTTAACACAATGGCCTAAGGAGATATATAGGCGGCTGGGAAAATAATCATTATGGTTATTACGCCGTCCCCATCATTTTACGTGAAACCCCGGAAAAATGGGGCTCATTACTTTCCGCCTGCTCACAGGTATAGACCGCCGCCTCCGACTAGGAAGTACACGTGATCACGGACGGTAAAATCAGGGGTGTGTAATAATTCCATCGGGAAATGAAAATTTACTCGGCTTATCCTTCATTTGTAGCGGTGAAACGATAATTTCCGCCCCGAGATTTTTATCGTTACTCTCGGAAAATTAGGGAAAAACCGCGAAGATCTGCGGTAAAGTTATATTATTCAGTGACGGCGGAAACACTAGGGTTGACATTCATAATCGGGATTAAAAAACAAAAATGATATTGATCTAAAGAGAATCACTTCGTTGATTTTCGAAATATTCTTGTGAATTTCTACACCCTTATGCGTTTGTACCATACATACATACATTGGGCATTTTCGGTATGTTTAACTATTGATTTTCTGATGTGACCGCATTGAGCGTAACGTTCGATATACAGTGCTTGTCAAAATTATGGAACAAATTCATTTTCTCAGAAGAAAGATTTTGGAAATAAAATTCTGAAACGAGTCAATTTTGGTTTCACTTTTACCAAATTCTCATGCTTTGTTGAAGGAATTTTTTTGCACCCTGTGCCATCCCCATCAACCTCTGAATTTTTTTAATAGGGAAAGTTGATCATGTAGTACTTTTTGGCAAGTTCTCCGTATATTCCTCAAAGGCGTGCAGAAATTTTTAAAGTTCAAAGACGTTTTCAGTATGTGCAAATTGTTATGGCTCAGTAACTTTGAGACTATGATACCTGATGATCACCGAATGAAAGTCGACCTTACTCTTGTGTTCATGCACAACTTTTAACCCCTTTCAACCCCCTCACGTGAAAAATTAGAATGTGTGAAACATCGCGCTTCAGTAAGGATCTTGAGTAGAAATGTTATCAGTAAGTTTAAACTTCAGAGTAGAAACGGCAATTTCAACTCTTATCTTCAAAAAAATTTTACAGACGCTTCTTTTAGGAATCCAGTTGCTTAATCTATTTTTTCTGATGAGCTGCCTTTCCTGATTTCTTGTGGAAATATTCGGTTTTCTATGGAAACAAAAATTAATTTTGCTTAAAATAATCACCGTTTTTCTCATTCCAAAATATGTAAACATGACATAATATATCGCCTCATATCAGTGGTTACGCTAGGGAGTCAGATATGACCCAAAATGCGCAGTGGGGCTAGTGATGAATGAATTACTAATATTCGTTAAGCATAGGCCATAAAAATTTAGGAAACTTCCCCATGCTTCGCCACGGATCTAAGAGCGAATATTATGACATGTTATATGTTTTTGAAACGAGAAAAAACGGTTATTTTTTGAGTAAAAATGTTTTTTTTTTCATAAGAAAACAAAATTATGTGATGAATCAAGAAGGAAACCTCTCCGCAAAACTAGATCAAGCCACTGAATTCCTATCAAAAAAGTGTCCGTATAATGTTATAGCACAAGATATTATACAGAAGTTGAATTTCCGAATGTCATATTCATATTTCGGCTTATAACTTATAACAAAATCAATTCGGTTGAGGCCGGCATAATGAGTTTTATCGAAAAAAAAGACCGCAATGTGCATTCATTTTTTTCTATCTCATATAGGATTGAAAATTTTTAGTTCAGCGATCAGCAATTCTGGCCAACCTATACATTTCTCTGGACAACATTGAGATTGAATTAGGATATGTATTGAACCAATTTACCTCATGTTTTTCTTCATCGATTTCCAATTGTTCGAATGATTTATAATTAATCTATTCGTTATGGCAAAAATGGATCAAATACGAATCATCCCCTTCTCGAACAAATTCATTCCTCTTCAATTGGGTTCTAATCTAGATTCATAAAAAAATGCAACAACGAAAATAACGCACGAAATAATTGACATCGGAAAAGGAAAAACGAGCCAAAAAGGCTGTCCAATTGGTTGACAGAAAAAAAAGAATGTAAAAAATAACGTTACATAATTTGATATAGAATGAAAAAAATAACTATTGCGTAAAGTTGGCTCGTTCCTAGTCCATATCGACCATCTAGAATGGTTGGCGCTTCATTTATCTCGCGGCATATTCATCCGATGCGAAAACTTGTTTGGGACGTTTCAGAGATGAAATGGCCTGAAAATACGCAACACATAAACAGAACCTTTCAACCTGTCACGAAACTTCCAGGAAATGGCCATTCGGATTATATTCCGTTCGTTTGCGCGAGAAAAGTTGTCCAGAAGAACGCTAACTCGCGAGGCTCGAACTACTGATAACAAAAAAAAAAAGCCTCCGCAATCCGAAAAACTAGCACGAACAAGGATTTAATAATGAAGTGACTCCATCGTTTGAGTTGGATTTTCAGTAGCGTAGCAAGGTAAAAATTATTGAGAGTTTCACACAATAAATGGCACACTGAGTTATAAAAGGGTTTCCAGTAAGAGGTGTTATTTTGAATAGCCTGCTATTTCACGATAAAGAAAGAAATTGGTGGAAAAATTCGAGCTGTTGGAGAAGTTGGTGAGGTGAGGAATAAAACCTGTGCACGTCGCTCAAGAACAGCCGAGAAAATTGCTGCTGTAGCAAAAGTGTTTAAGAAAAGCCAGGTTTGTCCATTCCTGATTTTTATTGCCGAAATTGGATAGTATTGATCTAGACAACCGTTTACTTTCAACCAGACGGCGCTTCGTGACACAGAAGCAACGAAACCATTCATTTTTTGCGAGAAAAGTTCCGGATCGTAGCATATGCTACTTTTTTGGCAAGGTCTTTGTATCTTCTTTACAGGCGGACAGAAATTTTCAGTAAAAAATTACTTAGTTCAAAAAGGTTAGCTGTATGTGCACTTTTTCATGGCTAATTTACTCTGAGACGATGGTACCTGATGAAATTTGTCACCGAATAAAAATCTACCATTACAGTTTTGTTCATACACAACTTTCAACCTCTTTACGTGAAAAATTAGAATGTTTGAAAACACGCGAATTGAAAAAAACAAATGAAAAAAATTTAAGAAACCCCATGACCTCTATTCTTTTTCGCTTGTTGTCATTGGGAAAACAATATTCAAATTTGAATATCCTGAGAATATACGGTTTATTTTATAATGAATTCAACTTTGCCATTTAAGTACTAACCAAACCTGCAAAGTTCAATTTTCAACTTCGTTTCTCTCGAAAGTTTTTACACTTACATTGGAATTGAGACATATTTGAAGAGAATGAATCTCAAAGCCGTTGAATTCTGGACTTGGTTGATATTTTTTTGGCAAAGAAATCGACGATTTGTAATTATATTCGTTGTGAAACTAAAAATTTCATACAATTTTATTTAAAATATGATTCAGAAGAAATTTATTTTTCTTTTCAATAAGTAACCTTCTATCATAATGTTTGCGAAGGATGATAATGAAATGAAAATTGTGGTCAATGGTTTCGGTTCTTTCCAGAAGCTGAGCTGGTACTCAATGCATAAAGAACCATTACGCAAAAGAATAATTTTCTGCATCATGCTACAATATACGACTGGAGACTAGAGAAAACTTTTTTCAATATCATTGATAATTTCGTTACTTATCATAATTTTCGAAGTAAAATCAAACGTTATTTGAACAAACTAAATAATAAAACCCTCCAGACACACGTCCAAAACCAGAACGTGCCTGCAATTGAAAAAGGTTTCCGACGCAATCTTGATTCTTGAAAGTGCCTTCACAGCCTTCGCAGTGGTTCACGTAATCAACCCTAGCAATCCGAATTATGGGCACCTTCAATTACCTCTCGATGTAAAATGGATACAAATTTATCTATCTACCACGTAATAAGGATTGTTTCCTGAGTGATTTACAATATTTAATGAGCGTAATTAAATTCGAATAAAATATTTATATGGATGTGATGTCATTGAAATGAATGGAAAACTATACAGGTTGGAAATTCACATCGGAAACATACGATATACGGGGCATCAAACAGAGACTTTTCCTTTCAGTTGAACAGATGAAAAGTCGAGAGAATCACGTGCTGTAACTGACTGAATCCCGTTGTCTGATTTGCAATAATGTAGTGCTGTCTTCCTCTTATCGTTGAGAATGGCAATATGTTATCAAATGAATTAAGCCCCTCCAACGATAAAGAGAGATAAGACCACATTATTGCAATCAGACAACGGAATTCAGTCAGTTACAGCACGCGACCCACGCGACTTTTCATCTGTTCGAATGGTAAGAAATAGAAAAAAATTGTATCCAAAAGAAAAATTCAGAATTGAATTATCTTTCGAATAACACAATAAAAAAAGTATTTTCCTGGGGAAAAAATTCAACAGCGCCGTGACGCCTGGTGTCTTAATTCTTTTCTCCGACTTTTACGCACATCTCAAGTCAAACATTTACTTGCACATTAATTCCGTAAACAGAATAAAAAAATATTCATCCCTTTCGGGAAAAATTAGGTACAAGAACAAGTGAATCACCCTGTTAAGTACACTTAGTTACTGGCCAGTATATCCATCGCTTGCGCTTATCGGGTTTCGAATCATCTGTATACAATTTGACGGCAATTACTTTGAAGTTTTGGGTAATGTATTCCTTTTCTCATTCTTCCTTGTTCCATAGATTCGATTGAAAATATAGTAAGAAAGCTAATTTTCAAAAAAAAAATCGTTGCTAAATACTTCTTGTGTATATGTATGTTCGTTCTGGCAGTTTCAATGGTTTTAGTCTCGAGAAAACACAAGGGGGTAGTAGCGAACAGGAAAAGTGCTTAAGTATTTTAAGAATTACTGAGAATCGCCCATTAAGCATGAAACCGATTTCCCTTTATTTACCCCGGATACTTCTTGATAAATTAACGTCACTTTGTAACTCGAACAGCTTTTCGGGACACATTGACTATTCTGTTAATGGAGACGAATCGAATCACAATTTGCTCTCGTTAATTAGAATCAATAACTGAAGCGGACAATAGTGTTAATCAAGTTTGTTGATTTCAATAGATTGAAAATTCGATCAGTTGTTCTGCTTAAAGCATTGAAAATCTCCATTTCAATGGAAAAAATAATAATTACTGATCAATAGAATCCCTAATACTGTAGAGTGTGTTCCTCAATGTTGATATTTCATTCCATTTTAATTGAGCAGAATTTTAGATTTAAAAAAAACAATAATTCAGACTTTGATACCTTGAGAAATGAGTGGATTAATTTTTCCTATTCATCTGTCAAAAATTTATAATTTGGAGATATCAATTCTGTTGAGGTATGGAAATCTGAATTTCATTATTGAAATATTTTCAAAACTGGTCATTGGATCTAACAAAACCTTAATATCCTTGGAATAAAAATGGCAGAAAATTTTGGAAATTTTTAATACTTCAGAATCTATAGACATAATTACATCGTCAAATGCCGTTGTCCTCTCTAAGTTATTTAAGAATTGAACAATTTATACCATATATTCGTGAAAACTGCGTTTGTTGCTCTGTTATTCGGATGAGACGAATGGAAAATGTGAAGAAATCATTTCTGATTAATTACTGTTATTCCTCAACTGAATCCAAATTCTATAGTCCATATACCACTTAACCACTTCTTCTTTTCTATCAACTGCCCAATACGACTAGGCATCTCAGGAATCAAATCATGAACGAAATTTACAGGCATGTCGTTCCAAAACCTTATTGAAGGCATGCCAAAACGAATTGCAGCTGTTATCCGTGTACGGGTGAAATATTTTTCATTAATTGTTTCATGCTTTTCACTAAGTTTCCAATTTATTTTCATTACGTTCGTATTAAAAATTGAATTTATGAAAGTACTCTAATTACCATAGCGAA